>WWET01000565.1:488690-507502 GCA_011038615.1 Limnodynastes dumerilii | reverse complement strand
AGGAGTCAAGTTAATTGTATTCTCTGCATGCAGGGATATATCTTTGAATTGCTTACTGCACACAGATACTGACCAGCGTTATTATCACACTGTTATTTAGACTTGGGATAGGAAACATCTCCTCTCAACTCTAATAGTGTTTGCAGCAGATAAAATATGACTCCCCTGCAATCACCATGGTTTAGCCCAGGAGTAATTTTCCTCTCTTAAATTCAATCGCTGAATCAGGTCCAAAGTCATCAAGTGCTTAAAGAGCAACACTTCATCAAAGAATAGAGTTCATTGCCCAACGTCTTGCTCATGCAATCTCATGACCTCACAAACCCTGAAGATGGACCTCCCAAAACAGCGGTTGTTCCGCGAGGCGCACTCCACGCTGAGCTAACGTCTTGTGATTGATATTTGAAACTTTCTCTCACGTTTGATAAGGGTTGCAAGCAAAATACTGGACTTTGAGTTGTTACACTTCCACTGCACAGACATCATGCTGTACTTATGGAACCACTGAATAACGTGAATGGACTTTAATTGATTTAATATATTTATGGAAGTGACTTCATCAAACCCATTGAGCATCGCTACATTTCCAATGTCAGTCATAACTGATCCATTAGTGAACACACATATACACTGAGTATTATATCAAATGACAACATGACTTACATTTTCTAGATGCTCGGCCGCAGCGATGTACGTTTTCTCCGTCAAAGCAGTGTTATACTTATCAATAGCACTATTAAACTAAGAGAGAAGCATTGAATTAGACAGACAAACATTAATGAACAGCTGATACCTGCACGCATTCATACATTAATACAATATGTACTTACTAAAGCAATGAATGAATGAAAAAATAAGCAGTAAGCGTCCATAAAGAGGTTACTGTATATGCATGAAACACAAATTCCACAAAGTCCTTAGGGAAAAGCTCTGTGATTTTATTTTCCATCTTTAAACATGTAGACACCAGTTATAGTTATAGTTATACCCACAGAAACAAACTTTGCTTATGCATTTTGGGTAATAAGAAATCCATGGGGAATAAAAAAAGTCACGACTAGAAGAAAAGACTAACAAATGAATGGGAATAAGCCCGTTATAACACTGGCCTAGTGATCCTTCACAGCGGGAATGAGGAAGAACCCAGCACTAAATGAAAACATAAATGGCGTCGGGCTGAAGGTATTTGTATAAGTAATAATATTCTGACAATCGTATGGAGGGGGAAAATGTTATCCAGACAAAGATCTATTTTTGCTAATGTAATACTAAGGAAATGTATTTGTAAATAAACCCATAGGTCTCGATTCAATTGAGTTAAAAGTGTTCGCTGGCGTATTTTTAACGCTATTTTTTGCAAAATCACGGGCGCTATTTGTTTTTTTTTGCTATTCAATTATTTTGCAGCGTTAAAAATACGTCATTTTTTTTACCGAGAGCGTTAATTTAAAAAATCGCCCCTATGAGAGGGGCGGATTTTTAACGCTGCAATGTTTTGTGCCCCAACAGGGCATGCCGATGCTTGTAAAACTACAAGCATCAGCATGCTCATGGATGCCAGCCAGGGGCCGCTGCGCAGGTGCCTTGGTGAAAAAGAAAACTTTTTGGGAACGTCGCCAATCACTCCCTGCTAGCAGGAAATGCCCGGCGCTAATGACAGGTTATTGGTCAGTGTCTGAAATATCGTGAGAAGTGATTTGCGACGTTTAAAAAAGTTTTTGGTTTTTTTTCCCCGTTAAATTTCCCCTTCGCTGCCTGCTCTTTTTGAGCAGCGATAAAAAAAAAAAAATTTTTATCGTTCAATTGCCGGCGAAGACGTCGTATTTTTTCCGACGCAATATTTTTTTAAATACCGCCGGCAATTGAATCTGACCCTGAGACTCGCTGGAATACGCCCGAGATGAACTTTCATGGGAAGGAGTTTAGTGTCATAAAGGAAAGATTTTATTAAAGTCAATATTTACAAATCGCTTGCACATTGCAGGTAGTGCAAACACAAACTAACAAACACCGACACTGTGCTACCAGTGGAGCTCTGTGCTGGAAATTACAACCTGCATTTACTGGGCTAAGATACAGTTTCATTATTGTACATAGTGGGGGGATTCTTATCTTGCAGCTAACAAGGACTGAATCCAGACCTCTGCTGCTGCGGCAATGGAGGTCTGATGGCTGATTCCCGCTGCATCCTAAAACCCGTCACTTGTATGGACTTACACCAGCGAGGTCACTTGTATGGACTTACACCAGCTCACACTACCATAAGATTTCCGCACCAACTACAGTAAAAATGGAGGCAGTGTGAAAACCTGGATTGTACGTTAAGGGCTGAAACCAGCCCATACCGTACAATTAGCATCCCTCCCCCATCCATAGAGCATTAGTGCTTCCTGCTCTGTCCCAACCCCGCCAACATAGTTGCCAAGTCCGTTAATAACAAGCGGAATTGGACTTGTTTTTTCCCGAGTCGCTGCTTTTTTTTTGCTTGCTGCGGGTTGCGGTTTTTGGGCTTGTGTTTTTTTGTCGGCAGAGCAGCGGGGAGAAGATAAAGGCCAGGTTAAGTATAAAATGTGTGAATGGGAAGTTAATAAGGGGTTAATAGGTTTTAAATAGCCTGTGAATAAAGTGTGAATGCATACAATAGAATAGTATGAGCTAGAGTACTGGGAAGCTTAACATGGTGATAGGATATATATATGTATGTATATATGTATGTATGTATGTATGTATGTATGTATGTATTTTTGCTTATTTCAAGTCCCTATGTGTCCAGGCATCTAGGGCCCTGTGACATCTTAGGGCTAGATTTACTAAGCTGCAGGAAAGGTAAAGTGGAAATGTTGCCCATAGCAACCAATCAGATTCTAGCTGACATTCTCTAGTAAGTAATAAGAAAGTGAGAGCTCGAATCTGATTGGTTGCTATGGGCAACATCTCCACTTTTCCAAACCCTCAGCTTAGAAAATATGGCCCCGAGTGTTTGTTCCGCAACCATCTACTCTGTGCCAGTGCCTCAATTGATGGCCGTATTTAATCCATGGGCGCAAGCTGGCACCTCTCTCTCTCTCTCTCTCTCTCTCTCCTTCTCCTCCAGGCCTCATGGCAGCAACATCTCCTACACAGCCAGCAGTTAGATTAAGAGACGATTTTGTGATGCAACAACATGTCTCAACTAAGTCCTCTTAATATACTCCTACTTTATACTCCACAAACCTGCTCCCTTTTGTACAACCAAAAGTGGACACATTTTCATGTCTCTGCTACGGTGACTCAGACGCACTAAGCTGTAACACAAAACAAATAAAAACCATGCCACAGCTTAAACATAAGAATGTCGCTACGGCTTCTTTCTATACAGCGGATCACACAACTTCCCTAAGATCATGTAAAAGATAAATGTTAATAAGAGTTTCAACATCGGCGGGTACACAGTCCCACACACAGAGACACAAACCTCTTGCAACTGATTGAGGACGGAGAGGATGACCGTGTTCCTTTCCAGCTGCTGCTTCAGCTCTGTGAATTCACTGACAGCCACCTTAAGCTCGTTTTGAACCTACAACAAGCATAAAGAGGTACTTGATGAATAACGTGACCCATTGCTAAGCCTTATGAATGTCTTCACTTGCCAAACGCATCCTCAATGTTTAGCCTAAGGGCACGAAGACTTTTTTTCCCGTTATCACTTATTTGTCATTCGCACATTACACACTTCTGTGAGCAAATATTTTTATAAAGTGCAACGTAAAACTATTAGCACAACAAATATCAAGCATTAAAGGCCAGATTCAGACTAGATAAAGTGTCCCGCTTTCCACCCGCTGATTCCACCATGACAGATGTTCCACAATGGATCTCCAGGAGTATGGAACGAAATCCCTCCGACAAGGCCGGCCAATCTCCTCCACCCACCTAAACTCCGTAAGGTGGGCGGGGCAAAGGGAGCATTCATATTTTACAGTGTGGGTGTGTTTTAAGCCTTCAGTGCAGACCAGTGGTTATACAGCCGCTGATCCGCACAAGACACTTAAGGCTGGTTTACGGCCCTGTAACTGTGCTAAAGCCCACGCAAGAGAGGTGAGTGACGGGGAAATTCATTCCCCTCCTCCGTGTGGACTGATAGATCTATGTGCACGCTGTACACAGGTCTGAATCCGGCCCCAAGTGATTTTATGCGTCATGTATATTTGCGTAATCCCTGAAACAAACCTCATTTTCTTTAAACCTCCAAATGAATAATGATGTTGTACCAACCCAACCAGGGAACAGTCCAAAACTGCTATACAAACCGGCACCTACCTCATTCTCAATCGTCGACTTCAAAGTATTGACATCTTTGCTCAGATTGTTCACTTGAGTCACCAGATCTTCAGCACTTTGCATGCTGGGAAGGAACTCATCGTATTTTTTATTGATCATGTCGCATACCTCCCCCTGCAGAAACACAAAGATAAATATTACATAACGATATGAGGCACGGTCACCATTCAGAGGAAAATTAAAGTACTGGATTCATCTCGGACCCTCCTCCTAACAGAAATGGACAAATAGCTTTAAATGACTGTAGAATAGCCATATTCTATTTTACACATGACCCAGAAAGAATACGTACTAACCACATCATTACTGACTGGCACAGATTATTAGAATACATCAGGTAGTGCTTATTTCCTTTGTGATCTGGACTGGACACACACTTACTACAAGGAGCCTTTTCTGATCGCTGGTTTCAGCCTTTACATACGATCCAGATTTCTCCACAGACTGGCTGAAGAAATGTTTTGCAAATCAGTTTTACTGGGAACGTGTCAATCTTAAGAACTGATAGCAAGCGGTTAGTGAATAAAGTAGATCAACAGAATTCATCCCCACAAACTTTGATTTTCTAGCCATTGTTCCATAGATTTACATCTCAAGATAGTGAAGATAACGCAAGTATAGGACGTGGTGTTTACCAAAAATAACATAGTTCAAAGTTTTGCATAGGTAAAACAAATCGACCGCTTTCATTTTACTGTAAAAGTCTTGGGACCAGAATTACTAAACTGTGGAAAAGTGGAGATGTTGTCCATAGCAACCAGCCACATTTTAGCTGACATTGCCTAGTGTGTCATAGGAAGTGAGAGCTAGTAGAGATGTTGTCCATAGCAACCAGATTCTAGCAGACATTGCCTAGTGTGTCATAGGAAGTGAGAGCTAGTAGAGATGTTGTCCATAGCAACCAGATTCTAGCAGACATTGCCTAGTGTGTCATAGGAAGTGAGAGCTAGTAGAGATGTTGTCCATAGCAACCAGATTCTAGCAGACATTGCCTAGTGTGTCATAGGAAGTGAGAGCTAGTAGAGATGTTGTCCATAGCAACCAGATTCTAGCAGACATTGCCTAGTGTGTCATAGGAAGTGAGAGCTAGTAGAGATGTTGTCCATAGCAACCAGATTCTAGCAGACATTGCCTAGTGTGTCATAGGAAGTGAGAGCTAGTAGAGATGTTGTCCATAGCAACCAGATTCTAGCAGACATTGCCTAGTGTGTCATAGGAAGTGAGAGCTAGTAGAGATGTTGTCCATAGCAACCAGATTCTAGCAGACATTGCCTAGTGTGTCATAGGAAGTGAGAGCTAGTAGAGATGTTGTCCATAGCAACCAGATTCTAGCAGACATTGCCTAGTGTGTCATAGGAAGTGAGAGCTAGTAGAGATGTTGTCCATAGTTTGTTTTTCCCCGTTAAATTTCTTCTTCGCTGCCTGCTCTTTTTGCGCAGCAGTAAAAAAATGATTGAATCGCCGAATTTTTTTACGCTAAATAGCCGGCGAAGGCGTCGTATTTTTTCCGACGCAATATTTTTGAAAATACGCCGACAATTGAATCTGACCCAGTGAATACAGTAGATCAACAGAATTCACCACCACAAACTTTGATTTTCTAGCCATTGCTCCATGGATTTACATCTCAAGATAGTGAAGATAATGCAAGTATAGGACGTGGTGTTTACCAAAAATAACATAGTTCAAAGTTTTGCATAGGTAAAAACAAATCGACCGCTTTCATTTTACTGTAAAAGTCTTGGGACCAGATTTACTAAACTGTGGAAAAGGAAAAGTGGAGATGTTGTCCATAGCAACCAGCCACATTTTAGCTGACATTGCCTAGTGTGTCATAGGAAGTGAGAGCTAGTGGAGATGTTGTCCATAGCAACCAGATTCTAGCTGACATTGCCTAGTGTGTCATAGGGAGTGAGAGCTAGTGGAGATGTTGTCCATAGCAACCAACCAGATTCTAGCTGATTCTATTACATACATTCTAGTATGTAATAGGAAGTTTAGTAAATCTTGGCCCTATTCTTCAGTTCAGTATGTGCCAAACTTCCACAGTTATTATGTAAGACAAATCCATAAAACTAAAAATGTTTTGAGAACATATGGTAGGTGTGAGATCCACTGTTTAATAATAATAGGTTGAACCTGAAACATATAATTGTCTTGTGTTTTATTACCGGACAGCGTTCTATGAGTTATGCATTCTGTGACTGTTGACCTATAACCATGTGTCACATGTGGTCTATGTTCACCAACTACATTTAGTAACATGACGTTAACATCTCAATCATCTTATGTGTTCCCAGTCACCAAGTCCAGGTTCATATTTCAAACAAATCTGTTTCCAAGCATGGAATCAGACCTTCTCTTAAACCTGGGCATGTCCATATGGACAGAAAAGGTGAAGGGTATGTACCTACTTTGTGCAATACAGGCCTGTTTTGACAGGTAGAAACATGTATTTGAAAGCCAAGATTCTGGACGTTACAGTTTTGATTTGTAATAGTTTGCAGAAAAGGGTTGGCTCTACCTGAACACAGCTTAACAAATCCCCTCCTCACTCATCACAGACAAAGGGGTATGAAATAATCTTCTAAAGAAGCAAAGTAGAGGGATTACCAAAAGCAACCATACAGATTCTACCCATGACATTCTATAAAGCAGTAGGTCAGGCCTGGTCAACCTGTTGCTCTCTGGGTGTTGCAAAACTACAATCCCCAGCATGCTTTAACATTATAGGCATAACTGATACCTGAAAAGGCATGCTGGGATTTGTAGTTTCACAACAGCTGGAGAGCCAGAAGTTAGCCAGACCTGCACTAAGCAAATGGTAGCTAGAAACTGATGTTACAATCTGCAAGACATCCACTTTACCTCTGTAGAGCATTAACTATACAACTAAATCTCATCTTGTCAGTCACCTATACAACCTCTTGCTACTTTCACTGTCCCCTTCCCCTCCGATAACACAGACAGTAGATACCTACCTCAACTCCCTATTACCAACACACTTCTTCAAACTTCCATTTTCACTGGTTCAATGGATGCTCTCTTTTGACCATCTCTTCAGCAATCATTATTCTCCCCTTTCCTTATAATACTGGATCAGCTGGTCTTAAAACTAACCCATCCACCTCCTCCCTCTGCAGCCAGGCTTCCAACTACTTCTATGTCAAGAAACTGCTCTCATTCAAATCACCACTGACCTAGTTTTACCTAAGTCATCAGGCAAATTCTCTCTCCTCATAAAGCATTGGAAATGTTTTTATTGTGGTACTTACATCCGAGGCTGAAAAAAATTAATCTTAAATATTAAGCAAGTTTCTAATCCAATTACAAACATAGGGATCAAGTTAACAACACTTTCCTGTTGCAATTCATTGAACACAATCGTCCATGTTAGCAAGAAACTTAACATATACAGCATTGGTCCATGATTCTTGGTGGGGATCAGGGCTTTTAGTGTTCAAGAAACGGCACTTATCTTCATTGGTTTACTCATCCGCACATGGGTGGTGAGCAGTGCTAGACAGAGATATCATCACTACTGGACATTACACATATGTAGGTTGCTTATGAACTACGGATTATGTTCTTTAAGTTGTTAATGGATACATTACATTAATACAATATTTTCTCTATAGAGTCTTTAATGTAAAGTTCTCATTTATTTGATTTTGATTATATTTTTTTACTTTTGGAAACCATTTTAGAAGCTGGATTGTCATTGTCAAATCAATATTATGTTGAGCCGCTGTCGCAGGGTCCATAGGCCGGTGCCTACTCTGCCTATTTGGTAATCTGGCACTGGTGGTGGTGTACCATGTGTGCACAGAAGAATGCTCATCATAAAAGAGTGACAGGGACAGGCAAGTCCTATCTATGTCACAAGGCAGAGAGGAGAGAGGGAGGAGCACCAGCTACCCAGTGAGTGCCCTCTCCAGCACCTGGTTCTTCCTGAATTATAAATAAAGGGGAGGGATAATTGCAATGTGCTTCTTTCTGTCCCTCTAGCTGCTTAGTAAATAGACCCAATACACTCTTGCTTCTGATCTATAAATATGCACATACCAGGAACATAACACACAGCCCACCAGTGTACACGTCTATATGGCCCTTCATGCCCACACACACCTTGACCTCTTCCACCCGCCGGGACAGGCGACCTATCTTAGTGGCCAGGTCCTCCTTCTCTAAGCGTCCAGAATGTGCCAACACCTCAGTGACAAACGACGCCATCCCGCCTGCCAACTAGTTCTGCTGCTCCACCGTCCCGGGCGCTGACGGGGACGCTTTCAAACTACAGGATTCAGCCCAGTGCCCGAGCTGTACTGGGTGTTGTAGTTTAGAGACTCCGCACACGGAGTGTGTGTGACCTGACAGGGATCAGGACAGGAACTACCATAACCGGCATGCATTGCTGCGCAGCCGATGACAGCCGCGTAAGGCTCATGAATTGGTTTCCGGTTTTACAAAGCATGACGGTATATGAAGTCCACAATTCTATAAACCAGGTTACTGAGTAAGAGAAAGTAACTACATTTCCCAACAGTCAGAGTGGATTAATGGGAAAAAATGCCCAAGGCGGGGAAATTTAATTTTTTGCTGTAGTTTAAAACACTTCTGCAATATGCTGTTTCTTTGTACTACATACTAACAGAGTTATGAAAACAATATAACTATCATTGGGCCGTATCCACACTTTATAACACAAGGGGACTTATTTATGCAAGCTGCTTATAAATTCCCCTTGCATGTAGCATCTGTGCATGAGTGTGCCAGATGTTATGCAGTGGATGCCCATGTGGACAGCAGAGTTCTGTTGGAGATCTGCGCGATGGGACAGACCTTTGCTTTTGCATGGCAAAATCCCGCAGCAGAGGCAGGGTTTGCCACGCAGAGTCTGCAAAATGGGGCGTTGGTGAGCAGAAATTCAGTGCCAGTCTATAACTCCGCACAAGAGAGGGGAGTGACAGGGGAGTTCACTCCCTTCTGTGCGGACTTTCTGACCCCCGCACGTATGGAAAGCATGCAGAGGTCTGGATTCAAACCCATGCTTGCGTGGGCCAGATTCCTTTAGCATTGCAGCCGCGTATTTTTTGGTGCAAAGCTAATTGTGCGAATAAAATGGTGTGCATAAAGGTCAGGAACCATAATAGATGGTGAAATGCGCACTGCAAACATTGCCACGCGTATTCCTAATTGAATCTGGCCCATAGAGGTTAGATCAGGTTTGCCAACACTCCCGGAATATCCGGGAGAATCCAGAAATTTGGGCAGGTCTCCCGGTATCCCGCAAGCACCATCAGCCATCAATTATTACTGTAATCTCTAGCGTTACTAGGGATGTGCGGGGCTTGATGATGTCACCAAGCCCCATCCATCCCCTGAAAAGCTGGAGATTACAGGAGTGATTGACAGGGGACAGGGCTTAATGATGCAAATTTGCATAAATCACGTCATTAAGCCCTGCCCCCTTGCAGAAATACATGGCTCTAAAAACTCTGGGTTAGATACCTTCGGCATCATAGATCTCCAGCATTGTGCAGAGAGAGAGAGTAATGGCAATAACACACTTAACTGTACACAGCAGATGGCTCGCTGCTTGGATTTCTTCTTGAGGGGTCTATAAAGCAAACCCTGCAAAAACACCCATTCCACCAGGTAGACCAGGCTCTTCCCCTTACTTTACTATGTCATTCACCAATGCAAATGAGCTTAAAGCAGAAGTCCAGTGTCTTCAAACACAGTAAATCCAAACAATAAAACTTTTGTTTTAGGAGGGGACGGTGCTTTATAGGGAAATTGGTTATTGAACACGCTCCTAGATTAACGTTAAAAAAAGTGAATTTTTATTGTATATGAATAGACCAGGAATAGGCATGGGAGAAATACCAGGGTTGCTGACTCTCCCGGAAGATAGATATTCCACACAAAGCGGATCAGCTGTCGGACGGTCCAAACAATAAAACTTTTGTTTTAGGAGGGGACGGTGCTTTATAGGGAAATTGGTTATTGAACACGCTCCTAGATTAACGTTAAAAAAAGTGAATTTTTATTGTATATGAATAGACCAGGAATAGGCGTGGGAGAAATACCAGGGTTGCTGACTCTCCCGGAAGATAGATATTCCACACAAAGGGGCTGTACTTCCGCCTCCGCCCGCCAAGATGGGCGGGGGGAAGCATTTAAATTGTATACTAGGGGTGGGTTGAGGTATTTATGAGCGGATCAGCTGTCGGACGAACTGATCTATTTGTGTGACTTAAGGCATCCCTATGGCAGTGTAAGTGACACAAATATCCGCAAGAGAGAGGGGAGTGACAGGAGAATTCATTAAGCATACTGACGCGTGGTTTTAACATGGTTTAGTCTGGGTGTAACTTTCCACCTGTTTTCCTCTTATATTCATACACTGGATTGGGCCCTGACCTGTCCTAAAACAGTCTGTTCATTCCATTAGATGCTACAAAGAGACTGAAGGTGGTGTGGATTATGCAGAATAGCAGCTTTCATGGAAGGCCAGATACTGCCATATAGTGCCGGGTTCAGACCTAATAGCGCAAAGGGACTTATGCAAACTGCAGGTTACGCACCGGATCACAATGCGTACAAAGCTGATTCCCACACACACAGAACTCTGTACGACAGGGCTCGACCACACTCCGTCCATGCAAGAATACGCATTGTGGTAGGTTTATGGTCACAGAAGGCAGCTAAATTATGTCTGTGGGAGAGGAATACCAGAGGAGTATACTAGTCACTTACTTTCACAACATGCGTACGGAAGGCGCTCTTAAGTCTGGATACGGGCCATAGTTATTCCATGTAATCAGAAGACTTTGGGCTCCCCTAAAGCAGACTGGTGATATAGCCGAGCAAACATCTATATTTTCAATTGATTGCGGTCACCTTCCTGCGCACTGATACATTTTCTGGTCCTGATCCAGAGTTATAAGCGAAAAAAAGGTGCAAATCTTTACCTGGACAAAGCATGTAAAAGCGAATGCACTCGTACAGCGCGTTAATGCAGAGATTTCCACGTGATGCATACGTCTCTCTCTTTCCTTTTCCCTCTGACCACTTTTGTCCTCCTCCCCATTCTCTCTCCATTTCTGCTGTCTGGTTTCCCAATTCTTCAAGGTAATGTTTCTGAATCTTGTACATGCCACATGTCAGCTTTTGGACTTTTTACGCGGTTTTGTTTTATATTAATGTATATAAATAATGTATATAATGCCTTCCATGCCTTTATGATCGTTTGTGTTCAATGACAAAGGTGTTCACAGATACGTTTTAGCGTGGGGTTGTGTGCGTATTTTTAGGAGCGGATTAACTGCGCATGTGTAGCCACATTTTCCACGCAAATTACGTAGTATTTATGCACGTGAGTACTTTAGGCACAGACTTGTAAATCGCACTCAGGAACATACGTACGGAGGAGCGTGGTTGTTTTCCATACGTTTGAAGTTACGTGAAAGTGAGCGGAGGGGCATTTAAATGGGCATTTGAGGGCGCAGTTAGATAGATACGCACTTACGTATATAACATATGCATACCCTTCAACATTTTATGATAGAAAATGGGTACACTTGGGGGCGTGGCTTGTCCTATGAAGGGGCGTGGCTTTAATCTGCTCTCATTGGCATGTATGATAAGGTGTAAAAATCTCATTTTACACCTTATCATATGAGCTAAGCACTCACAGGAGAGGGTCCTGTCACTATAACAGAGCTGTAGGAGTCTGTCCCCTCAGCTCTGCTATAGTGATCAGATGCAGAAGGGCTGGAAAAGAAATATAAGGGGAGGGAGCAGCTGGGGTCAGAATCCAGTACAGGAGCCCTTTTAGCAGGTACAGACCATTAAAAACCGGTATTGTACCTGCTAAATAGGTACAGTTGGAGGGTATGCATATGTATGTAAATACACGTAGAGATAAAGGTGCTTTATGGAGGCGTAAGTTTAGAAAACCTGTTCGGGCAAGGGCAGTGTCTTGCTACTTGCCTGCATAAAAATGTGCACACAGTATATACGAGTCTGTGAATCCGGTCCAAAGTATTTACATTATTCTTTTTCCATGTCCCAAAAATGTTTTGTGGGTTTATTTTGTTCCAAAAATACAGCCTATCACATCATAATGTATATTTTACAAAATAATGACATCTATTGGTATATACATATGAGGTTTTTTTTTTTATTTGTAGATTTTTAAACAGTGTACAGCTGTCCAACATGTACCTCCACCATTGCACATATATTCCAGTCTATAACCACATTGGACCAGATCAATACTTACAATCCCTGCGCTCGGAGCTCAGAACAGCGTCATCGGGGTTCCAATCCCAGATACCAGCTATATCCAGCCTTCTGTGTGAGCAATGGGAAGCGAATTGTGAGACCTGACTCCTACATTAAGATATTCCATTCGTCCTCATTTAAAATGGGCACAGATCGGAAGTCTATCTAGGGCAATAATTTCAATACCTCTTCCGACTGGAACTAACTTTTGTCCTACCATTGGAGTAAAGTAATAAAAGAGTCTCGGAGCTCTGGGTCACAGAGATATGATCGTAAGACATCCACTTTTAAGTCTTGATCCGGTCTTTTGCCTTAACAGATGTCACATGACTTCAGTCAACTGTTTGGTGAAATGGGTACATGCTACATGTCTGTAAAGGAAATGTCATAATGCATATGAGCAACACAAGGAAGTGGAAACAACAATAGTACACTTTAGCAAGTGAGAATGAGCATCACATCCTTTCACATCGGTCAATATACAGCTAGGGTCCTGCCCACCAACCTACCAGTACAGCAAATATCTGATGCCCACCAAAATGTTATAAGTAAAAATACAATATATACAGACGTCTGCATTGTTAAATGTAAGAAAAACAATGTTCTTCCCCTCATGAATATATTTTCTTTTATTCCTGTTATCTGGAGATATTGGTTGTCTGAAGCACATGATTGACCAATGATAGTTGTTTTTATATGACAAGCAGCAGAGGTGCTAGGCCATTGGCCAACCACCGGCAAACTAGGGGCTTATTCAGACTTAGAACCACAAAGAAGTGCAAATATGCATCTAGACAAACCATATTGCAAGTCAGTGGAAGGGGGGATAAATCACTGTTTTCTGTGTGCACCTCTTAAAACCCCTTTGCATTTTATGATAGTTTTACCAAGGTTTAATGTTTGCTCTTTTTTTTTATTTTTTATTAGCTTTTCTTGCTTTTAACCCTGACTCAGATCCTTTGTCTTTGACTTGTGATATTTCTCCACTGAGAAAAAAAAGACAATATATAGTAACATAACCTTAAAAAATATATATAACAAACTGCATACAGGAGACAAAATGGCTGACATGAGAAGGCCTGACTGAGCAAAAAGGGCGAGCATGATACAGTAAGTATTTGCAAAGGAATGGCAAGTGTTTTGGATTGGTCCACAATTGCTCCTCCTCACTATGGAATTGTGTGTCATTGTTTAGTAACTCCCTGCAGTTAAACATTGGCAACTAACAAATATTCTATCAGACATCAAGGTCATTGCTGTCAGATTCTCTGTTCCTTTCAGCAATGCTGGGGAGGTCCATGTTGTCCTGGTTCTCCTCGTAGCTTTCTCCTATGGTGGAGTGTTCGGGGATAGGAGTCTGAAACATATTGTCCCAGACGAGGCTGAGGGTGGACGTATCGTTCTGTTCATTCTCTTTAAGTTCATGCATCTCCTTTGCACTTCCCCAGGGCGTCTGGACGTCGAACGTTTTTTCAAAGTGGGTGTAGTCCACTCGAAAGGCTCCCTTCTCCAGAGTCATGCACGGCTCAAATCGGTGACCCCAAAGTATTTCATCTTCCGTGTAGGAAGTCTTGGCCTGACATGTCATACCTGCAAGACAATCAGAGATATTTATGCAGGTGTTTACTTATGTTTTAATATCAAAGCGTCAACACGTTTCAGAAAACAATTTCTTCTCTTGTGCATTAGGTGGCATGATGGCATTATGGGAAACCTAGTATAGATAAATATTGGTTACTCCTTTATTACTGGCTACAGTCCCCGCTGTGATGGGCTGCTTTTAGAAATAGAAACAACTAAAATTCCTTTTCGGCTGCCTCTATTTGGAATAGGCAGCCTTAAAAAATGTTTTAATGAATGGGTGATTGTGCCGATCGGCATTCTCGTAACCTATCGGGGGACTTTTATTGTTGGGAGGCCGGTTAGGGCCATTTATGGGAAGGGGTGGAGTCAGGCTGTGGGGAGGGGGGGTCTTATGGTTAGGCTACAGAGAAGGGAGGGTCAGGGTTGGGCTGCGGGGAAGGGAGGGTTAGGGTAATGGAAGGGAGGGTTAGAGTTAGAATTAGAGAAACAGTTGGGGTAGTTTTTCCTCTTACCTATCAGAGCACAGTGTTCGCTGCTCCAGGGATCAATTGGTATGCCTCGTTGAGGCATAAGCAATTGATATCCCAGCCAGTTCAGAACTGGCTGGGAGAGAACGACCCTATCAAAATAGGGCCATTCGCAACGGGGACCCACACTCTATATTGAGACCCTTAACCGCTAGTATGTTGATAATTTATGAGGTCATATGTACCATTGTCCTTTGGAGATCTGAGTGAAGTCATGCTTAAGTAATCTGATTATTATCACCAAGTGTAGTGAGAAGTAACTGAAGAGGAATAATGTCATCAACATTTACTTTTCTGGAAAGGATCTTTTAATGTCATTAGGCCTGAGCCTGACTGGGAATGGTGTAGCATATAATCTCTGTGTACCTTCGTACCTTACCTGTCCATGCTCACAATAAATGATCTCGCAATTATGACAATCCAGATCTGAATACAATTCGTTTGGTGTTCACAACTGAATTACACATAAAAAATCGCTCAGGGTTTTATGAAATTCAGGATGTGGTTTTACACTCCACTGTGCCCATTGTGAATAAACATAATACTGGGATCTTGTTGTTTATTTTGTGTGATGTTGCTGATTTCTAACATACACAGATCATAATGTGCAAGTGCTTCCATCTAGTGGCTAAAACTACAACTGCAATCTTTATATAAGAAATGTGTGAACACGGTTCGGTAAGACCATAATAAGCCAGTGCTCGAAGTGGGCCGGTATACGGCGCTATGGCATACCGCCACTTCTGTAATTTTAAAACTCTATGAGCGACTGTATTTTTACTCAGAGCGGGCTCACAGAAGTGATGGTATGCCTACCGCTGTATAGCATACCAGCTCACTTCTCCGCCGGGAGCCATTGACAGAGCGGGTTGTGCTATGCACAGCCACAGATCTAATCAGAGGAGAAGACGCAAGCGTGACCTAAGGTCACGTGAGCGTCATTAGCCTGCAGAGCGCGTGCAGCGGAGTAGAGAGCCGGAAGACGCAGGAAAGGTAAGTTTAATTTATAGAGCTCTTTTAGAAAGTAGTTTGGGAAAGGGCATTTGGACTGGGGGAGTGGGAAGCTGTACATAGGGCTGAATGGACACATATAGAGGGGCAATAACTGTGTGGGGACAGAAGGAGGGGCAATAAGGCTGGCTGCATACAAATAAAAAGTGGGGGGTAATAAGGCTGGGCAAACTGAAGGAGTGGACAATAAGGCTGGCTGCACACAAAGTTGGGGCTATAAGGCTGGCTGGACACTCATAAAGACGGGGCTATAAGACTGGCTGGGCACAAAGAGGGGGGTAAGAATAAGACTGGGTAAACCGAAGGAGGGGACAATAAGGCTGATTGCACATAAATAAAGTTGGGGCAATAAGGCTGGCTGGACACAGGAAGGACAATAAGGCTTGGTGGTCACTCATAAAGAGGAGCTATAACACTGGCTGACCATAGATAGAGGGCAATAAGACTGTTTGGACAAACAAAGAGGGGACAATAACACTGACTGGACACAAATAAAGAGGCGTCAATAAGGCTGGGTGGACACACATAAAGAGGGGGCAATAAGGATGGCTGGGAAAACAAAATGAGGGGCAATAATGCTGGTTGGACAAACAAAGAGAAGGAGGGGACAATAAGGGTGACTGGACACAAATAAAGAGGGAGCAATAAGGCTGGCTGGACAAAGAAGGAGGTGCAATAAGGCTGGCTGGGCATACAAAAGGAGGGGCAATAATGCTAGTTGGACAAATAGAAGGAGGGGACAATAAGGCTGACTGAACACAAGTAAAGAGGGGGCACTAAGGCTGGCTGGACACAGAAGGATGGGCAATAAGGCTGGATGGACACTCACAAAGAGGGGGCAATAAGACTGGCTGGCTTTAAAGAAGGAAGGGATAATAAGGCTGGTTGGACACACAAAAAGAGGGGCAATAAGGTTGGTTGGACTCGTCCGCCCCTAGAAACGGCCCTATGGGGAGCTATCATAGTTTTTCCCTAACGGTAACCAGATCATTTAATTAAACATGAAGCGTTCAGTCTAGAAATCATGTCTCACATGACATGTACATAATGTAATTACTCATTACACTGTAACAAGCCATAAAAAAGATCAAATCAAAAGATCACGGACCGTTTCAAAAGATTTTTGAGCATCTTTGGACAGTACACACTAAAGATATCTGGTGAAAGGAGCTTTTGATTGTGTGATTGGAAAGATTATATGTTGGAAAAGCCCCAGTGTGTAAACACTCTTAGTCAGTGCTTTTTTTTGTAAGAACTCACATCAACTCTGAAACTGCTGAAACTTTTAAAACATGGAAAATCCGTCTAAAATAGGTGGCGTAACTTCGTTCCAGTGAGTTCTATGACAAAAAAGCACTGCTCTTAGTGCATATCTATAATAACATACAAATCCAGTCAACATCAAGCAAAACTTAGTCAAAAACTTAGCAAATAAACACTAAAAAGCTTTATAACTAAGATTAAAAAAAATATATATATATATATCCATGCCAAGGTATTTACTTGCTATGTATTATATACAGACTCCCTAATCCCTCTAATGTCCTCAAAATAGCTGAAAACAAAATAACCATATTGCCTTACAGCTAAGGGATGGTAATAAAATGTAATAATAACCAAAGGTAATTCATAGATAATAATTTCAAAACATTACAAGAATCTTTGCTAAAAAGAATGCGAACAAACATAAATATAAAGTTATTGTATAGCAAAGAGCAGCAAATAATTTATAACCAAAAAGATTTTAAAATGACGATCTTCCATGGAACCCAGCAACATCCTGTTACATGATAGGAATGCAAAGAAAACATAGATGGTTAATAACATGGCATCGGATCCAATGTAAGAGTAAACCAGGTGGAAAGTTAAACCTGGGCAAAACCATGTTGAAATGCAGGGGAGACAAATTTTATCTGTTACAAACAGTATTAGAGCTGATATTTACTGGGCCAAGTCTAAATGACAGTGTAAAGCTAAAGCTGGTCAGTATCCACGAGCAATAGGCAAAAGTAAATATACTTATTATACTAATAGAGTGCGTTTCGCCAGCACTGCAATGTTGCGACAATGCAGCCGTGACACCAGAGATTGTTTCGCGGCTGCAATCGAGACAACGTGGATACCATGACTAGTCCAGGGTAACAGTTATTATCCCTAACCATCCGCAGCCTAACCCTTCCTCTCGCACAGCCTAACCCTAACCTTAACCCTAACCCTAACCATCCTTGTTCCGCAGCCTATCCCTAATCCTAACCATCCTTATTCCGCAGCCTGTCGCTAACCCTCCCCTCCATGAAGCCTAACCCTTCCTCTCGCACAGCCCAACCAGAGACGGAACTCGCGAGTTGCGGGCCCAGGTGCGGAAAATATTAAACTACATTAAATTAAACTTTTGGCTGTATCATTGCCGAATTCGAGCCGTCTGTACCGGCAACTGCATCCCGTGCTAATGGGTGTACTTTAGGTGACTTATTTACCATATTGGGCCCGATCTAGAATTAGGAAATGTGAGCGCATTTCTGGCACGAATCCTCATGAAGCATTTCCTCCGGCGAGACACAGGGGCTGATCCAGAGCTACGCCCCCCGTAGTAACTATGGCGGGCGTAAGCGTAAGATTGGCTGAAAAGTCGATCTACGCATACACCGGGCAGATGTTGCATTACTACGCTGTAGTTAGTGTAGGGAGGGAGGGTAATGAGGCTGGGAGGGCGGCGTTATCGTACTAATGCCGCCGTCCCAGCGTAGTTACCCTCGATTACGCCGGTAGGTAGCCTTCAGCCTACATCGTAGCTCTGGATCAGGCCCACAGATACAGACTGTCCAATGTGTCTGCAGAAGGAGCTTTGACATGGATGACGTGGCTGAGAGTGAGCAGGATACACAGGGCGGCATACTAAGGACAGTAGAGTTTGCTTTGCAGTTAAGAAGTCGGATGGATCCAGACTGAAGTAAGTGTTTGGAATTAGTTACTCCTGGGCTAAACCATGGTGATTGCAGGGGAGTCATATTTCATCTGTTGCAAACAGTATTAGAGTTGAGAGGTGATGTTTCCTATCCCAAGTCTAAATAACAGTGT
>WWET01000565.1:469280-487737 GCA_011038615.1 Limnodynastes dumerilii | reverse complement strand
CGAACATCAAGTCACACCAGGGCAACACCCTGGTGCTTGCAGGGGAGTCCTATTTCATCTGTGGCAAACAGTACTAGTGTTGAGAGGTGATATTTCCCAGCCCAAGTTTTAATAACAGTGTGATAGTAAAGCTGGTCAGTATCTGTGTGCAGTAAGCAATTCAAAGATATATCCCTGCATGCAAAGAATACAATTACATAAATTCCCCCTGCAATCAACATGGTTTTGCCCAGGAGTGACTTTACGTTCTTATTTTAAGAAGATTCTTAAGTGTGAATCAGGTCCTAAGTGACCAGGACCCCGGTACCTTTCAGATCACCACTAAAAACCCTGGTTTTTAGTGGTGATCCGATAGGGGTATTAGGCAAACAACGACAATGGTGAAGTTTTGATCAAACGGCAGCTGCATAAAATAATTAAATTTCCCTTTTGACTCTGTTGGGAAATTTTGGGAAGATGCAAATGGTTTTCTCAGTGATAAATGTGAGCAGATCAGACATATCATATATTTATCAGAACAATTTGCAAGGTTCAGAGAAATCTATTTACAGGTGAATAGTATCAATCATATTAAGACATAGGGCCAGATTTACTAAGCTGGAGATGTTGCCCATAGCAACCATAGCAAATCAGTTTCTAGCTCTCACTTGCCTATTACATACTAAAAAATTTCAGCTAGAAACTGATTGGTTGCCATGGACAAGGTCTCCACCTTTCCTTTCCCACAGTTTAGTAAATCTGGACCTGATTCACACTTAAGAATCTTCTTAAAATAAGAACTTAAAGTCACTCCTAGGCAAAACCATGTTGATTGCAGGGGGAATTAATTTAATTGTGTTCTTTGCATGCAGGGATATATCTTTGAATTGCTTACTGCACACAGATACTGACCAGCTTTACTATCACACTGTTATTTAGACTTGGGATAGGAAATATCACCTCTCAACACTAGTACTGTTTGCAACAGATGAAATATGACTCCCCTGCAATCACCATGGTTTAGCCCAGGTGTGACTTTAAGTTCTTATTTTAAGAAGATTCTTAAGTGTGAATCAGGTCCTCTGTCTCCAAGTCATTGCAAGTGCTTGCAGTTTAATCACCTGTCTGAACTGAAGGTATTGTGACCATTTAAAATGTTATATGAACACACATTTAAACTATTTGAAAACATCCTTTACTGGATATCCCTGATTGGGTGATTATCTTTAAAAAGAAAAAATCCCCTGAAACACTAGAGATTATATGAGTGATTGACGGGAGGCGGGGTTTAATGACAATTTGTATACATGGCTTCCCTCTGGGTTCGCCCCAGCATATGAAATACAATCTGCATAGATCTAGCATCATGTAAGATCTAGAACCCAACTGAAAACAGCAGAGACCACGTCTGATAAGTGAATAAACCAGTGAATGACCCTTAAAGTTCCATGGGCTCGATCCAGACTTAATAACGACAGCCAAGTTATGCATGTGGCATCCGTAAGTCTGGCTAAGGGAACGCACTGCCCACGTACACGGCAGATGTTACTCATCGTAACTCTGATCACATGTTACTTGTACGTAACTCAGTACGATAGAGTGTGACATCCATACACAAGCCAAATATACACATTGTGGGCAGAGAGAGGCATTTAAATTGTACAGTATAAGGAGGGTTAAGTACGTATGACAAGGCGATACGTACGACCAGAGATGTGTAAGGAAAAGTTAAGGCAGGGTTCTGAACACATAAGTCAGCTAAGTTATGTACAAGAGGGGGAGGCCATTATCCTTAGTAGTGCGTAACTTAGGTACACTTGCATACGTAAAACGATCTTAAGTCTGGATCAGGCCTCATGTCCTTACCCTTAATTAGCTCTCTATGAACTCTGGAAAAATGTTACATTCTTACTAAAGGAAGGTTTGATCCAAAGATTTAAGCCACATGCAACATACAAAGGCAGATCAAGTATAGCCATAGTGCAACACATGACCTGGGGGATTCCCTGTTGCCTAGCAAGGGGTGGGATGCTTGAGGACTCAAGTCGTTTTGCTTGATAGTGGCAGTGGATGAGGCAGTCCTATGGTGGGTCACCCAGCATTATCCATGTATTTGAAAGGGATAGGAAGAGGGTAAGAGACGTCTTAGCACTGTGTAAACCTATAGCTAGACCGGTTGCATGCTAGTCATGCACACTTACCTGGTATGACAGAGATCCAACTTCTGTAAAACTTATGTCATATATGGGTATGAGATACTTTCCAGATGACTGTTCTTTTATAATTGAACAATTTGTGCAATAAGAGCCACAACACCTAGGTCCAGATTTACTAAACTGTGGGTTTTGGAAGAGTGGAGAGTTTGCCCATAGCAACCAATCAGATTCTAGATCTTATTTAAATATTGCATTCTAGAGAATGTCAGCTAGAATCTGATTGGTTGCTATGGGCAAACTGTCCACTCTTTCAAAACCCACAGCTTAGTAAATCTGGACCTAAGAGCCACAACCCAGGGACTCATTTTGGTAATATGACCCTAGTGAGATTATTATTTCCAAATTTGACCCTTCTGCATAGACCTTTAAAGTGGCATTTAAAAAAAAATGGTTTCCACGTCCTCCAGTCACATCTCTGCCCCCTCTACCTTGATACTTGAATTGTTTTGTATGTGTTACTTGCTGTCAACTTTGTGCCATCACTTGTACCACCACCCTGTATGCAGTGTTTATATTTTATGTATGCTCAATATTCATGTAATGTCTATGCTTGGACATTACCTGTATAGTGCTGTGGACTCTCTGAGGGGAGGAGAAGAAGAAGAAGAAGAAGAAGAAGAAGAAGAAGAGGAGGAAGAGCAAGAAGATGATGAAGAAGAAGAGGAAGAAGAAGAGGTAGAAGGAGAGGAAGAAGGACCTTGATACTTGAATTGTTTTGTATGTGTTACTTGCTGTCAACTTTGTGCCATCACTTGTACCACCACCCTGTATGCAGTGTTTATATTTTATGTATGCTCAATATTCATGTAATGGCTATGCTTGGACATTACCTGTACAGTGTTGTGGACTCTCTGAGGGGAGGAGGAGGAGGAGAAGAAGAAGAAGAAGTGGAAGAAGAGGAAGAATAAGAAGAAGAGGAGGAAGCGCAAGAAGATGAAGAAGAGGAAGAAGAAGAGGTAGAATGAGAGGAAGAAGAGGAAGAGGAAGAAGAAGAGGAAGAGGAAGAGGAAGAAGAAGAGGAAGAAACAGCAAATGTATTTTATTCATAAATGCAGGGAGAATACTTTGCGTTTGCATATTGCACACAGATACTTTAATACTGTTATACTGGGCTAGGAAACATCACCTCTCACTGATAACAGATGAAATTTGCCTCCCCTGCAGTCTAATATAGTTTTGTCCAGGTGTAAATTTCCACCTGTTTTTATCTTAAATTATAGATATCTTAGATACACAATGGTGTTGAAAATATCTGACACGGGACCGGCCCTTCATCTAATAGCGGATTATGAAGGTATGAAGGGTTCCATATGTTCACCCGCTCCGAAGTTCTGTACGTGAGTGTATAGGGCACTCCCCCAATCACTTATAGACAAAGAACACTTACATGTCTATAGTCCTACCTTATATTGTACGCACGAAAGTGTAATTGTGTGGACAGGACAATCGTACGTAAGGACTAAACCCATCACTTACTGTACAGGAAGCCCTGCCTATAGTGCGTATAAACTATGCACAGAGGATTGCCACATCTGCCTGCAGAAATCATCTGTTGTTCTACGCTGAGGATCCAGTCACTGTATCCAGACAGCTTTATCTCAGTAATCTTCTGTGATACACTACTGACGTCATAGTAACTGGATGTCCCAATCTTATAGTCGGCAGTAAAGCTGGGACCGTCAATCAATGTGCACAATCAATGCAATAACGAAAAGGGGAAAAATGATCCACTATAACAAATCCAATTTAAAAAAACGGACTCTTTTTCGATGTCTGCAGGATATACAGTACACAATAGCTTGATTTTATTGTTCTTGTGATGCTGAGCAAAAATGTAAACTATTAAATAGATAACAATTTAGAAACGGTCCTTTATGAAATGTATGTACTGTAGTTTAACTTTGGTCCCTTAACTTAAATTACGACGTGGGTCGCCGCTGCGAACAGCCCTTTTTTCAAAAGGGCCATTCAGCTGGCTGGGAAATTGATTGCTTTAGCTGCTGCGAATGGTGAGTATGAATTTAACCCCAACCCCAACCCTTACCCTAACCCTCCCCTTCCATTACCCGCACCCTAAGATTCCCTTCCCCGCAGCCTGACCATAACCTTCTCCTCCCTGCAGCCTAACCCTAAGACTCCCTTCCCCGCAGTCTGACCCTAAGACTCCCATCCCCGCAGTCTGACCCTAAGACTCCCATCCCCGCAGTCTGACCCTAAGACTCCCCTACCCGCAGCCTGACTCTCAGACTCTCCTTCCATTACTCTAAACTTAACCCTCCCCTTTCATTACCCGAACCCTAACCCTCCCTTCCCCGCAGCCTGACCCTAAGACTTCCATCCTTGCAGCCTAACCCTAAGACTCCCCTTCCTGCAGCCTGACCCTATGGGCCTGATCCAGACCTACAGTCTGGATCGTAATAACGCCCGGCGTAAGCGTAAGATCGGCAGTTTTGCGCCCAGCAGAGTGATTAGTAGTTACGGCTGTGCGTTGTTACGAACAACGCACTGCCGTAGGTCTGGATCATGCTCTAAGACTCTCCTTACATTACTCTAACTCTAACCCTCCCCTTAAATTACCCTAACCCTGCCTTTTCATTACCCTAACCCTCCCTTCCCCACAGCCAAACCCTAAAACTTCCCAGAGAGTGTTTCTCACCTCTCCAGTTGGTGCGGCGGCCTGACAGGTCAGTGGCAGAATAAATGGGTAAGTATGCCAATCTGCATACTTAGCCATTCTTAAAAAGAAATTTTAAGAGACAATAGAGACAAAAATTAGCTTTCGACGGTCTCTACTTTTAAGAAACCATTTCACAGCGGCCACTCCCACCGCTTAAATTAGTTTTTATCAGAAGTTTTTTTAATGAATGTGGGTATTTTGAACCTTGAAAACTTTTGTAGTGCAAATGAAGCTGTCCCTTTCACCTAGCAACTTCCTCTACAAACCCATGCACTCTTGTGGGAATCTAGACTCTTTTGGGAAAAAAACAACATTACCAAAGATGATTTTGATTTGCATTTTGAGTTTTGTAAATTAACCTCAATGTTGGGAAACAAAATACGATGAATAGGATGACAACATACTTAGTTGACGTTTAAGAAGTTATGTAAAGGAAATCTTAAAACAAACCAAATATTATAGACACTGATGAATGGGGTGAACTGATCAAGAAACAAGAAAGTAAAGACAATACTGTGATTTAGTATCTGATTGACCTTATTCTGTCCTATGCACACACATTATTTTGTTAGGCAGTAATGTTGCCTTTGCATCCTTTATTTCAACCAGATATTAATTTTTATCAGCCTAGTGGGCAAAAGTCTAATTAAAGGAAGCTTAATACAATTTGATTAAACTCATTCTTACCTGTGGCTTCAACAATGCCCTCAAGTATTACAATAATTTCAAACTGCTCTCGCTTTAATGACTCTGCAGACATCTCCCAGAAGGGACTGTGATCATTGATGAAATGACAGATGATTTGAGGTTCCACCAGGAACAGACGATCCTCTCCTGTATCATAACCAAGGTTAATCTCCGATTGCTCCAGTGGGATAAACTCCCCTTCCTTTGTCTGTCGAGATTTGATAAGTTTAGCTCTTATCTTGGCATCTACCATGTGACTATCCCTTAGATCTCCAATTCTGAACATCAAGCACAGTTTTTCATCTCTGTGAGACACCACGCATTTCTTACTGAAGATCAATGTCTGGGCTCTCTTTTTGGGACGAGAAATCTTTACAAACATACATCCAACCATGAGAGCGTCAATCACTGATCCAATTATCGACTGAGCCATAAGCAGTATTACACCCTCCGGGCAATAGGCAGTTACCATCCTGGTACCATAACCAATTGTCCTTTGACTTTCCACAGAGAAGAGTAAGGCAGAAAGAAAGGAGTCAACATTATCAATACAAGGCTTCCACTCAGGGTCTCCGATATGATTCACATCATCTCTAAGCAAGGCGTCCACAAAATAAATAACTCCAAATGAAACCCAGGTCAGAACGTAACATAACATGAAAACAAAAATGAACCAGCGATATTTTAGATCCACGATGGTGGTAAAAATATCTGACAAAAACCTTTTCTTTTCCACGATGCGTCCAAGGTTGACCCTACACTTTCCATCCTTGGTGACGTACCTCTGACGCGCTTGACGGTTGGTGAGATTGAAAAGCTGGCGGTCATCATACATGAGCTTACAGCGCATCCGGTGGGATTTAGTGGTGGCTGGAGCCGAAACGACACTACGAGTTGGGGTTTTGCTCCGCATGGGAATGTTTGGAACGCTGAGGGCATGTCTAGGGTACCACTTTGAACTTGCTTCTCGTACTGGTGTCTCCTGCTTGACGGCTCGATGGTAACGAGGCAAGTCTTCGGTGTTAATAGTCACGCTCGGCCTGTGCTTGGCAATTGGGGGCTCAGCATTAGTGTTTGTTTGTTCTATAGCACTGAATCTCCTATGCCGTGTTTCCCTGATACTGTGGTTGTAAGACAATGGGATAAAGCTAGAAATGATACCACCCTTCTTGGGTTGAGGGAACTCTAATCTCTGACGATAATCTTCACAGGAAGTGGCAGAGACAACCATTGTTTCAGGCTGTAAGAAAATAATAACAGAATGTGGATCATATAAAATATATTTACATATTACTGGCATATAACTTATAAAATTCTTCACACAAAGGGCCTGATTCAGAGATACGATTTCCACGGCACTTAGGAGCGTATATTTAAGATCTTAGAAAATTTGCATTACTGCGCATGCGTAGTAATAGTGCAACGCCGTCTACGTAGCGGTTAGGAGCGTAAATTCGCTAAGAGCGTAAGTTTGAATCGCACGCAAGCACTTAAGATCTTAAGTGCTGCGAAACTTTAAGATCTTAAGGATTTGCATGGAAATGGGCGGGGGGAGGCAGGGAAATGAGGAAAAGTGGGCGCGGGCTGACACTTAGGATCTTAAATAAACGCTCCCATGTCACTTAAGATCCCAAATGACAGCGCAGAGTTAGGGCTAGTCAATGTTGGTCTAAGTTTAAGATCCACCGCTGTTTGCAAGGGGAGTGACTGTTCATGCAGTGGGCTGGAACATGGTAAGATCTTACCTAAGGTGCGTATATTTGCGATCTTTTCGCAATCGCATCTCTGAATCACCCCCAAAGGGTCTGATCCAGACTTAATAATGACAGCTAATTTACACCCGTGGTATGGCTAAATCTGGCTGTGGGAACGCACTGCGCTAGCGGGCAGCAGATGTAATGCATAGTAACTATGATTATACGCATTGTGGGTGTTTAAATTGTACAGTCTGGACTGGGTTAGGCATTTATGTACAACCAGAGATAAGCATGGGGAGTGCCAGTGAAAGTGCTTTATACTTAATAATGCGAAACTTAGGTACGTATGCGTACGTAAAGTGACCTTAAGTCTGGATCAACACCAATATGACTTTAGAACCTCTATATAATACATGTAACCTCTCATTTGGGACTTAAAACATTTGGCTAGAACCAATCACTTTTTACGCCTTATAACCGCTTCCTCTCATTCAGGCGGGTTTTCTGACTCAAGTGTGTGGAAATTCACCAAGGTATGGAAGATCTACATGCATTAGGAGGGAACAACTTTACTATGCATTGACTAACAGGGAATATCAACTTGCAAATTCATACCAGCTCTCCTTTTGGACATGTCATTCCTCTTAAGTCTGGATGGTTTGGAATGCATTCTGATTGGTTAGTATAGATGTGCACACATGCACAGTATGAAAAAAGCGGCCACAATCTACTGTCATTCGGAAATCAGGATCTGACACTAGGGGTCTGTTTAGCCATTTCCCTTAAAAATGTATTAAAAAAAACCAAAATTCTCTGTAAATAGACCCCTACCTACGGTTTTTAAAGGCTGTGCATACTTGAAATCCGTTCCTAAGTACTATGTACATTGCATAGTCACTACGACTATGCATGCGCAGTACCAAAATTCTTAAAAACATCAGGTCTGTTGTCACTCCCAGCTGCTTTGCAGATAGTCTGCCCCTGTTAGAACTATCTATTACATAGCACTGTGCAGAATTTAACACAATGGCATAGCCCTGAAGAGAATCAAAATACAAGCTAAGTAGCTGAGGTATGTTCAACCCTCAGCTGTAAATGTGCGCTATGGCACTTTATCATTGCCCAATCAGGCCCAATGTGTCAAACTCATCTAATTAAACTACAATGATTTTATACAAGCCAGACAATGGGTCATTAATGAAACTGCAGAAGCAGCAATATTTAGCATCCTGTTCTGTGATGAGCTGAGTTTATTGAAAATTATTGGGATAATTATTGCACAAACGTAGAACTTTAAGGACGGGCAGCAATCGTGTACTGCACAGCTTCAGCGTAAAACTAACCATTCTCTCACAGAATGCAATTCTCAACCATCGTGCGGCAGCTAAATGGCTGGCAGTGTCCATTTTAGATTGCAAAGGTGCTGAAATTCCCACAGTTGCAAAGATTTCTGGGCTGACAGGTAAGTGTTTTCACCTAACACCTTCACTTCCCAGAGTCTAGCCCTAACCTTCCCCTTCTTGAACCCCAGCCCTAACCCTCCATTTCACACAGCCTAACCCTAACCTTCCCATTAAGTCCTAACCCTCCATGTCATGCAGCCTAACCCTAACCTTCCCCTTAAGTCCTAACCCTCCATGTCCCACAGCCTAACCCTAACCCTCCATGTCCCACAGCCTAGCCCTAACCTTCCCCTTCTTGAAACCCAGCACTAACCCTCCATGTCCCGCAGCCTAACCCTAACCTTCCTCTTCTTGAACCCCAACCCTAAACCTCCATATCATGCAGCCTAACCCTAACCTTTCCCTCAAGCCCTAACCCTCCATGTCACACAGCCTAACCCTAACCTTCCCCTTAAGTCCTAACCCTCCATGTCCCGCAGCCTAACCCTAACCTTCCTCTTAAGTCCTAACCCTCCATGTCCCACAGCCTAGTCCTAACCTTCTCCTTCTTGAACCTCAGCCCTAACCCTCCATGTCACACAGCCTAACCCTAACCTTCCCCTTAAGCCCTAACCCTCAATGTCCCACAGCCTAACCCTAACCTTCCCCTTAAGCCCTAACCCTCCATGTCCCGCAGCCTAACCCTAACTTTCCCCTTCTTGAACCCCAACCCTCCATGTTGTGCAGCCTAACCTTAACCTTCCCTTTAAGCCCAAACCCTAAGCTTATATCCGCCGCAGCCATTGCAGCCTAACCCTTACCTTATACCCGCCATCATTGGGAACGGGTTTAGAATAGGTACCTGTTCTCAATAGTAATTTTTTATTTGCTGAGGTTTTTGCACAATGATACATTCAGCTGGCGGCTATATCATTGTCAGAATAGGGCCAGCCGAACTGGCAACCGCTTCCCAATTCTTAGACTACAAATGAGAATTTTAAGGCTATTCAAAACACTTATGAACTCAGTGGACGGCAGCGGCTGCTATACTCATTGCAAAGCCTTTACTTTTTGAGGGAAGGTTCCATATCTGCTGGTGTCTGTGGGAGCCCTGGGGAGATAGGCTAACATGTGCTTCCCAGTTGGAGTCTGAACTGGAGGAATGGAGTTTCTTCTGATCCGAGGGTCGTCTACTTTCAGCCTGTTCTCGCTGATGTGGTTCAGCACACAAGGCCCATTATCCTGGGGTAAGTCCATGCTGCTGCTGGGGGCAGCCAGTGCCATTGTAGTTCAGATGATGACCATCTAGGTTTATTCAAGAGCATAGCATTTCCTTTCTTCCATCCTATAATGAAAGATGAGGCTTGTGAGGATATAGGTCATGTATATAGCAGACATCTCTACGTACAAAAAAAAAAGCCATAACAGTATTTCAAGTGGAATTATTTTTATATTACCTTCAAAAATATGAGAATCCAGAATTAATATCAACAAACCACTTAAGCTATGAACTATGTCATGTTGGTGCAGAAGAATTTACTATCAACTGACCCTCCAGCATGACCCACTCCAATAGGTACAATGTAATCCGCTCCTGAGCTTCCAACTGTCACACTCACCTGGTTTAAATAAACAAACTGATATTTAAAAAAAACAACCAAACTATTTGCCTCTTTAACAAAGGTGGTTACCATAGTAACTGACAGTTGGAAACCGAGGAGCAGAGTATTTTGTACCTAATGGAATGGATCATGTTGGAGGGTATGTATCAACATATAAATAAAACTGGCTACACAATAAAAGTTGTAACTCACAATCCGACATCTTGTCAAAAAGCAGTAACAATTTTAAGCCCTGACCTGTTTAGCGATGTCCCCCTAGCCCCTTTCCCATATACCCTGCTCTCTAGTTCACTGTGGATCGTTTACAAAGTGTTCTCAGAAACCTTTGCTGCAATAATATGTCCGCCCATGAAGTGGGCCTCTGCAGAAATATGAATGGATATCGTTGCTGTAAAGATTGTGTGACATCGTGACATGATCGTAGTTATTAGTAGCTCCTAAAAATCAAAAGGCGGATTCACAATCCCGGACCTATTGCACATAATGCGTAGTAACTATTTTACGTAATCTACGTATAATTTTTTCTACGTAGATTCCATATATGGCGATAGCAATTTGCGGCATGAAGATTGCTCTTTATCTTATGACAGACGGTAAAATAATACTCATTGTTCTAATATACGCTGTTGTAAACAGAAAAAAAATAAATAAAATAACTTTAAATTTATGCTACCGGGAACAAATACATTATATCCATTTCTAAGCAGACATGACAGCCTATAATATTCATAAAAGCATTCTTATAAATAATAGCCAGCAGACAATAATGCCCAACATCTGTGCCCTAGTGTCTAAGCTGCCTTTTACTGGAGAGAGGCCCTTCATTAACACAGAACAGCTCTCTATAAATGACGTATGAATAATCTATGCAGAAAGAGAACAGGTTTAGGACCGGGATTATGAAGGTCTGTAATCCCCAACAAATGAGGCCTGAAGCTCATCAAAAAAAACTAAGATTACCGTGCAGATAACAGAGGGAAACCAATGCTTATCAGTGACAGTGCTGTCACAGACTCACAGGGATTTGCTTCTGTACATTTCTAAAGGATTTAACTGAACTTGTCACATTTTTTTAAGCATTTTGCTATTTACAATCTAATTTGCAACAGTTTCAGTCTGGTCTGCAGTCACAAAGCAAATGTTAACTGATATTATAACTGATGAATTCAAGTGATCCCAATATAGGAAGAAAACCCTGTAAATAATTTCTTTATTAATAATGAGCTGGGATTAAGTTTATTATATAATCAGTTTATGAACTTGTCCCCATAAATCCAATTTTTGCTATTAACATATGTACAATCAACATAAATTAAAAGCAGATTTTTAAATTCCACTGTAACTTATATAACTTACATATGTCATTAATAATCTCCTTCCGACTGCAAGTCAGATACATGATTGAGGCTCCATCATTCTATTCACACCCAGAGCCAATTGGCTGTGTGAAACTCCAAAGGGGAGTAAGAGTGGAATGACCACCAATCAGAAGAAACAACCAATGACTTCTGATTGGTTCTCCAGAATCCAGGCACCCACAGCCATTTTGAAGTGCACAAGTGAATTGATTTTGCGCATTTGTGTATTATGTTATTTTAAAAAAATAAAAAAAAACACTTTGGCCAAATTTGTAAGTAATAGAGGATTTGTATTGTGATACACAAAGTGCCATTCATATAGCATAATGGGTGGCAAGTGTAGATAGGTCTGGGGTCACCTAAAGAGCACATAGACATGTGCATAATTATCCCACAGTGTGTGATAGTGTAAGTGATGTGTTACTGAGGTAATCCTTTCTATTCCTGGCCAGGGCTTCCTCTCAGCTCTGTCTTTGGCCTCTCGGCTGACCCACATTATCCCTCAGTCACCCTCTTCACACACAGCCAGCTGTGTCAGATGAAATGGTTTGTTTTGTGATCGGATAAATCTCCACTTCACTTGATTAGAGTCATCGCAGGAAGCTCCTTCTAACTTCAGTCACATGGTGCGGACATCTTAATTATCTCTGGGCCACGTGTCTATACACTAGTTATAAAATATTCATCAACAGTTTTACTTAATCAAACTGTATTATTGATGGTATAACTAAATCAGCTCAGTCTCTTTTCTATGGCGTTTAAATTACGTAGCTTCAGGATATATTTTGTTGGTTACAAACCACATTCAACACTATGGCCCTGATTCACAACTAAGTAAGTCTTTAAGAAAACTACGCACTTAAACCATGTAAGAATGATTCACAGATAAGAACGGCTACTTAGGAATGATTCACAGATAAGAACGGCTACTTAGGAAAGATTCATGGTTGGGAACAACCTGACTATTGCATGTGTGGCTAGAGGGACAAGACTCTTAATGCAAATGAGTAGCACTCGGGCTACTAATGTACAGTATTGGCGTTCCTCGAGACTTAAGAATGATTCACAGTTAATAAGGGCTTGAGCAGAGTAACATACGCACAGAAAAAGATAAGAATGTCCCCCTACCATTCTTAAGTTGACATCCGCATGGTTAACATGCTTTTATGTTTGTTCAACACACACAGCTGCTGTGTGATTATAATGAATGAATGTGTTCACTTATCTTTTAAAACCGCTGTTATGTTACCATTTTGTGTTTTACTTTAAATTTAAAAGGTAATCACTATTTACATTTATTTTGCAGTTTGTGCATGATTTCATTGTTTGTTGTAAACATTTTATAAACATAGATTTTTTTCATTTAACTTGTAGCATGTTTGCATTGTTTGTGTGAGACTTTGGGATACAAAATTGTTTAGCTCTTTTTTAGGTAGATATTTATTATTTTGATATTTATGTTAAAACAGCTTTGAAAGCTGAATGGTTTTCTTAATCCTTCAAGAAGTATTTATTTTATACATTTTCACCAGTTTTGCATATTGTAATTTTTAACAAATTTTTTTGATACTTTTGTTATTGATAAAACAAAGAAAGCCTAACAAAATCAATCTGCTTCTTAACTGAATCAATGAATGTGTTTCTTTGCTTAGCTGTGAATCATGAGGATAATAAAGATCCTTAAAATACGCACGATTCTCAGTTGGGAAACAAAGCCGTTCCTAAATATAAGCACCTGGAGAAGAGAACGTTCTTAGGTCTTAAGAAGCTAGGGGTGTGGTTAACCTTTTTCTTTATGATCTGTGACTCATTCTTACTTATCTTTGCTGTGCTTAAATTTAGGAACGTTCCTAAATTCTTTCCTAAGTGTGAATCAGGTCCTGTGTATTTTAGAAAAACGTGGGCAAGCTAAACTTCCCATATTTCTGTACTGTACATGCAAGGCCAATGACAGAGTAAGATTTTTGAAGTTATCGTAAAACAAGTGTTCAATCAAAGGTCTCATATGATTGTGGTGTCTCAGCGATCCATTATCCTGGACTTACACATGCCCTGTATCTGGTGCTAATAATAATGATATTTGTTTAGCTATGTAAAGATGCAGACATGGGGCCAGATTTACTAAGCTGCAGGAATGGATAAGTGGAGATGGCACTCAATAGCAACCAATCAGTTTCTAGCTGACATTTTCTAGTATGTAATAGGAAAGTAAGAGCAAAATATGATTGGTTGCTATGGGCAACATCTCCACTTTTTCTTTCCTGCAGCTTAGTAAATCTGGCCCATAGTCTGCCAACTCTCCCTGATTATCAGAGAGACTCCCTGAGAAGTAGGTGATCCCCTGGAGTTTTTGGAAGTCACCCTGATGTTAATTCATTTCCAGAAGTGGTTGTGGTATGAGGACTGAATTTAGAAATGGTTTCCTATATCCTTGCAGTGAGGCCCATGGTGGCGGCCATTTTTATGAAGACCAAGCTATAACCAAAGGCTGGCAGTTATGTAAGACAACATTACTTCAATAATGAATAAAAAAAATACATTTTGGTCTATTGTTATCAGCCACACCATCACCTACTTTTAGCTTTTATTCACAATAACATTGAAAGTATTTATTTACTGACAATTCAACAGCGCTAGACACACACATGGGCAGAGCAGCCATTAGGGGGGAACAGCTCCCAGGCCTGGAATTAGTAGAGCCTGACATCATTACCGCTCCAGTTGTTAAAGCAGGTCTGCGGGGCCCCACCCATGACACATCAACAATGACATCACATAGGGGGCATGGGACTACAAATGTGTCCCAGGCCCCAAAACTTCTAATGGCTGCCCTGCCCATGGGTGGAGCTTTTCACAGGACACTTCCCTTTGGTGGCACAGGACACACCCCTTTGGCTGTGCAGGCCACACCTTCTTTGAGGAAGCATTTTGATGGTGCTACCACAATCTCTATGATATTTATTTGCAAAAGCAGGCAACCATGCATGCAGGCCTGAATTGGGCTCATTTGCAATAACACGTCCTTACTGTAAATGTTAGTCCACATCTTCCCTACAGAGTCCTACATGGCAATAAGAAGGAACCTGTGCTAGTGGGAAGTTGTGTGGAGAACTTGGGGGCACATTTGACAAATGGAGAATTGTGGTTGTACATAGCTCCCAAATGTCCCCATATCTGTCCAGATTGGCAGCTCATAAATGGGGAGGGGTTTGTAAAATAATGGGTGGAGTTTGACAAAATATGAACATTTGTGGGTGGACTGGGAGAGTTCAGTCAGAACCAAGACAGGGCTTATTTTGTCCCATTTTTGGGTTGGGAACTATGAGTGTGTCATTCTCCAATTACCACACATAAAGAGGGACCTGAAGCATTGGGGCCTTTATAGAAACTGATCATGTTTCTGGGATTTGTATAATATTGTTTGGTTATAAAATATTTTCCTTAAACCCGATGTGTCCTTTTAAAGTTGTGTTTCTAAGGATAGACCCCCACTGGGAAGATTTGCCGGCTCTCCTGGGATACCGGGAAAACTGCCTGAATTCCGAGAGTCTCCCGAATATTCCGGGAGAGTCGGCAACCCTGGATCATGTGCTCTTTACTTCACATCTATGTTTTTATGCCTCTCCTGGCAGCTCAACATGGTTTTATTAAGATGTAGATTTGCTCCTTTTTGGCTTCTACTCATAACTTTGCCTTTAAATGAGTAAAAATGGGTCTGATTCAGATCTCCGCGTGACTCCCGTGCGCATTAAGATTTGATTTGTAAGTCTGCACGGAAGTGGGGAGTCCACGCCCCTGTCACTGCTTCCCGCCCCCTGCCCTTCATTAACATGGCTATCCCCACCAGGGGCATGCTGAAAGGAATGGCCGGCCCCTTCCACGGAACTTCTTCCGAACAGAACATTGTGGTCCAGTTACGTCTTGTAGCTTCTGGACCACAAGTTACATAAAACGTAATAATAATAATAATAATAATAATTTATGTCCATTGGTTTTGTTTTTATCTGAGTATTAAAAACAAAACCAATGGACATAAATTATTATTATTAATTATTATTATTATTATTATTATTATTATTATTATTATTAGGTGAATCATTTAACTGAACCATCATTTTTTATTTCTTCATACATTTTTTACAATAAAATTCATGATCACTATTTTTTCCAAACCTGATAAGCAGTGGATTGCCACTTATTCCATTATTATTATTATTATTATTCTTTAAGGGCTTTTAAAAAATACAAACTACTATAGGCCGCTGCAGTATACACCTCACAGCCACTGAATATACCATGCCTGGCCAACCTGTGACTCTACAAGTCCCAGCATGCTCATTGTCAGGTATCAGGCTAAGGCTATGCAGTCAAAGCATGCTGGGACTCGTAGTTTCATAACACCTGGAGAGCCAGGCCTGGCCTATACACATCAATTTGTATGTTTACAAACAAAGGCACCTTTTTGCAACTTTTTTTGTATTACCATATAAAGCTAGCTCAGATAATCAATATATGTTTAATTGAAGGAACATTCACTATCCTTGGCCACTGTGTACATAACTTCAAGGGGGGCGCAAGGGGTGTGGCTGCTACGGTACCTGCGCTGTAGCGCTCAGCACACACAAATGGAGGGCCGAGCGCTGTTTTAAGCTGTCAATCTCTGACAGCTTTTTTCATGCCAGGTCAGCCCCACCCCCAATACCGTATAGCTCCACCCATACCTTCCAACATGACTCATTCCATTAGGTACAAAAGACTCTGCTTCTCAGTTTCCAACTGTCAGTTACTATGGTAACCTCCTTTGTTGAAGAGACAAATAGTTTTTTAAATATCAGTCATTTCACCAGGTGTGTGACAGTTGGAAGCTCAGGAATGGAGTATATTGTACCTAATGGAATGGGTCATGTTGGAGGGTCTGGCTCCACCCAGTCCCACCCATCGAGACTCAGGCCATGCCTCCTTGCTATAGCGCCCAAGCCTGTCATGTTCAACCTCTAGTTGTAGTGATATATATCCATGGCTTTGTTTGACTTCAAATGTATCCACTTCAGACTGGAACAGCTGGAAAGCTACAATGAGAGAAAGCATGTTGTGTTGCCGGGGAGGCAATTTTTATCTGTTAGAAACAGTATTAGAGTTAAGGAGCTAGATTAACTAAACTGCGGAAAAGGAAAGGTGTAGATGTGGCCCATAGCAACCAAAAAGATTCCAGCTCTCACTTTCCTATTACATAATAAAGAATGTCAGCTAGAATATGATTGGTTGCTTTGGGGAACATCTCCACTTCCTCTTCCATAGTTTAGTAAATCTCTAGCCAGAGGAGATGTTTCCATGCTCAGGTCTAAGTTACAGTTTAAAAGTAAAGCTGGTCGGCATCTGTGTAAAATCAGCAAAAGCAAACTACTCTCCCTGCATGTAAGGAATAAAATGAATTTGACTTTTGGGTCTAGATCTACTAAGCTGCGGGAAAGGAAAAGGAGATGTTGCCCATAGCAACCAATTAGATTCTAGCTCTCACTTTTCTATTACACAGTAGAAAAATGTCATTGTCAATGTCATCTAATTGGTTGTTATGGGCAACATCTCCACTTTTCCAAACCCGCAGCTTAGTAAATCTGGTCCTTGGTGAAATTCAACAATGTTTTGCTAAATTGCGGAATTGTAGAGATGTTGCCCATAGCAACCAATCGGCTTCTAGCTGGCATTCTCTAGTATGTAATAGGAAAGTGAGAGTTACAATCTGATTGCTAAGGGCAACATCTCCACTACTCCGCAGTTTAGTAAATCTAGCCCTTGATCTTGTCCAAAGTATCTGTCTGTTGAGTATATGCAGCCTGGGCACTATTACTCAGAGATCTAAGTTTCTATACTCTAATACATTGTGATTATTACACCGCGCATGGTTTGTTTTTCTTGAACATACAGAGTTAAATCTTAGTTTTCATCTCCCCAAGACTTCCAACGAAGAAAGAAAATTAAATTGCAGATTACTCCACAGTTCATTTAAGCTCAAAGTCGGGGAGAAGAATTGTGACATCTAAGGGCTCTGCTGGATTTAGCCGGATTTAAGAAAAGGAAAAAAAAAAGAGAAAAAAAATCACAGGAATAATTATTTGGCATGAGTTTTACAGGCTTTTATTTTGTTATCCGTCTAAACATATCCAATGAGGATAAATGGAAAGCAATCTTTAGTATGATCACAGAGGAGCATAGCATGGAGGGATGCTCTGCTCACATCCTAAATAAGCTAAACACAGCACAAAATTACTAAACCCCCCCTGCCTAATTCTAGTTTATTTTTATCTTCAGATCAAGCGCTTGCTACTGTGTAGTCGTTCTGTTCCATCTGCCCTTAATCTCTACCAACCAGCACAGCCATCAAAAGGCACAACTATGCATCTGCTCATAAATGGCTTTTCAAATATATTTTTTTCTTTTTAGAATGAATCAGTTCTTACTCAATTGCCAATATGTGTCCGGGATGCTCAGACGGAACAGAAGTAAAGTTGTGTTAAATCTTTCCCAAAAGAAGGGAGAATTCTGCCATCCATGGATGGAAATTGCATGTATGTTGGGCCCACCTGCTGGGGAAAGTTGAATGGGTCTTAAGAAATGTTTAAACCTTTGTTTACTTACCAATTAGAAGCTACCGGTTTCCTGCGGCTATCAGACAATGGAGATGATGGGCCTGATCCTCGGACGGCGGGCGTAAGCGTAAGATCGGCTTTGCAGCCGATCTGCGCATGCGCCGGGCAGATGTTGCCCGGCGTTGCTACGGCAACGCCCGATCCTGGATCGGGCGTCCGTAGCAGCGCCGTAGGGACGCTGGAGGGGACGTC
>WWET01000565.1:440238-453496 GCA_011038615.1 Limnodynastes dumerilii | reverse complement strand
AAAATTGGGTGCATCTTATACAAGGGATCAGGGGATGTAACACTGAACTTACCTTTTCTGTCCCTCCGGCAGTTTCAGGCTCTCTCCCCCGCAGCTGTGGCTCAGACTGTCTCCCTCGCGGTGTGCGCTGTACAACGACGTTGAGGTGACCTAAGGTCACACAACGTCTATGTGCAGCGTGCACCATGAGGGAGACAGTCTGAGTCACAGCTGCATGGGAGAGAGCCTGAAACTGCGAGAGGGACAGAAAAGGTGAGTTCAGTGTTACATCCCCTGTATAAGACGCACCTGATTTTTATACCTATTTTTTGTCTAATAAAGGTGCGTCTTATACATGGGGAAATGCGGTATGTATGTGTCTATGTCTTATTATGTATGTGCTGACACAGTGGTACAGTGGTCAGAAGTTCTGTATTGCAACTCTGATCGTACGGTAACGTACGATCAGAGATCCACGCGATAGGGCGTGACTTCACTACACATGGCCTATTATATGCATTGTGGGCGGGGGGAGACATTTAAACTGTACAGTGTGGGCTGGGTTAGGCACTTACATATGACAAGGCGATACGTACGACCGCAGAGATGTTAAGGCGGGGTTCTGAACACGTAAGTCCGCTAAGTTACGTACGTGAGAGGGGAGTCCCAGGGGGGTGCAATATATTCTGTACTGCGTAACTTGCGTACGTTAAACGATCTTAAGTCTGGATCAGGTCCAATATCTCTACTGATACAAACAAGAATGTGAGCGACATGACTTATTTGTATTCAGTTTGTATAGCAGAAAATAAGATTTAGCTCTCTATTGTGCAAAGGCTATGCATTATATCAGTGATTCCCAAACTGTGCGCCGCGGCTCCCAGGGCGCTCTCACTGGGGTGCCTCGGAATGTCTCTATTTCCTATTGTATTCTATTGTATTTTTGTCTTAGGGGTGCCTTGAAAAAAAATATGGAGACCCTAAGGTCTAAGGCCTCGAACTGAGAAAGTTTGGGAACCACTGCATTATATTGAATCATTATATTTTGCCTTTTAGCAACACTAAGTGCATTGGGGTATATCCAGAACTCCGCTTGCAATCCGTTTACTAGCGTAGCGTATTTACGCGTACGTACCTTCTCTACACTCCCCTAGGCATGTACGTACTTTCCGCTTTTCAAACCCTACCTTAACTTTTGGCCGCTTAACCGCTATCGTCTGCACACGTACGGATAGGCAACGCGGACGTACGCAGCTAAGCACGCCCATACTGTACACCTTAAATGCAAACCCCCGCCTACATTCAGTAATGTAGACGTACTTTTGGCTCACGTAAAAATGGCACACCCCCACGTACGAATTTAAGCAACAAATCCGTGAATGGCGCATACGGTCAGAGTTACGTAACGTTACATAGCGGATTATCTGGCCTGCGCATGCGCAGTACATACAAAATCGCGATTTTACGTGTCCGCCAGGTGTAAATTCGCACAGAAGCGTTGTTCTGGATCTGGGCCATTGTTCTCAAATTATTGGATCTTTTGACACAATATGGTCATTTAAACTGTGTTTTACCCTGAGATTGCACTGTGCTGATCCAATTTTTGGTGTATCAACTGTTCAGAAATTTCTTTTGATGGCCAATAAATGATGTATCCACTTGAGGGCAGCATTTTTCCAGTTTCTACAGATTCTATACAGTATCATTAACTACAGAACCAGGATTGTGCTAGATCTCATTTACATTAATGGGTACCAATATACAGACTGTTATTTGTGCATAACAACTTATATAGCACATTATATATTTCCTTAATGACACCAATGCTGTTCTAATACATTTTCGTCAGTCCGCTAACCAAATTGTTTAGAGATGAGCTGAGAATTAGCGTTTGTGACTTTTAGCTGTTAAAGCAACTAAGGAAAATTCTAACTAAATCTTTAGTACAATTATGAAAATGAATTTAGATAAATTACCTGGAGAAAAAAAATAGCAAAAGTGTAGAATAATAATAAAAAAATAAAAACTCCTTTGCTGAAATAGAAATACAGCATTATGTTTAAAAAAAAACGCAATTTTGAATGAGCGATGAGTGGTTAATATCTCAGATTCGGACTAGTAAAGATGAACAATGTTTTTAGTGACGATCCAACATCTTGTCACTTCTACAGTAACAATCCCCCCGTACACACTGCTCTCTATGGATCGGATCCAGACTAACCAACGTTACCCGATTACGCATGAAAAGTGCTTTGAGGGGAGGGCGAATGCGCCCTCCAGATATTACATGCATTTTACGCACGTAAGACCTAAGTTCCGTATGATAGGAATTACGAGGAAGAGGGCTGTGCTTACCCTCCGTTTGAGAAGGGTGGTTGGGGGGAACATTTAAATTATACAGTAGGAGCGGTATTAGGAATTTATGAATAGATCAGCGGTCGAATGGACTGCTGATCAGATCATGTGACTTAAGGTTGCCCTATAGCACGTAAGTCACACAATCTCTGAACAAGAGAGGAGTGACAGGGGAACTTCACTCCTTCTCTCTATGTACGGACAGACCCCATACGATCGTGTGTCAGTTAACATTGAAGATTTCTACAGACATCAGGACATCGCTGATTGTATAAAATTAGGAGCTCCCAAAAGTCTAGTCCCATGATACGATGCAGTTTCACATGATTCTGCAGCATTGTGGGACAGTGCACACCGGCAAGATGTCGGACAATTATCATGTGATCTGTACGATAATCGTCAGATAGCCCTCTACTGCAGACCTGGCCAACCTGTTGTTCTCCAGGTGTTGTGATACTACGAGTCCCAGCATGCTTTAATTGGAAAAGCATAGCTGATGCCTGACAAAGCATGCTGGGAATAGTAGTTTCACACCACCTGGAGAGCCACGGGTTAGCCGGGCCTGCTCTTGTGTGTACCCAGCTTAACCGACACTTGTTTACTAATCGGGAGCAGTGTTGAAAGGGGCAAAGTCCTATGGACTCAGTAAAGTGATTCCCAAAGTAAATTCGTGTTGCAAAGTTCTCCCCTTTATTTATGGGTGCGTTTGTACGGCAAACCCTGCACTCCTGGTAGCCACGCCAATATGGAGTATTACAGACGTGGGTTCAGGTTCAATCATTGACATAAACAAGCTCCTGTTCTTTATGCTGAACTAGATTCAAGTGCTGATGTCATGACCATGTGACAGGATATAAGAATAGGCTAGAACCAAGTGGCCTGAGGGACCACATCCGAAACACAGGGAAGGGTTGTGAGGATGAATTACTTGTCCGCCAACACGTTCTAATAACTTGGTCCATTTTAGTACTTGATTTATGTGCCACATGTAATATTGTCAAAGTCCTGAAAAATATAAATATTTGAGTAAAATATTTGTGAGATTGTCCCACAGCACGAAATTGCAAAAGAGAAAACACAACAGAAACAGTATTAACGGCAACTTGCTTAGTAAACCAGACGTTCCCTCTTCACACATACACACAATTTCATTTGAAATACCAGCAAAATAAATCTCCCAGCATTGTTTCAATTTGCATACGTTAACAGGCTAGGCTTTAATAGCACATTTTGCTTTTATTTTATAGCTGAATTTGGCTTTCTTTTATTCCCTCCGGGAATTCTTTACTCATAAGGTGCTTGATAACTAAAAAGCTATTATTATTTTTTATAATATACTGCTGTCACGAGTGATTTAACTCTGCGGAGAGACATAAACATTCCCATTAAACATGTTGTTCTGTGACTGGCAGGATTGGTTAATTCCTTCTGGCTGTGACTTGTTAGAAGTATAGAGAACCGGGGGACTGTTCTGCGATTACCGAGTCAGTGGCTATAGGAAAGGATAATAAAGAGGTTCTTTATGACAGCCATTTTAGTAGGCAATCATTTGTTTACAAAGAAACAAAACAAAAAGAGATTGGACACCATGAATATTCATAGTGATAATGTATTAAAGTAACTTAAGCATTAAAGAATCAATGGATCGTCAATAAATAAATAAAAAAAACCTGATCTCTGGTGAGTAAGTTAAGCATTTTCTAAGGGAAGGGTTGCTGACTCTCCCGGATTATCCGGGAGACTCCCAAAATTCGGACAAATCTCCCGCATGAGAGGTCCCCCTGCCTCTCATTATAGTAATCCCTAGTGTTACTAGAGATGGGCGGAACTTAAGGATGTGATTTTTTTTTATCACCAGGCCCCGTCTATACCCTGGAACACTGTGAATTACAGTAAAGATGGGCAGGGGGTGGGGCATAATGACAAATTAGCATAAATCTCGTCTTTAAATGTGCAAATGACAGAACGCAAGGTTATGCTTGGAAGCTGAGTTCTAAATTATAGTGTAAAAAATAAATCAGTATATGTTATATGCAGAAGCTAAATGTGAACCTGGGTGCAAAAACAATGACATGTATTTATTTCCATTTATCTACACCTGGCATAGTAACAAGGGAACAAATCCACTTAATAAATGTGGGTGATGTTTGCTTGTGCTTATAGCTTTTCATTCTGGAAGCCTTTCCCATCAGCAGGGTGAGATAGGTTGCATATTACATACATACACAGGGGGCCAGATTTGCTAATTTGTGGGAAAGAAAAAGTGTAGATGTTGCCCAAAGCAACCAATCATATACATACTAAAAAAATGTCAGCTAGAATCTGATTGGTTGCTACATCTCCACTGTGGAAAACATGCACTGTTGGGGAGCATTGAGGACTGGTTTGGAAACCTATGCTCTAAGTAAAGCTATTGCTCGTTTCCCTTGTTCTCTTCAGACACATCTGTTGCTTATTAAGGAGTGTATAAATCGAACTCACCTCATCTTTATTGGAGAATTATTAATAATATACTACAGCTTGATGTTTATTAAAAACATTTTACCAAATGTTTATTATATGGTGTCATTTATTTGCTTTTATTTACTTAATATGGTTTTTTTTGGTAGTTATTTGGTTTGCCAACAGATGGCATCAGATGATCACTCAAAGTACCCCAGCATAGTGTTTAAATGGAGCAGTAAAAATAGTTTATGTTTAACAATCCATGCTTGCTTTAAAGAAAAACTTTAATAAAAGCATAATTTATATGCAGAGATTTGTGTAGTTAAGGAATTTATTCAATTTATAAAAGCAACCAAAAAAAAACTATCAACATAATTCACAAAATGAGTCAAATATGTATTTAGTCTGTTGAGCTAGAGAAGCGTGATAGGGGATATTTATGATATTTGCACCATACAAAGAATAAAAAGATGTTTAGGAATTCACCAATCATTCTGTTCTTCTACATTAAGCATGCTCGCAAATCCCAGGCTAACCAATCAGAACTCTTTTTTACAAATAACAAAAAGGACAAGTCCAATAGAGGGTCTGGGTGGTAAGTAAATAGCACAGGACCGGATCCAGACGTTTTTCCGTAAATTCAGGGGTCTGTCCATCCGCACAAGAAAGGAGTGGACTCCCCGTCACTCCCCTCTCTCTTATGGATATTTGTGTGATTTACACTGCCATGGGGCAACCTTGAGTCACACGAACGAATAAGCGGTCCGTGGGTGTGGGTCCCTGGAAAGAACGGCTCTATTTCGATAGGGCCGTTTTTTCCCAGCCGGTTTTGAACTGGTTGGGATTTCGATTGCATATGCCTGGATGAGGCATAGCAATCGATTCACGGAGCACCGAACGTGGTGCTCCGAAAGGTAAGGCTGTAAACTACCCTAACCCTTCCCCTAATTCTAACCCTAACCCTCCCTTCCCCGCAGCCTGACCATAACCCTCCCTTCCCCGCAGCCTGACCCTAACCCTGGAGAGGTTACTCACCTTTCCTGTGGACCGGGTCCTGCGGTAGCAGCGATGGAGTTTCAGAAACAGAATGGGTGAGTATGCCAATGGGAAAAAATTCTAAACTGAAGGGGTATTCGAAACAGGGGCATCCGAAAAGAAACCTTCGGATGTCCCTATTTCGGAAATCAGACATACTAACCGGGGACTGCAACCGGCGGTCCTTCCATACCAAAACCCACCCTACTGTGCTGAATTAAACTTTCCCCCCCGCCCACTTTGGCAGGCACAAGGGAAGCACAGTCCCTAACTATGGAATATCTATCATACAGAACTAAGCATGCGCCCTCCACTCAATACCCCCGCACTTACGCACTTTGCATGTGTAAGTGTGGTGCCGGACACAACCGTACTAGACTTCAGCTGCCACCTAACATAAAATGAGGACGCACTGGAAGATATAAGGTAGGGGCTGCTGTTGAAATTGCTTGCGAGTGAGGGGTGTGGCCTCCACAAACGCAAGGAACTGCATACAGCCTGACTTTGTCCCAAATGTTCCACTTACGGATCCGATCTCATAGAGTCAGACATTTGGTTCATCCCATAATAAAAAATAAAAATACTTGATTCAGTTTCATGAAATATTAACAAATTCTGCAAGCCTACATCCCAAATATTTATAAACACTAAAACATTTTAGCAACACTTATTTGATGCACTTAAAAGATTTATTTAACTGACATTTATGTTGTTAAACTTTGATTCATGAGGTTACGGTTAGTAAATAATTTGTGCATAATGCGACTTTAATTTAGCAGGAGGTTGTAGTGTTACACATTTAGGGTAATGAATGCAAGTCATAAAAATGCTTGTTGCCCTTTTAGGAATTAAAAAAAAAAAGTCTTCATTTAAGGCAGATATAACTAGTTCACATTAAACAATATTCATACATAATTTGAAGTTATGTTGCAGATTATATTGGTAATCGTAGGGCACTTGGGCTGATCTGTCACTACCCTATGCTATTTTTTTCTTCGTTCCTCCTTGAGAAATAAGCTTTAGCATTGATATACACTTGCCGGCCTCTGGTTACATGCAGGTGATTATGGTATAATAATGATAGCCACATGTCCACACACACTACGGAATCGGAGACAGCAAAATATACTAAGATATACACATACATACATACACACACACACAATACAGGTCTTAGTGTTGTGTGAAACTTTATTCCGTACTAACATTTTAATCAATAGTAAACGTATAAAGAATAACATACCCCAACTACCTCCTTTGGACTTGAAAACAGTGGATTAATACTACTTTTACCATATAATAAGCAGGTTCGTTTAGGGGGCTTGTATGTGAAATAGGATAAATGGGTTTATATGAAATACTTATACCTCCCAAATGTTCCTATCTGGAAAAAATGGTTAAAGTTTAAATGTGTGGAACATTTTGTCCTATTTTCAGGAATCTAAATGTTAGGAGCCATAATGACTTACATAGCAGGCAGACGTAGTCTAAAAGACCCCATATACCTGACCACACAATATAGGATTCCTCGCCAGGACTTCATACGGTGTCTTGCTCGGTAAGCCTGCGTCCATCCCAATAGAATCAGCACCTCAGCAGTCAAATCAGTCCAACTATACGACTCAGTTATAGGACCTGAACTTTATGATCGCTTATTGTTCCTTCCCGTTTGTCGATTGCTATACACAACCAAAATTAGATGTGCATAACCAAAGTTTAGATTCAGTAAAAGTATCTCAGACTCGAGTGCACCCGCTGAATCTATCAAAGATGAGAGCCCAAGTGAGACCTAAACATTCTTTTATTTCACAAAAAAAAAAAACGCAAAAGGAAACAAAAAGCAACAGTAAAAATAAGCTACAGCTCAAAAAGGAAACATACTCTAAGATAAAAACCATAAATATTTTATTGCACATAAAAAGCGCAATTAACAAAAAGAAAGCACTGATTGTTAATTGCAACAATGTCACACGAGTCACCCGTAGTTGGAGCGACAGAGGAAGAGTTGTATAAAGCTCACACGTGTGAATTTTTAGGCGGTCGACAATGGTTTTGGTTTTTTTTGGCAACGCTGGTGTCAACATTGGCTAATAAAAACAAAAAACAACTAAAAAACAAAAAACACACGTGCATCTTTCAAGGCACGGCAATACTGGTTCACATATTTCACGGAGAATGAATCCACGTCTCTAAAAACGGAAATGGAAGCATTTACAAAAAGTATGAGGCAATTAAAAAGGAAAAAAAAAAAGCCTAGTTTTATTTTTTGCTCCTGGTAATGGGCGAATGTTGTTGATGCCAGTGTAAAATTTCCCTTATATTCTCTCGTTCTTTCAGTTTCCAAAATAAGCAAGCCAAGCGATCCCTTAGTTGCCAAATCCCAATGGTGTTTGGCTCTGACACTAGACATTTCCCCCCTCACCCGCTCTTTCCTACTGAAATGGAATCGTGCAGCTGCCTGTGTGAGAGCAAAAAAAAAAAAAAAAAAAACCCAACACCCACAGGCTAAAAATTCTCTATTACCCAGTCAGTTGCTGTCAGTTGCTTGGCAAGAGTTATGGGTATTAAAGTTATTTAAAGACGAACAATAAAAAAATAAAATAAAGGTGAACTTTGCTGCTGTGCGGTCCTTGATCTGTGGAAGATAATGGTAACTTTACTGTAACCCTGTGAGATGGATTGACCACGTTAAATAAAAAGGTGCTTAATATCTAGATAAACATAATACAATCAGGGTGAATTCATTTCCATTTTACTCCGTGTCCTTTCCCAATTTCTAATGTGCTTTTATTTTACGTTATGAATTATAGAATCTGTCAGTTCTTGGAAAACTGTATAAATTAAGCATTAAAATCTAAAACTCCAGTGTGTTACAAAACATATTTCATTATATGCACCGATATCATTGCAAGGACACCAAAAGCATGGGATGGTGCAAGTGAGTTTCTCTCTTCCAAAATCCAGTGTTACCCTCCTTAGTGGTTCACACCTCGACATAATTGGCAAATAACTCATTTAAGGCCTCTGTGGCTAGTCTCAATTTGTTTGTATGGCTTTATAATCAAAGACCTGATGTGTGTGTGAGACCTCCGTTGGTCAGTCTCTAGAGATTCCATTTGATGACCTTAGCGGGGCGCGTTACCCCTTACTACGTCACCCTAACGGTGGAAGTTTCCTGTATAGACTCCATGACGGTGGCAAAGCGGTTGCACAGGGCGTAGGGCGACTGAGGCCGGATCTTTGGCGGCTCCTTCAAGACGATCCCGTCGCTGGAACAGTCCAGGAGCCGTGGAAGAAACTGCCCGAGCTTCAGCTGGAGAGTCTCTGTGACAGCAGAGGAAAGAAATCGTGTGACTTAATTATAAGCTACATAACTATTTTATAGGACCGTTCTACTATCCATATTACTAACAAAGTGCTATGCAGGGATTGGCCAGGTCTCATTATAATACGTATATCACTTGTTCGTGTCTAGACCAGTGGAACTATTTCATTATCAGGAATTCTGCACATCGGTTATAACACAAGAAAAAAAAAATAACAATTAAGTCAGACAAAGGAAAACAAACTGGAAAACGCAGATGTAGCGAATACAATAAAAGATATATATATATATTTTTTAAGCGGTTAATTCAAACAACGTTGATGATGACGATGGAGCTTAAAAAGCAAGTGTTAACAGTAATGGGGGAGGGGGTGTTTTAATAATCTGGGAATGGACCCAGCCTTCCACGTGGGTTAGAGAAAGCCCCCCCCCCTTTGCCCGCATGGCTTACGGTTACACCCACGCTTTACATGAGGGTGAGCCTGGAAGCAGTGAAGGACCATTAGCAGTCTTTCACTGTACAATATAAACACCCTGCTCCCCCTTTCTTAGTGCCATCGATCTCTGGTATCCCTTCACGCCCCATCCCCCACCCGATGTCTTGATCCAGATCCATACTGGAAAAGATACACATGCGCAGTTGCCAAATCCGACGTTAGTCTGGACTTCCGATATTCCTTCAGTTCCATACGCTTGGATCACATGTTGCGCACTTTCACGTTCAGCGATACGTTCCCCCCTATCCATTCTTATGAGTGATATGCAAATGTGGTGGCTTGGGGTAGATCCAGATCTACGCATGCTGCACGCGGAAATTTGGCTGTTTGTACGTACTGCGCAAGCGCACAGCATATGTGTTACACATCGTAACTCTGATCGCATGCAACGTGTTTGTAACTATGCACAAAGGGGCGTGTCATGCCTACGCTAGCAGAAAATACGCAATGTAGGTGGAGGGAGGCATTTAAGTTATACGGTATGGGCTGGCTTTGGCAGTTACGTATGACAAGGCGATACGCACGGCCGCAGATACGCGAGGAAAAGTTAAGGTAGGGTTTAAAACTCGTAAACCAGCTAAATTCTGTGCGTTCGAGAGGAGCGCATCATACGCACTTAAGACTGGATCTGCCTCTTGGTATCTATACCAACTTCCGAATCTCCGCCACAATACATTGGCACAAGTTTCAGCGCTAAAGGTAGATCCTGGTTCTTGGAATTCTGTTGAAGCGAGAGCAGTGCTTCGAAGAGCGATCACACGGGTGCGTGGATACAACGGCCCTGTGCGTCCATCATATGCAAATTAATGGGACGTCTGGCCCCAGTGCTTAATTACTAACGCAGTCCGGTGTCACGGAGAAAACGTATTCTGGTTTTTTTTTATGTTATTCTATCCTGCAGCAGCATAAGACATTACATCCTCGGTAAAGATTAGAAATGAATAGCTTACATTATTTAGCAATAAACACGCTTTCACCTGTTCGCATTGTGTAGGGGGGGGGGATGCTGTGAATGTGGCTGGCATACCACAACAATAAAAGAATACATATGAATTCTTCACTGTCTAATAAGTACTGCTCAGTGCTAATTTGTATCCTACCCAGCGTGCCCGAGACTCTTATGTCTGGAATTCATTGCCGGCAGAGACAGATTTCTGACAGCCCATTAATCTCGCTTCGCACGGGCTTGGAGGGACAATGTGTATTCTAATGTGCCATAAACTGAAATCGTTATGCTTTAATCTTCCTTAGGAAGAGAGGAGTGGGGGCCGCCAGTCAATAAATATGCAGGGATGTTAAAAGTGACACGGGTTATTACTGCGTCAACTGCTCGTGCAGTGTAAAAAAATAAAAAAAATAAAGGGTGATGGCGGAGGGGGACAGAGCTGTGTGAAAGTCAAACAAGCAAAGGTCAAACCGAAGTCTCCACCGCCCTCGTTATTGCCAAGGCTGCTAGAACGTACGGGGATAGCAGAATTGAAACCTGAACGTCATTATGACTTATAGCATGTGCTGGTAACCTGCGGCACTCCAGGTGCCGTGACACTGCAAGCCCCAGCATGCTTTGCCAGGTATCAGCTAGTTTTATGCTGTTGGAGCATGCTGGGGGTTGTAGTTTCCCCCAACTTCGGAAGTCCAACGACCGCATTTATAGGACGTTGATGTTTAAGGAGACCTCGTGAATCACCTATAGCCCGTTTAACTCAGTATAGATAGGCTAAGGGGCGTAACTATTGTGGGTGAAAGGGGTGCGGATGCTAAGGGGCCCAGAGAAGAGAGGGGTCCTGTGGCTGCTCCGCTCTCTGACCCGCCTCCTTGCTATGGGGCCTGAGCAACTTCCTCCTTTGGGTATGATGCCACTGTGCTTAAGGATGGCGGAAAAGTATGGAGTGTATGGAGGGTGCCTGGCGCGCCCTGACTACTATTTATCGTCAATGTCCCTCCCGCAGAGCCATCAGAATTGGTACCAGGACAGATCACTGGGTCCAGATTCGTCCTGGTAATTAGGCGCTTGCGCTGCTTGCCAAAAGTTGGCGTTCTCCGATCTTACTGAATGAAGAATGTCCCCTTTTAGTGGGTCTGGAACCGGTCCATTATTATTATCATCATCATCATCAGTTTTTGGTTCATACATCATTGTTGATAGTGGCTTCCAGGTTAGATTTTAGACACAATGGGCTGGATCCAGACCTTGTTAAGTGCATGAAATTAGTTACTACTGGACTAAACCATGTTGATTTCAGGGGAGTCATATTTCATCTGCTGCAAACAGTATTAGAGTTGAGAGGTGATGTTTCCTATCCCAAGTCTAAATAACAGTGTGATAGTAATGCTGGTCAGTATCTGTGTGCAGTAAGCAATTCAAAGATATATCCCTGCATGCAAAGCTTGCAATTAACTTGACTCCCCCTGAATTCAACATGGTTTAGCCCAGGTGTAACTAAGTTAATGCACTTAACAAGGTCTGGATCCAGATATATATAATGACCAATACCAGGCTGGACGGGAGCCGGCCCACCTCTGGAAATAGAACGCTCCAATTATATAGATGATGAAACGATCACATATACAACACTGGAGACCAACTAGCCCTCTACAAACCAAGTGCACTAAAGCTTCCAGGCCCACACACAGAATATAGAGAGCCAAGTCCTGGGGCCAGATTTACTAAGCTGAGGGTTTGGAAAAGTGGGGGTGTTTCCCATAGCAACCAATCAGATTCTAGATCTCGACAACTACATATTAGAGAATGTCAACTACAATTTGATTGGTTGCTATGGGCAACATCTCCACTTTTCCAAACCCGCAGCTTAGCAAATCTGGCCCTTGGCTTTTTCTGTCTCTGTACTACAGCCATCTACATAAAGGAGATCAAGGCACTTCCTCTTGGCTCCCAACCTGCGGGCACTGTTCCATGGTCACCCTGGACCTATGAATGCCCGCTCATCACCCAGAATTACCCCTGTTAAACAATTAAGCATTACTATCTGGACGCAGATGGCCCACCTCACAGGCAAGCGACTAGCAGGAAGGTGAAGCTGGGATCCTCTCTGCAACATTAGCGGTCATAAAATGTGCAGGAATACCACAGCTTCTCAATCACTTTGTTTGGCCTTTCTGCCGCTACAAAGCCAAGATCCACAGCCTCATAGTCTTATAGTGAATACACCACCCATGTTACACTGCTCACCTGCTGTGATTAGCTACACAAACATAACAGGAACAGGCTTATTATCCAGCTTTTCTGTCAGTGGTTATTAAAAGACAACCTTGCGTCTAAGAGACTACATGAAAACGGCTTACGGAGGACAAATGCACCAATAGTAATTAGTAAGACTGCACATCGCACCACCAATATTTCCTCATTGAGTACACCTGTGGTATAGGCCAGCACTGGACTTACTCACCATCTAAATCCTGACCAAGGTATGAGCACCAGCGACTCCGCATTTCCTCAATAGCGGCCATGTCTTCCTCTGAGATCTTGTTGTTGATGATAAGATGCATGCAAGGGATGATCAGGTCATTCATGATGCTAATGCCTTCAGACACCTGTGCTTCATCCTGGCTCTCAAACATGCTGGCAGCCATTTCATTTAAACCCTTTGAAAAATAAAGGGGG
>WWET01000565.1:405223-420268 GCA_011038615.1 Limnodynastes dumerilii | reverse complement strand
GGCTCTTAGGAAGGGTGGCTTAGGGTCAGGCTAGGGAGAAAGGGGGTTAGGTTAATGGAAGGAGAGGGTTAGGGTTAGAATTAGAATTAGGGGAAGGGTTTGGGAAGTGTTCTGCACTTACCTATCGGAACACCGTATTCAGTGCTTCGGGTATTGATTACTTATACCTCGTCGAGGCATAAGCAATGGATATCCCAGGCAGTTAGAAACTGGCTGGGAGAATACGGCCCTATCGATATAGGGGCGTTCTTAGCTGGGACCCACACTCGTTGGAAAAAGTCAACTTATGGAAAAGTTACAAGGAAACAAGTGGTCAAATGAAAATTTAAGAGAATAATATCCTTGCTTCAAAAGTTATATTAAATTATACATCCTTGTAATTTACTCTCTCGTGTCTCTCCTGGACAGTAATTTCGAATACGAAGCCTTTTTAGAAATTTTTTTTTAGGAATGTGTGAGCGTGCAGATCGCCATTCTCACCCATTCATTTTCACAGGACCTGCCGCAGACAGCTCCGGAGAGGTGAGTAACCTCTCCAGAGACTTTTAGTGTTGGGTGGGGGGAAGTGTTCTGCACTTACCTATCGGAGCACTGTGTTCAGTGCTTCCGGTATTGATTACTTATACCTCGTCGAGGCATAAGCAATCGATATCCCAGGCAGTTAGAAACTGGCTGGGAGAATACGGCCCTGTCGATATAGGGGCGTTCTTAGCTGGGACCCACACTCGTTGGAAAATGTCAACGTATGGAAGAGTTACAAGGAAACAAGTGGTCAAATGAAAATTTAAGAGAATAATATCCTTGCTTCAATAGTTATATTCATACATGCACAACTCACACATGCACAACTCACACACATCCATGTACAACTCATACATGCACAACTCACACATGCACAACTCACACACATCCATGTACAACTCATACATGCACAACTCACACATGCACAACTCACACATGCACAACTCATACATGCACAACTCATACATGCACAACTCACACATGCACAACTCACACATGCACAACTCACACATGCACAACTCACACATGCACAACTCACACACATCCACGTACAACTCATACATGCATACAAATCACCAAATACAATTTTGACCATTTGTGATTAGTAGAAGCTTCCCAAGTGTGTCCCACCTGACCTTGCATGTCCTGTTCCACTTCCGTCCTCCACCTTTGCAAGCAGGTTTCCACAGACTGAAGTTCTTCCCTGGTGACTGTGCGAGGAGCCGGCTCAGCTGTAGACGTTGAGAAACTTTGTTCAGGCGCTGATGCACTTTCTAGACTATGGCTGGAGACTGTGGAGTCCTCACTGTCCAAACTTTCACCGTGTCCGTTGGTTAGAGCACTGCAAGAAAAAGGAAAGTACATAGACTTTATCTCTATATCACCACATATTGTCTGCAGCACTTTACAGAGAACATTAGACATTGACACGAGTCCCTGCCCCCACTGGAGCTACATATTAAAGGTCCCCAACACACACACTATTTATAGTAAGCAGCCAATTAACCTATCATCTTTCGGAGTGTAGGAGAAGACCACACAGATAAGGCCTACTCCGGGAATCGATCTCTGCTCTGTGAGGTACACGTGCGTATATACACACACTCCAAATTTTTAAGAGCTTTACTATTAAAATGGACCAGTATTAACCATTTTAAAGCTGATCAATAAAAGCATCTTATCAAAATCTTTTATTAGTTACACATTAACCATTTTAGAAATGTTAGAATTCATTGCGGTAAATTATAAGATCAAAAGGGGTCAAAGAACAGAGAACATTTTTTTCCCTATAACATACAATATACAGATACAGGGCTATATTCACACCTAAGAGTGAGTTGGGTTTCGGACAGAACCGCACCTAACACACTGGTGCAGCCCATATTTTACCGTGCATCGTTTCCTTAAGAACAAAACTATGCACGGACATTGCCTCGCCTCACTTCTCCCGCTAATCTAAATCCCTCCCCCTCCCACCTAAACGCTCCCCGAGGCGACATCAGGTCGCTTATTTCTAACAAAACTACTTTATCTATGCCCCTAACTGGTACGTAGAATGCGCAAATGACCTACTACGCATTTCGCGGATCTCCGCACCTAAGAAGCCGCAGCTTCTAAGGTGTGAACACAGCCCATAGTTCCTATGGTAACTGCACATTTGCTTCACCAATTAACGAACGCATATTTTCGTTTTTTTTGCATAAGTTGTCATTAGAGATTGTAGGGATCCAGCCATTGTTCACCTCGTTAATACGATGCACAATCCTCTACAGTATAATAAAAGTATAAATGTTTTTTTGTTTTTTTTTTTGCAGTTATTTACAGAAACATCAGCGCCGACTGCAAATTGATTAGGATTATTCTGCATCACACGCGCGGCGCCTGTTTTACGGCTAGGATCAGTCTCCGTAAGAGAGAAGCATCGCTTTCTTAATCACTCTATTTTACATCCGGGCCTATTAAAGAACACCGTAAAATAAAAACAACCCAACACAAATACAGAGAACAAATGAAGATAAGGCTTTGTAATCCACGGCAAATAGCATCAAGGAAATGGCTTTTGGCTGTGCGGCACTTCATTTATAAGGTTAGCTTGCACATCTATTTTATAGGTTTGCATCTTACGATAAATTAAATTACCCATTTTCTTGCGGGGAAGTATCAGGAGAACCAGACTCATCTGTTGCAAGCGGTGAAGGTTCTGTCACATGCTCAGCGGGCTCTCTCGCTGCAGACTTTGTGTTTGCAAACTCCAGCACGTATTGAAGCATATCAGGAAGAGGGCAGCGGTTGGGACCAGAGCCATATTTTAAGTACCTGATCAATAGAACACAGTATATTGCTATAGAGGGCATTTAAATGTACGAGTGCATGCAATATTTATATAGCCGCGTGTAGGACCGCATCCAGAGATCAGATGATCTGTTTGGATTTGATTGTGGACTCTCTTCTATTCCATGCATGCTACCCAATCGGAACAAAGACTTAATAGCAATAAAATAGATCCAGACTTCAGTTATCGCAGTTCTTTTAGCTCTGATCGCAGCGACATTTTGTCCCGTCCTCCGACACTCTCCTCGCTCGCACATACTTCTGCAAGCGGACCCTAACATAACATTTCCATTGCGTCCTTAGTACACACGAATTGTATTATTACCATACATTACACCATCCACTAGTGTAGGTGCCCCACAGTCGCAATCCTTGCGCAGTTAATTCCAGCGCTGGAAATGTGACCCGTGTGCACAAACACAACACCCATTCTGGATCTAGTCCAATGACGAAACAGAGCGGCCGGGTTGCGATCATCGGTAGGGGTGTCTTGGTATTACAATGTACAGTACAGACGTGCCCTCTCTCGTGTACTAATCTACAAAAGGTTAAAGTAGGCCCTGTCTATCCCAACGTCCGTGCAAGCGGATTGGTTAGCAGTGCAATAGCAGAGACGCGTGTATACTGTGGGCTTACAAACGCGGATCATAAAGAATTCTGATCTCTAGATGCAATCCATCATATGTACACAGACGCTGCACAGAGTATGCCTGTAAATAAGTGACAGAACACCTTTAGATTCCAAGTAACACGTTACCATTAAATTTACTATTGCAATAATTTTATAATGTCTTATTTAAAAAACAAAAAAAACAACACTACTTTAATACTACAGGCAATCTCTGTGTATAGGCGATTCCTGCCCTGACTTGGAATGTTCACTCATTGTTGAGGATCATTTTAAAACAAACACTACACTACTGCACCTGTTATACTGTGCTGGTTTCCAAACAGGTGGGTGGTCAGCTTAGCGCTGCGTATTTTCAGTTAGTGCAGGTCAGCAGATCAGATACACACTGTGAATCTGGTTACACCCTTATCTAATTCCCATCTAATGTGACCTCAGGCTGTCCAGTTGGTCAGACATTGGATCAGTGTGTACGCTCACACAACCGCTTCTTGCATCCAATCCTGGTCACCTGGTTGGGTCAAATGATTTTTAAACCTGCTTTATAAGCAGGAGAACTAACTGCCAATCACCTGACAAATCTACAAGTATCTACACTCCGTGACTGCTTTGTCCAATTGTTCCGATTCTGGCGTCATGTGACACCACTTTTGAGGGCGGTCTGGCAAAGACTGGAAGAGTGCAGACAGGGAGGCAATAGTTTGACTAGATGGTTTCAGCAGATCCAGGTCTGCTACAGGACTGTGTAAATAGTCTGATCTCTTCCTGAAGAGGACTGGACAAGTGTGCACCCAGATTAACTTTACATACAGTAAAAAAAATATTTATTCATTTATTGTAACTATAATAAGCAGAAGAACTTACACCAGCAGTGCCTTGATCTTTGGACTTCACAAAGATCAAGGCCCACACATTGTACGAACGACACTAATGATACATTGGTTACAGGCCACACTAAACGTTTAATTAGCATAACTGAGCCGCTGTAGTTACTAGAAGCATAAACTGTGTAGCCATACATCTAATAGTGTAAAGGTCACCTGTCATGATAAGCAAAATAAATAACAGGAAATAAAAAAGCAATTTCGCAATACATTTTGGTATCACCTGATCTCAATATTTGCCCTCTCTCACTGATATGGGCAACTATGAAACCCACTAAAACAAAGACTATTACAACAGATTGGAAAACACAATTATCTGAACTGTAATAATTCTTATTATCCTACACACAGTTGTGCCAACCCGACCAATCAAAACACACCTCCCTGTCATTCTTCAGGACCGTTGTGCCGCATAAGCCAATCGCAATGTTTAGTGCAGGAAATGGTTATTGACCTTAGTTTACCTTTCCAACTTCTGCTGGAGGAGCTCAATGCATCTGTTCAGTCTCCTGATCTCTTCCCGCTTCCGTCTAATGATCTCTTTGTTTCTGTATAGGTACCTGGAACACAGGCTCAGTAAGTCAATGCCTCTAGACTGCTGGATGAAAAAGTAGGAGTCCCAGAAATGTGCAATGTCTGTCCTGTGAAAGCCTCAGGTCATCTGTCTGTCTGAAGGCTCATTGCACCCTCAAAACTACTTGTAATGCCATGAGGGATATTTAAGAGGACTGGCTGACATGGAATGCAGTTGCCGGTTTGATGTGCTGAATTCTGACATCGATACAGCTGTCAGGGTTATGGTTAGGCTGCAGAACATGGAGGGTTATGGTTAGGATGATAGAAAGAGATTGGTTAGGCTGCAGGACATGGAGGGTTATGGTTAGGATGATAGAAAGGGATTGGTTAAGGTTAGGCTGAGGCACATGGAAGGTTAAGGTTAGGCTGATAGATTGGGAGGTTTAAGGGTCACTGTTGGAAAAACTGGATCCTGATTACTCGTGTTCTCCATTCTGTCTTCTCTGCAGCAGGATTCGGGAATACAATGTGTAGAAAATCAGAACATCGTGGGGGTGAACCAAGCCCGGCTGACATGGAGATACACCACCCTGACGGATGAGCCTTACCTGTCCATGTAGATAATGTCCGGAAATTCAAGCTTGTTGTGGATCTTTTCTGGTTGCCCCAAGGACTGATTATATTCAAATCGGGAAAGTTCAAAGGTTAACACGGGAGGCAGTTTTGTAAACCAGCGCTGCAAAGGTGATGGTGAGAACAATGAATGTCATGCATGGCGATGCTACAATGACACACGACAGCACTGTATATTGTTACAAGGATCTGTGTGCAAGACACACTTTTAATATTCAGTCGTAAACACAAATAAAGAACAAAGTGTAAAGTCGTGTTAGCGCAGCCACAATCATTACCCGGTATTTCTTACGCCATAACTGCGACTGGAATGCATATTCTCTTGACACCAGGGTTACATACAGATATAAGCACCCTGTATGAGCGGAACTCATCCTCCACAGCGCGATCCTAAAATCCGTATGTGCAAGGGTAGCACAGTCCCCTTCACAAGTCTCGCACCCTGGACACTACCACAACTTTTACACACCCACTGCACGTAAAATGAGGCTTGTTGGATCGTTAGCTCAGGGCCTGAACCAAGCCCTTGCTGTCCGATTTAAATACCTCCCGCACCCCCCCATGTTTACAGCAGGACTGGCCCTGGACACACGCATGGGGTATGAACGCATTCAGAATGCCTAAATTGTCTGCTTTTCATCAGTCTGGATCCGTTCCCATGTGAGTGACAGTAAAGCACATGGGAAGCAGGGGAACCGTTACACTGCTGTATTTTACGCTTCTTGTGCACTGCAGCAGGCAAACGCAGCTACATAACTACACACACGCACTATCAGCAGCAGCTTCTCCCACCTATTCTTCTGCAGGGGACCCCTTAACATAAGTTTCAGGGACCCCCTGTATAAAAAATTATCGTAAAAGATATTCAAATAATTTCGCAAAAGATATACCATAAAAAAATCTAAACATTGCAATAATAGTTACACAGGAGGCAGACATTTGGTAACATATTAAAAAGGATAGTAACACGTCCCTTCTCACCTTGAAATGCCCTCTGCACTGTGAGCAAGCGTTTAGAGGCTGACCGCTTAAAACAGAGCTGCTACAGGGAGCACCAAGCGCCGTTACAAGTGGTCAGCCTCTGACAGCTTTTACCAGGCAGCTGTCCCGTTGAAATGAAGCCCCAGCTAGCCCCGCCCCTCCTATCCAGACCAGGGTCCCACCACACCCTGCTATGGGGCCGCAGTCTGCCACCTTCCGCCCCCCCCGGTGAAGCATCTCCCTTTGGAATGATTAGTACTAACCTCTTGTCTGCATTGCATTGCATGGTCACCCCGAGAGGGGTCAAACTCCGCCTCCAACATTGCTCCCTCCAGGCACTCGTTCAAGTTGTTAAAGCCATTTACTTGAAGAGGGTATTGACCAAAGGCTTCAATATTGGAAAAAGTTTTATCTGTATAAAGCACAAAGAACACAAACAAATAGTCGCTTACTTTTATGTTTAAAAATTTTTTTAAAAAAAAACAAAAAACACACAGATGAACATGTTTAAGTATAAAAATCCATAATGTGGATCAAAACATCCTTAGTATATTTTTATTTGTCATGGTATAATATCTAAAAGTGAATAAACCGGAACTGTTCAACGTGGCTAGCTTGTAGGCATAGAAAAATGCCAACCACACCCTTATTTCAGGCAGCTGTAGTATTTATAAGCGGATTAGAAAAAGGCCTCTTTTACTCTAAACATCCCACTATGTAGCAGGCATACACATGGGGCTAGATTTACTATGTTGTCCATAGCAACCAATCAGATTCTAGCTGACATTTTCTAGCATGTAATAGAAAAGGGAGAGCTAGAATCTGATTGGTTGCTATGGGCAACATCTCCATTTCCCAGCTTAGTAAATCTAGCGCATGGACAGAAACAGACCCACGACAGAGACTTAACTATTTTATTTCTAGAAGCAGTTTCTGGCATTCACCTTCCACTAACAAACCAACTCTTGATTAATAGGGAATGCTAATGGCTTCTTAAATTAGATTTGTGATTTATTTATTTTTTCAGATACAGATCCTCTTTTAGCAAGAATAAAGTCTTAAAATCAAAAAAAGAGAATCGCTCCTGGCTTTACTTTATTGTGTACAGTGGGTCAACTTTAAAACTGTCAAAAAAAACACACAGATGAACATGTTTAAGTATAAAAATCCATAATGTGGATCAAAACATCCTTAGTATATTTTTATTTGTCATGGTATAATATCTGATTAGTGAATAAACTGGAACTGTTCAACATGGCTAGCTTGTAGACATAGAAAAATGTCAACCACACCCTTATTTCAGGCAGCTGTAGTATTTATAAGCGGATTAGAAAAAGGCCTCTTTTACTCTAAACATACCACTATGTAGTAGGCGTACACATGGGGCCAGATTTACTAAGATGTTGTCCATAGCAACCAATCAGATTGTAGCTGACATTTTCTAGCATGTAATAGAAAAGTGAGAGCTAGAATCTGATTGGTTGCTATGGGCAACATCTCCATTTCCCAACTTAGTAAATCTGGCGCATGGACAGAAAGACCCATGACAGAGACTAAATTATTTTATTTCTATAAGCAGTTTCTGGCATTCACCTTCCACTAACAAACCAACTCTCGATTAATAGGGAATGCTAATGGCTTCATAAATTGGATTTGTGATTTTTTTTTTCAGATACAGATCCTCTTTTAGCAAGAATAAAGTCTTGAAATCAAAAAAAGAGATTCGCTCCTGGCTTTACTTTATTGTGTACAGTAGGTCAACTTTAAAACTGTCAAGTTCCAATTTAACAGAAATAAGGAAGATTTCAAAAAATATATATATTTTAACGATGATCGTCTTTACTTTTCCTATTAAGTATGGAAGACACCATTGCTGTTTTTTTCTTTTACAAATAGAACACTGAAGCATAGGACAGCTGATTGATTGCCTGAATATTAAACAGGCAGACACCCACCTTTTAGATATCCCTCATTCAGAAACGTCCCATAGAAAAGTTGCACCATCGGGTTTTCAGTCTTATCTCTTGGACTCCTAAGCACGTAAAACACACACACACATTGTGCAATAAATATCTCATCATTAGATTTCCTCCTTTTGACTTTTTGCCACAGAGACAGATGTCATAAATATATGTAATATATAAGTGTAAATAACTTACTCTCCGTTAACAGCCAGTTGGAATGCATCTTCCAGCCAATCCAATAGCTTGTGTGTAAACTCACTGACGTCTTGCTAGCAAACAGAAAGACAAACATTATCACAACAAAGCTGGCTGTCAAGCAATATGGTCATTTTATACCACTACAAAGAAAAATGGCATTGAGTAAACAAACTTCCCCATCTACTACAATGACAAGCAGAGCATTAAAGTGACCCAGGGGGAGGTAATATATATAACTCTCTGGATCAGTCACAAGGCACCATGATCTTGTTTTTACCTGTTGTGCTTCCGCTGAGAGAAACGCGTCTTTCAGCAACTCCACAGCGGCAGAAGGATCAACGCATTTTCTGTTGGATCCGACCATTAGAGCAAAGAGGTACTGAAGTTCCTGCATAAAGGCGATGTTTCTCTTTTCCTGAAAGACAGATGAAATGGAGTATCGTGATAAGTAATGGATTAATAATAGGTATTCATCATGCAATAGAGGAACCGCCCACTCCTCTTTAGATATATAGCGCCACAATGGCCCCACAGCGTCTCACAAAGTAAGAGAGCCTAAATTGAGCTTTGTAGAGAGATTAAGGGCTAGATTTCCTAAGCTGCAGGAAAGGAAAAGTGGAGATGTTGCCCATAACAACCACTCAGATTCTAGCTCATCCTTTCCTATTACATACTAGAGAATGTCGGCTAGAATTTGATTGGTTGCTATGGGGAACATCTCCCCTTTTCCATTCCCGCAGCTCATTAAATCTATCCCCAAGAATCTGATAGGGAGAAGAAGGAGGGAGTTCCAAAGGAAAGGAGCAGCACGGGCAAAGTCTTGGAGGCAGCAGTGGGAGGAAGTAATCGGATGGCAGGAGGTAACAGGAAGAGGTTTGGGTGGGGGCTTTGAACGTCAGTGAGAGAAATCAGAGCTGGGATCTGAATGGCAGATCTAGCCTGGAGCGTGAGGGAGAACTTGTCTCTCTTGTCAAACAAATTAAATACTTACGCTCCGGTATTGACACCTTTCAAGCATGCTTTGGGAAATAGTGTAACTGTGGACGATTCGTCGAAATTCAGGAAGATGGAAGAGAGACTGTAAAAACAAAATAAATTTTAAAAAAATTTAAAAAAGGCTTAAAAAAAAAACAACTATTAAAAAAAAAATCATTAACCCTTAAACATTTTTACCCGCAAAGAAAGAAGTGCCTAAACTAGAGCCTTTTTTTTACTGCTCAGGCTTTAAGTAAACCTCACCATTTTAAATAAAGAAAACAAGCGTTAGCTGTAATTGGTAGTTTAGGTTTCCACATTATCGCAGCTCTGAAAGGAGCTCTGTGGAATACTCAGCTGGGAACCAATCAAACGGAAGCCGTCATTTCTATCTGTGAGTCACGCTAATAAACAGCAAGAAACCAATCAAGTTGCAGACCGGATTTCTAACTATGGCTTATTCTCATCACACGCACCCGGGAATCCAAGTCAAATGTTTGTTCTTAATGGAGTGCCTCTATCACCAACCAACCAGTTTAGCATAGTCTCTCAATTTAGGAGAAAACTGGGTATCTTGGTACCAGAGCCAAGTCGTTCAGAGTCCACGTACACTGGTGTTTACTGAGTTTTCCGTTTAGCAATCTAATAGTGCATTGAACAGTCAGAGTTGGCCTTCTCAGAGGGATAGAAAAAAAATAAATAAAAATAAAAAAGTCACTGAACCGAAACTTTAAATGTTCCCGGATTCCTTTCATTTAATGTCCCGCTCCAACTAAGTAACATAATTGGCAATTAAGACAGTCGTACATTTTTAGGGGAAGTGTAATGGCTGCAGAATTGTAGACACGTTGCAATCAAATCCCTCACACGGTGTAAGATAGTAAACATAAAACATGACTCTGCTTCCAGTTGGATACTAATCACGCTATACATATTGAAATGGGTTTATCCCCAAATGATTAAGTAGGTAATATTAAGCAGCTGTTAAACGTCGAATGACGGAATAGTCACATGGAATCTTGGGCATAGGCCCGGATAAAGTAATCTGAGTCACAGCATAAAGATCATACTATCAAAGGATTTAATAACTTGGGACAGGATCCAGACATCCGCAAAATGGTCGCTTTCCGCTTGCAAGCAGCACAAAACAATTACATTTTGCGCGTTCCCATTCGCTGCTATTCCTGTATAGACCTGGATCCTACAGATTCAAATTTGCACAAAAGAACGCTTTATGGTGGTAGGGCAGGACAGGACGCATACGTTAGGTACGCAAGATGGAAGGGGGCAATATGTTAATTGTAAAGTAATGGCTTGCTTACACCCTCATAAACAAACCAGATTTAAGCACAGCCCATTTTAAGGTAGGGTCCAAGGACCAGATTCAGAGATTGAAAATGAACCAGGAAAGTTACTCCTGGGCTAAACCATGTTGATTGCAGGGGAGTCATAGTTCATCTGTTGCAAACAGTATTAGAGTTGAGAGGTGATGTTTCCTATCCCAAGTCTAAATAACAGTGTGATAGTAAAGCTGGTCAGTATCTGTGTGCAGTAAGCAATTCAAAGATATATCCCTGCATGCAAAGAATATAATTACCTCGACTCCCCCTGAAATCAACATGGTTTAGCCCAGGAGTAACTTTCCTCTCTTATTTTAAAACTCTGAATCTGGTCCCAAGCCTCCTGCAAGGGAGTTTTCATCCCACAGTGCTCTTGCATGGGATGGTGGTGAAATGGGAAGATCACTTTCACCCTTCATGATCACAAGGATAGAGAGGTCACTTATAGCCCTAATGTCCAGCTGGTTTAGTCTTTTTGTTTTTTTATTAAACTTGGCTTAACTTAAACTTTGATCCTATATTAGAACATATATATATATATTCCCAGCATTCCAGATTACCTGTATCACTGCACTGAACCAGCATGTATTCCCAATGTTCTTTAATCCCACAGGCCAGTCACCGACCCTTCTCAAGTCACTGGGGTTAGGGGCATCCCCCCAGGCCTCACAGCGTTTCCTCTTTGTGCGGTTTTTGGTTTCAGCAATATGGAGGTTGCTGGAGCTAAACGTTTAAACATACGGATCAGAAAGAGGAGATTGAGAAGTGGATTAGGAGAGTTTTTTGTCTTTGTAGAAAACATATGAATAGAAAAGAAACATATGAATAGAATAACAAAGGCAGGACTGCTAATAGACATAAAAGAAATTATATGGTTAACCCTACCCTTAACCCTTTCCTAATCCTAACCCTCAATTTTCTGCAGCCTAACCCTTCATGCCCCAGAGCCTAGCCATCCCCTTAATACCTAGGGCCAGATTTACTAAGCCGTGAGTTTGGAAAAGTGGAGATGTTGCCCATAGCAACCAATCAGATTCCCAGCTAAAATATTCAACATATAACTTCATACATGTGTGATATCCATCACACAACACAGAACTACAGACTCAAAAGTAGACTTAAGAAAGAAAATGGAGCATGTGAATAGCACATATGAAGATGTTCATAGGCCTGAACGAGTCCTTTTAATTCAGAGCCCAGATAGTTAGACATTGAATTTGGTTCTTCACTGCTTAATGCCATATTTTAGCTGAAATTCTGTTCCATATTCCAAGATCCCAAATGATTAACAAAGTCATCTTACAGCATCAAAGAGAGTGGCAGGTGACACTGCATGTTCAATATGGTAAGTTTATAACAAAACCAAGTAGAATCTCTGACCTCCCCGATTCATTTCATCTCATACCTGTTAGAATCTCTGCCCTCTAGCGGATGATTTGTTGCCTCCTGCAAGCTGAGAGCTATAGCAGCCTGGAGCTCATCCTTACCATGTGCAAGGTCAATCACGCCTGGAAAGACACAGCAATCAGAGGCATTAGCAATTCCTCAGAAACACAGACCAGGTATTCTCAACGTGGCTTTATGAGCCGCTAGCTCTGATGTAGTAGGACTGGAACAAGCAGGGATGAAATAATCATGCACCAGTCGATCTTAAACCAGTAGCCTACGAGCAACAGTTTAGTGACTGCCACAGAAGATATCGCCATAGGAAGAATTCAGGCAACGCATTGGATCTGGTGCAAGCAATGTGATTCAGTAGGTCTTCTATGTGGGAGTTCTTTATGTGACATAATGAAGAGTTTCCCATTGACCTATCTTCGATGCTTTGGGCCTGATCCAGACCCCCCGATGGTACCATCGTAGGTCTGGATACGGCCCTTTATGTTTGATACCTATGTTTACACACCTCACCAATAAATTTGGTCACAGTCCACAAATCCTAATTAAAATGGATTTTTTTGTGGCTCATATACTTATTCAACATAGAATGACATGGCTGGCCTGATGAAGTTGAGAAACCTTATATAACAGGCCTGGAAAACCTGTGGCCCTTCACGTGTTGTGAAACTACGACTCCCAGCATGCATCAGCTATGCCTATGCATTTAAAGCATCCTGGGAGTCAGGGTTTCACAACACCTGGAGAGCCAGGCTAGGCCTATTGAAAGACATTGCTATGGGGAAATCGGCTATTCCTTTATGAGTAAGATAAGGAGCATAGTGATCATGTGCATCGCTATTGCTCTCAAACAGAAACCATGCATCTTTACAATTATAAGACCACAATAAACCAGGTCAGCTCCGAACGTACCATTTGTTGCCTGTTTATCCTGAATGCTACCCTCCGAAACAGATGGGTCAGTCGCCAGCACCCCGGTATCTGACTGTGTGGCACTCTCGTCGGTGAGAAGGCTGACAGCCTGTGTGATGTCATTATTACTGGCCTAAGCAGGAAGCAAAAGGACATTATCTTAGCTAATTAAAGTAAAACAGTCCATATACGACCATAGCTCATCATTTTGTGCCAAGCATTGAATTCCATTACTATATAAGTCTCTACTGCTAGAGGAAGACTACTCTATAGATCTACACTACAGGGAGGAGTGTGTCAACAGCAGGAGATTCAGCTTTATAGTCACAGATATATATATATTAGTACTGACTTTTGCATCCCTGACAGGGTGATTAGAGCACTGCATACAGGATCTATATAGTGTATAGAGTCCAATTAACACTAGAGTTCAATGAGACAGCTGTTTATCAATTAAAAAAACACAAACATAAACAACAAACTATTGAAATTGAAATGAAATTAAATAACACGACCAGAGCTGAAGGAGATGCAAATGAAATATCATCAACCATCTTCATTTCAAGGATTGGGGTTCTGTACTTGTCCTATAGCACAGGGGATCTCAATCAGTGGAACATTATCAGATAAATGTTCCATCTTTGCAAATTATAATCATCTTTCAAAAACGACCCTATACTGACTGTTAAATCTTCGAGTTCCAGTTCAATCAGCGGTACCATTGGTGGTCCGCGAACCACTGTCTAACGGTACTCGGGGCAACTGGACAGGGTTACAACAGGTTACGAGTGATAGATGGCAGACAGATTTCATAAATATATTCTATTTGGACACGAGCCTGAACGCACTGGAGGCTGGGTCACCTATATGAGACAAGGGGTCAGATTTCCAAAGCTGTGGGAAAGGAAAAGTGAAGATGTTGCACATAGCAACCAATCAGATTCTAGCTGACATTCTCTAGTATGTAATAAGAAATTAAGAGCTAGAATCTAATTGGTTGCTATGGGAAAAATCCCCACTTTTCCTTTCCCGCAGCTTAATAAATCTGCCCCAAGGTGTTACCAAAAACAACCACCTGGTTGGTTCTACAATTACTCATTCTCCCTGTTTACACCACTCAAAACCCAGCAATCTGCTGCCACCACTAAGGATTATGACGCGCAGCATATTAGCGGTCGTTGGTGTCCAATCATGGATCCTTTCCACAAATCTGACACAATGTACTTTTATCACAATTATCAGAAATAGAAAATCATCGCTTCTGTTACAACTATTCAGTGCTTAAAGACCAAGCTGATCTGACGGGTGAATTCCTAAGAACACAGAGACATGAGCTTATTTACAGATAAAAAAAGTAATCAAAATGCTCACATATGAAAATAACAAAACACACACAGGATGTAAACAACTCCTTAGGAAATAAAATGGTTAAAATGCAGAGTTTCACTTATACTAAAGGATACTTTCTATGCTGGTACTCGCAAGAATATGGAACATTTCTCTATTTAAATATCTAAAAAAATGAACAATTCTATCATCGTATATATATATATACGATGATAGAATTGTATCATAGAATTGTAGCTATTGTTCATTGTGTGTGTGTGTGTGTGTGTATGTGTGTGTGTGTGTGTGTGTGGTTCATTGTGTGTGTGTGTGTGTGTGTATGTGTGTGTGTGTGTGTGTATGTGTGTGTGTGTGTGTGTATGTGTGTGTGTATGTATGTATGTGTGTGTGTATGTGTGTGTGTGTGTATGTGTGTG
>WWET01000565.1:385580-402349 GCA_011038615.1 Limnodynastes dumerilii | reverse complement strand
AAGAGAAGGAGGGCGAGGGGGAGAGCAAGGGCAAGAACAAAGGCAAGAGAAAGTGGGCAAGAGCGAGGGCAAGAGTGGAAGGGGGAGGGGAAGGGGGAGGCGGAGGGGGGGGCAAGCGAGAGAGTGTGAGGACGGGGAGGAGAGGACATAATTATTTAGAAAGTGAGATTTGTGTGTGTTCTATATTCAGTGACCTCTAAGGAAACCTGAACTATAGGACTGTAAGAGATAAGGAAGGGGGAGGCGGAGGGGGGGGCAAGCGAGAGAGTGTGAGGACGGGTGAGGGAGGACATAATTATTTAGAAAGTGAGATTTGTGTGTGTTCTATATTCAGTGACCTCTAAGGAAACCTGAACTATAGGACTAAGAGGTAAGAGATAAGTAGAGATTTAGCAAGAAAAATGTTCTGTCATCTCAATAAATAAATCGATCTTCATAGCCGTCTCCTGTCAACAAAGCTCATAATATGCTGATTTATCACTTTATTGTCTAGCTAAATACATGACCATGAATATGCGCATTCTTACAGTCAGAGAGTACCATGCCCATGCACACAGAGCATGCTGGGACTCGTAGTTTCACAATGCCTGGAGAGCCACAGATTGGCCAAGTCTGCATTAGTATGTGTTAAACTGAGAAGAGGATTGGCTAGAGGAGCAGCACAAAGTATTTCAGAGAGCATGTTGTTCTTAAAGGAAGTAGCAACCTATCCACATGTAAGGGGTTATAATAAAGCACATTATCCTTTCATAATGACACAGGAACACCGAGCATGTGACAGGAAGTTCACATACTGAACTTATTTGAGTTTAGTTCCCTCTTAAGTAGGAGCATCTATTTATGTCACCACCAGTGAAGTCTCAGCTAATGATTCCTCCATGCTTCTTAGTGGCGGTTTACTAGAGCCGTCTTCTCTTAGTCCTTATAGGTTTCCTTCCAAACTGTATACATTATAAACACCCTCTTACGTGTCCTCTCGGATATATATATAATAATATAATCCTCCCTCCCATGTGTTCAAAGAGGTCACCAGGGGGCAAACTCCAGAGCAGGAAGAGAAACAGACTGACCTGAAGGGCTTCACTCAGAAAGGAGGCGTCTTGGATTCCTGTGATCTCCCGCAGTTGGTTTATCAACATTTGAGTGTCCTGGAATTAGAACAGAATGCAACATGAACTAGGATTCTACCACCAATAAACACAGTGCATAGAAAAACAAAATGGTGCTGGTGAGAAGCTTCACTATGAGCAGACCAGACATTTAATTTCCCCTATTATACATACTTTGGTCTCAGGTTGCACCCATTGTTCATCCTACACATGCAGCCGTGCTAACCAGTTGGATCCATTCAGACTTAGGAGGACCGCCCTTTTGACCAGGCCATAGGATGAGATTGCAAGTGGGCGTTTCCTCTCTGAGCATAACCACCCCCAAGTGGGCGTTCCCTCTCTGTGCAACACCCATATGGGCGTTTCCTCTTTAACCAGGCCTTGGCTATTAAAAGACTGTCCATGCAAGTTTGAGTGGTTAAGCTGCGAATGCAGGANNNTAGAGCAGCCCAATGATTGTGGAACAGTGACTATCTACTGCTGAAGGATACAATCCCAAAAAAAATCCAGTCTCTAGCGCACTGGTTATTTATATGGAAATCTAATTCATAAATATATGAAATTTATTTTTTTATAGTTTTATTTTGCTCTGCTCTAATTGTAGTTTGATGCTACCTTCCATAGACGTTTTCAGGCTACAGCAACCTCAAGTATCAAAGGGCGAAAACTTTCAGAGACTAGGACAACAGAATGAGCTTGTGATCAGCAAGTCTACCGTTTATACTGCAAATACAGCATGTTGACTCATCAACTAATTTAGTTGTCCCTTTGTAACATTCCCAGTGAACAATTAGCAGCTGCTAAGAGGAGCCAGCTGAGCAGGACGTCAGCGACTAGAAAAGCCCTGGATCCTTAGGAGCACTAGGACATATAAGGAGTCAGGGGAATGTCAATGAGCTTGATGAGCTATTTTAAGGTCAGTTCACATACCACTTGTATTTGTCAGTCCTCCGCACCACAATGTGGTGCCAGCAGCTAAGTTCTGCTTGTAGTTCAAGTACTAGGACAACAGGCTACACTATTACTAGGCATTTGACTGAACGGACAACAGCACAATTATACTGTCTAGTAGTATCTCTGTCATCAATGGAAAAGGCAAGAATAACATAGGCAAAAGCACAAACTTAAACTCATGCAACACAAAGTACATTAAAACAAGGACAGATCTCAAGAGCCATGCTTCATGTAACACTTCTTGTAGTCAGTAAAGTGCTCTCCATAATAAGTGTTCTTCAAACAGTGGAGTACCATTAAAAGAAAGATTGGCAAATAAAAATATTCCTCCATTTCAGTTACTATGGACCTGATTCACACTTCAGAATGGGATTGGTTCCTAAATATATGCAACGAATAGCAATGAAACTCCCTCGGCACGCCCCCAGTTTTCAGGTTCTTATGTGACATACGAGTGCCATAGGGCTCCCATAACTGTAGGTTCGATTTTGAATGCGTAGGGCGTCTACTTAGGAATTAACTGCATAACCGCACCTTCATTTGCTCATTTAAATGCCTCTCTCCACCCAAATCTGCGTATCTGCCGAGTTCATTATTCATGGAACGCCCATTTTTGCGTATGTTACTACGAACCTACAGATTTTAAGTTCGTAGTGTATAAGCACGGAATTTGCGAACTTAAGTACAACCCAAATAGCATATAAAAGTTACTAAGCATGCGCAGTGCATCCGTTCTTAAATATACGCACCTAAAATCATAAGAATTCTTAAGTGTGAATCAGGTCCTATATTTCCAACTACTGACGATAAAATCAAAGAGGGCGTGAAAAATAGACAGCTAACATTACAAGTACAGCTGATACCTGGCAAAGCATTATGGGATCACAACCCCTGGGGTGTCACAGGGGTGAGGGGCTCCGGTCAGAATGGCCCAATTTCGAAACGCCTGTTTCCTCCCAACCAGTTGCGAACTGGCTGGGATTTCGATTGCATATGCCTCGATGAGACATAGCAATCGATCCACGGAGCACCGAAAACTCTGTGCTATGAAAAGGTAAAGAAAAATAGTCCCTGACGATAAAATCAAAGAGGGCGTGAAAAATAGACAGCTAACATTACAAGTACAGCTGATACCTGGCAAAGCATTATGGGATCACAACCCCTGGGGTGTCACAGGGGTGTGGGGCTCCGGTCAGAATGGCCCAATTTCGAAACGCCTGTTTCCTCCCAACCAGTTGCGAACTGGCTGGGATTTCGATTGCATATGCCTCGATGAGACATAGCAATCGATCCACGGAGCACCGAAAGCTCCGTGCTCCGAAAAGGTAATGAAAAATAGTCCCCCCGCTCCTTTCCCTAATTATAACCCTAACCCTCCTTTCCTGGCAGCCTGACCCTAACCCTCCCCTACAGCTTGACCCTAACCCTCCATCTCCCACAGCCTGCCCCTAACCTTCCCTACCCAGCACAGAGAGTTTACTCACCTGTCCCTTGGTCCTGCGATAGCAGCAGCGGAGGGATATCATCCTTTCCGAAGGTGAATGGGTGAAGTATGCTAAACGGCTTACTCACTCACCCATTCTGAAAAAAAAATGTAGAAAATGGTAAATCTGATTTCCGAAAAAAAGGGACATCCGAAAGTACCTTTTTGGATGTCCCTTTTTTTTCGGAAATCAGATTTTCTAGGCGGAGAATGCAACCGGTGTCACAGATCCAAAGTACTAATAAAGATATTACCGACATTGGGCCGGATCCACAACAACATCCGTCTTGCAACTTACGTCCGTCATCTGTTGATATTAGCTACTACGCATAAATAGCAACTGTTCCGTAATTTACGTAGATTGCATATATGCAGTCTTTAAAGACTGCTAAATTTTATTTGGTTCATCCTCACCATGTGACAAACAATCTATCTGGTGTAGTCATGGGAAACTGGTGGACCTTGAAGCATCCACCCGGGGCCCTAGGCTCATCTCTGTGTTGAGGTCAGATTTTTTTTGCATGTTAATCCCGTTTGAGGTCCATGCTGGTATGGTGTGTTTCTGAAATCAAAATGAAATAAAATATGTGGCCCTTTGACTGGACACAGGGCCACAAGCTAACAGCCCTCAGAGGGAAAAATTCTGTCCACTAGAGATCTAAGGCCAGATCAGGAATTAAGAAAATCAGCAGCATGTGCAGCAGCAATAACTCTGCATGGGAACACACTCACAATACGAGATACGGGCTCCGTTCTCCAGATTTCCAAAATACACACAGCTGAAAGCATATTTTAGGCAGTCTGTATCTGTCTAATTAGAAGGGTTCCATAATGAATGGGTAAGTATCCTGAATTTATTTTTCGGCAACTTACCCATTCACTGGCTTTCCGAAACCTGGCGCAGCCGACGGAACACCCCGAGCAGGAGGTTAGTCTACAAGAGGAGTCTTAAAGTTAGGAGTTAGTCAGCCTAACCTAAGACCCCCCCTTCCCGCAGCCTGACCCTTACCTTCCCCTTCTAGGGCCCTAACCCTCACCACCCCCGCAACACTAAAAGTCCCCGGAGAGATTACTCACCTTTCCGGAGCTGTCATCTGCGGCAAAAATGAATTGCTGAGTATGCCTATCGGCACAGTCAGCCATTCATTAAAAAATTATATATAAAAAGGAACTTTCGGCTGTCTCTCTGTCTCTATTTCTAAAAGCAGCCGTTCGGACCGGGGACTTGTAACGGATTAGGATAAGGGTTGGGGTTGGCTAAATACTCACCAGTCAGTGGAGGGGATACGTGCAAAATTTTGGATACCAATATCCATACATTAACTCATGCAACAAGGGTAAAGTACAGATTAAACATTTAAATCCAGTTCACGCCCCTGAAGCCTACTTCTAAACCTGTGGAATGTGAACACCAGAACTAGAAACAAAATATTAAAATATATAACAAATGTAAATCAAAAATAACATTTTATAATGCAACAGATAGTGTGCAATGGTTGGGGGGGGGGCATATTGGTTACTATTGTATTCAAGTTTATTTTTGTCATTTGTTTTATTCTTCACCCCAAAATAAAGAACAAGAAAGAAGAAATAGATTTATACTACATTTTCACCAAATCTAATCGTTCTGCTAAATGATGCCATGTGATGTAAGTTATTGTTATTAGAATGTTTATCATATTGATATTTTGAATACGGTTAAACAATTTTTAAGAGTCGCCAACAAGACACTGGGGCTGATGCAGAGCTGCACTTCCAGATTTTTTAGGTGTAAGTGTAGACCTGGGCAATACTATGTTAAACTGGAAGGGGGAAGGGGGGTGGGCAAAATTAAACTGTGAAAGCAGAATTAGGATTGAGAGGAGAAGATTCTTAAATCAACTTTAATTTACAGATTAAACTTTATGTGACTTCTATGTGGAAAAGTAAAGTGTTTCCCTTCATGCCAAACAATTTAAATGAATTAGCTCCCCTTGCATTGCAAAATGATATAACTGAGCAGTGCACTTTATCCTGTTTTGTCCTTACTCCCAAATTCTGAATCAGGCCCAAGATGGTTAGGACCATCAAGGATCATGTGAAGACCGTAAACCAGGGTTGTCGACTTTTAAAAGCTACCCTCCAGGAGATCCCGGAGGGAAGCCACAGATGCATGCAGGGGGCGGGGCTTAACAACCCTTGACTATCATTTATCCCTTTTGGGGTTTCATTGGGATGGGAGTTGGGCTAGATGACGCAAATGTCACAAATCCCTCCCTGACCCTAGCAAAACTAGTAAACTAGTGTTGCCAGGCAGGGGGGTAGGACTTGAAGCAGTGGTTTCACGTAAAACACGAGCCTCTAGTTCCTTGCGGGAGATTTGCCGGCTCTCCCGAGATACCGGGAGAACTGCCCGAATTTCAGGAGTCTCCCGGACATTCCGGGAGAGTCGGCAACTATGCAGTAAATTGGACATATTGCAGTATTCAAATTTCAACTACCACTGAAAAGGTCCACTTCTATTAAACTTTTGACACAAGGTATTGCCTTTAAGTACATGCTGAATATGGGTTTTTATAAGATTTGTAATTTATTTGATTTATTTTTATAACATATAACAAAATAGTAATTTGCTTAAAACACCATATGCATATACACATTTGACACATAGTAAAACAGAAAGTGCTTAAAAAGGAAAATATTAGAGAAAAATTTCACTTCACGTAAAGCTCAAACACACAAATTAAAACTTACTCATGAGCTTAGTTTTCACGGTGTGTATTTAGCTCAAAACTAAAGGGACATTCATTATTCTTATTATTATATACAAGAATAGATAACCCAGGTGCCTCAATAGAGCTGTGGATACCAAACACAAACGCTGCAATGAAACCTGGCCAGACACTGGAACGATAATCTGACCAATCAGAAACCTGGCCAGACACTGGAACGATAATCTGACCAATCAGAAACCTGGCCAGACACTGGAACGATAATCTGACCAATCAGAAACCTGGCCAGACACTGGAACGATAATCTGACCAATCAGAAACCTGGCCAGACACTGGAACGATAATCTGACCAATCAGAAACCTGGCCAGACACTGGAACGATAATCTGACCAATCAGAAACCTGGCCAGACACTGGAACGATAATCTGACCAATCAGAAACCTGGCCAGACACTGGAACGATAATCTGACCAATCAGAAACCTGGCCAGACACTGGAACGATAATCTGACCAATCAGAAACCTGGCCAGACACTGGAACGATAATCTGACCAATCAGAAACCTGGCCAGACACTGGAACGATAATCTGACCAATCAGAAACCTGGCCAGACACTGGAACGATAATCTGACCAATCAGAAACCTGGCCAGACACTGGAACGATAATCTGACCAATCAGAAACCTGGCCAGACACTGGAACGATAATCTGACCAATCAGAAACCTGGCCAGACACTGGAACGATAATCTGACCAATCAGAAACCTGGCCAGACACTGGAACGATAATCTGACCAATCAGAAACCTGGCCAGACACTGGAACGATAATCTGACCAATCAGAAACCTGGCCAGACACTGGAACAATAATCTGACCAATCAGAAACCTGGTCAGACGCTGAAACAATAATCTGACCAATCAGAAACCTGGCCAGACACTGGAACAATAATCTGACCAATCAGAAACCTGGTCAGACGCTGAAACAATAAAGTTTTTTTTCGAAAGGGCCGTTCTCTCCCAGCCAGTTCCGAAATGACTGGGAAACTGATTGCTTATGCCTCGCTGAGGCAAATCAATCGTTCCATGCATGACAGAAGACGCTTCTGCAATTGTTAAGTATGAATTTAACCCCTGACCTGACCCTAAACCTCCCCTTCTATAGCCCTAACCCTCCCTTCCTAAGAGCCTAACCCTAGCCCCCCTCCCCATCCATAAAAAAAAAAACCTCCCCCCCACCCCCCCCCCCCCCACAAAAAAAAAAAAAAAAAACCTTATAAAACTGGACCCTATTTGAAATAGAGACAGCCGAAAATTAACTTTCGGCTGTCTCTATTTCTGAAAGGAGCTTTAATTGCGGGGACTGCAACCAGTGTAAAAGGGATCATTCCGGGGTCTAAAGTTGCAAACAGAAACTGGAGGACATAAAACTGTATAATTGTACAAAATAAATGCCAGGCACATAACTAAAACACACATCTGTGTTTAGCCTAGTGTAGCCAGGCTGTGCAGCAGCTCAGAACACCCCTTAGAGACACCAAAAAGACTGAAATGGAGATTACAACGCGTTTCTTCTAACAAAAGGAGAAGTGTTATAGGCGATGGAAAAACGGTCTTGGTTTTAAATAAGAAAATGGTTGTTAAGGTCTAAATATCTAGTAGCAGCCCCTATGTAACCTCTTCATAGCGGATTCGACTCTGCGAAAATGGCATTTTCAAAATTTCACAGCCAACAGCTAATTGTCGGCTGTGTCTGTTTCGAAAATGCCAGAAACTAGAAAGGGAGGGGATGCAGCCCGGTGGCTCAGTGGTTAGCACTTGTGTCTCACAGCGCTGGGTTCCTGAGTTAATTGGCTGATGATTAAATTAACCCTAGTTTATGTATGTATGTATGTATGTATGTGTTAGGGACCTTAGTATGTATCTCCATTAGGGGCAGGGATGGATATGAATGTCTAATGTTCTCTGTAAAGCGCTGCAATTTGTGGCAATATATATAATGCATAATAATAAAGTAGCTGGGTAGTCTTAGGGTTAGGTTACATAGAGGGGTTAGAGCTTAGAAGGGAAGACTTAGCTTCAGTCCACCGATCCCCCTACCCTGCTTCACCCAACATTAGCATTACAGTACTAAGCAGGAGCTGCAGCTCAGGCGATTCCCAGGGGGGTACTTACTTTACCTGCTCAGTTGTCATTAGGGACATGACAGCGGAGTGTCTTAGCACTTAGCAGGTGATTGAGCGAGCTGTGGCTTGTGTGTTCCGCAGTTCTCACCAACCTGTCTAGTTGTAGCACTGGGTCTGCATACTAACCAGAAGAAATGTTTATACTATCACTGTTGTCTCAGGAATTCCAATTCAGTAGGACTGTAACAGCAAGGAGCTAACCTACCTCTTCTGTATATGTCAATACAACTAGATGAGCACAGATACTGACACGTGCGCAACGGCAGGGAAAAAAAGCATCTGCAGACCATGGAAGCTAAAAAGTCTGGATCCAGTTTAAAGTAATAAACTTATAACTTATCAGTAAATTATACAAATATGCCATACATGAAGCAACATTTGTCATAGCTTACTTTCCTGTGGACATGTCATTCATCACACACACGGCATAGTTTAAATGGTTAACGTATTGTAGGTAACAGATTATTTGTGCCCGAAGCACTTTGTTACGAAACGTTCATGGGCGCTCTCCAACAAACAGTGATTGTGCAGCAGGAAAACCCCCTGCAGGGTAAAATACCCAACTTTCACTCTCTTATACAGCAAGACAAAATAAGCCACAACAAGTTTCCAAAGAACTTCTTCCTAGCAGTGTGAAAGAAGGGTATCCCTCATGTGAGGCACAGGAATTATAATACCGCCCTCCCCAAAGTTTCACTCACTTAGGTGAAGAGTTTTGGTCTAAGTGACTATGAGAAACAGCTGAGTGCAGGAATGGTGTCCATACTGCAGCCATTAAATGGAACACTCAGCTATAATAATAATAATAACCTTTGTTAGAAAACAAGGGCAACACACACTGGGCCAGATGGGTAAGAGGGGGTGTCTGTTGTGTGTTTGTGTTGTTACTGTTGCATTTATTATTATATTACTTTATTACAATGTACAGACACTGATTAATATATAGACACTGAGCTTGCAGACACTGTCCTGGCTGTCATATTATGGAGAGGAGAGCAGGACTGAGCTTCACCCCCACCCCCGGCCCTCACCGTGCAATGCTGAGAGCGGCTGTCCGGGCTGCCCCCGCTGTCACTCTCCACCTCCTCATCTCTCCCCGCCTCTTTGTCTTCGTCCTCGGGCTGTCTGTCCGTCGTCATGTTAGCACCGATCCCTAAAGCACCCGGGGAGCCACATGCTCCGGTCCCCACTGTCATCTCCGGAGCACGACCCGCAGGACACGCCCACCGAGGCCAGTACCACGCCCCCTCACACGTGCGCCGACCGCTTCTCTATTGACTTCTTAGGGTCCGTTCACAGAGTGCGCGCGGGCGGCGTGACGTCACCGAATCCGACTGTCCGCTGTGTGACAGAGAGGTGGCGGCCGCCCATTTTATACAATGTGCTATATGTTCTGCTCTCTATTCCACTCCACTCCACTGTATACTATATACCATCCTAAAATATACTGCTCTTTGCTATACACTATACTGTATACTGCTCTGTTTTATACCACTACATTGTATACTATATAGCATATTACTATACACTATACTATAATATACTGCTCTGTGTACTATACTATATTATAATATTCTGCTCTGTGCTATACAACTACACTGTAACTATACACCATACTAAAACATACTGCTCTGTGCTGTATACTATACACTACTATAATATACTCCGCTGTAGACTATACACCATACTATACTATAATATACTGCTCTGTACTATACATTGTGCTGTAGACTATACACCATACTATACTATAATATACTGCTCTGTACTATACATTGTGCTGTAGACTATACACCATACTATACTATAATATACTGCTCTGTACTATACATTGTGCTGTAGACTATACACCATACTATACTATAATATACTGCTCTGTACTATACATTGTGCTGTAGACTATACACCATACTATACTATAATATACTGCTCTGTACTATACATTGTGCTGTAGACTATACACCATACTATACTATAATATACTGCTCTGTACTATACATTGTGCTGTAGACTATACACCATACTATACTATAATATACTGCTCTGTACTATACATTGTGCTGTAGACTATACACCATACTATACTATAATATACTGCTCTGTACTATACATTGTGCTGTAGACTATACACCATACTATACTATAATATACTGCTCTGTACTATACATTGTGCTGTAGACTATACACCATACTATACTATAATATACTGCTCTGTACTATACATTGTGCTGTAGACTATACACCATACTATACTATAATATACTGCTCTGTACTATACATTGTGCTGTAGACTATACACCATACTATACTATAATATACTGCTCTGTACTATACATTGTGCTGTAGACTATACACCATACTATACTATAATATACTGCTCTGTACTATACATTGTGCTGTAGACTATACACCATACTATACTATAATATACTGCTCTGTACTATACATTGTGCTGTAGACTATACACCATACTATACTATAATATACTGCTCTGTACTATACATTGTGCTGTAGACTATACACCATACTATACTATAATATACTGCTCTGTACTATACATTGTGCTGTAGACTATACACCATACTATACTATAATATACTGCTCTGTACTATACATTGTGCTGTAGACTATACACCATACTATACTATAATATACTGCTCTGTACTATACATTGTGCTGTAGACTATACACCATACTATACTATAATATACTGCTCTGTACTATACATTGTGCTGTAGACTATACACCATACTATACTATAATATACTGCTCTGTACTATACATTGTGCTGTAGACTATACACCATACTATACTATAATATACTGCTCTGTACTATACATTGTGCTGTAGACTATACACCATACTATACTATAATATACTGCTCTGTACTATACATTGTGCTGTAGACTATACACCATACTATACTATAATATACTGCTCTGTACTATACATTGTGCTGTAGACTATACACCATACTATACTATAATATACTGCTCTGTACTATACATTGTGCTGTAGACTATACACCATACTATACTATAATATACTGCTCTGTACTATACATTGTGCTGTAGACTATACACCATACTATACTATAATATACTGCTCTGTACTATACATTGTGCTGTAGACTATACACCATACTATACTATAATATACTGCTCTGTACTATACATTGTGCTGTAGACTATACACCATACTATACTATAATATACTGCTCTGTACTATACATTGTGCTGTAGACTATACACCATACTATACTATAATATACTGCTCTGTACTATACATTGTGCTGTAGACTATACACCATACTATACTATAATATACTGCTCTGTACTATACATTGTGCTGTAGACTATACACCATACTATACTATAATATACTGCTCTGTACTATACATTGTGCTGTAGACTATACACCATACTATACTATAATATACTGCTCTGTACTATACATTGTGCTGTAGACTATACACCATACTATACTATAATATACTGCTCTGTACTATACATTGTGCTGTAGACTATACACCATACTATACTATAATATACTGCTCTGTACTATACATTGTGCTGTAGACTATACACCATACTATACTATAATATACTGCTCTGTACTATACATTGTGCTGTAGACTATACACCATACTATACTATAATATACTGCTCTGTACTATACATTGTGCTGTAGACTATACACCATACTATACTATAATATACTGCTCTGTACTATACATTGTGCTGTAGACTATACACCATACTATACTATAATATACTGCTCTGTACTATACATTGTGCTGTAGACTATACACCATACTATACTATAATATACTGCTCTGTACTATACATTGTGCTGTAGACTATACACCATACTATACTATAATATACTGCTCTGTACTATACATTGTGCTGTAGACTATACACCATACTATACTATAATATACTGCTCTGTACTATACATTGTGCTGTAGACTATACACCATACTATACTATAATATACTGCTCTGTACTATACATTGTGCTGTAGACTATACACCATACTATACTATAATATACTGCTCTGTACTATACATTGTGCTGTAGACTATACACCATACTATACTATAATATACTGCTCTGTACTATACATTGTGCTGTAGACTATACACCATACTACACACTATACTATAACATACTGTTCTGTGCTATACACTATATTGAATACTATAATATAATATATTGCTCTGTGCTATACACTATATTGAATACTATACACCATACTATACTATACGCTAAACTATAATATACTGCACTGTGCTATACACTGTACTATACACCATATATACTATAATATAATGTACTGTACACAGAAACCCTGCCTGACTGATTCACATAGACATCATACTGAGGACTGATGCACGCAATGGCACGGAATGAGTCCCGCATGCGTGGCTAGAGGGGCAAGACTCTTAATGCAAAAGAGCTGCACACGGGCTACTATTGTACAGTATGGGCGTTCTAATAGACTTAGGACTGATTCACAGGTAGGAGTCTTGCGGAAACTAACGTACGCACGGGAATAGTTAAGGTAGCTCTCGACCACTCGTCAGTTGATGAACCGTAGTGTTTGCTGTGGGGCTACACCTGCTGCGACTTTATAATCAATGGATGTGTGTCTCATTTATTTAATCCTATGCTGAATTTCCATTTTCTGCAAGACTTTAACTTTGTAAAGGTGCCATTATTTAGTAATATTTAGGTAAGTTTGCAACTGAATCAGGTCTATACTTGTTACCATGTCAACCACAGTTACATGACACGTGCGTGATGACTGTTCTGCGGAATGTCACATTTTTCCCTTTCTCCTTTCCCTTTTCCTGCTATTTTCCTCTACATGACTTGACCCAACCAAGGTTCATTGCAACCTCCAGAGAGATTTTGAAAATAAGCTAATGATTTATAGAAGTCAGGTAAGAAATCCTGTGTAAAATTTACTTGGTATTTAAATAAATATGTTATGTTTTCCATATAAAATTGAGTGCAAATAATTCCTACATTCTTTGTATAATTTTTTGTAATTTCACCACATATTTGCACTTATTTACGGTCAAAAGCTAAATTGCAGTGTGGTGAAAATAAGAGGGGGCTAGCTGTTAATAATTGCCATAGGCAGCTACTGTACTAGCAAAAGAGTAGTTGTGAATATTTAACGCTGATGTTGTTATATTTATATTTAGTTGTGTGTAGTTACAAATTTGTAAATGTTTGCTGGGCTGCTATTTAAATAGAGGCAGAACACACATTTTTTTTTCTTATGCTACACATCTAAAAACATAACATTGTTGCCTGACTGGTTTTATACAGATCGCATAAATCAAACACATTCTTCCCTTTTCCTAAATAACACTAGTGCTGATGTCAGAAAAAAACAATCACATGAAATCCTTTTAGTTAACCAGCTACAATATACAAAATGTACTTTTTACAGTGTTTAGTTGTATCAACTTATCTTATAACATTGTCATTACAATTATAGTACTGCATAAATGATTGTACACATTATGGATGGCTGTGTGTCCCATTGTACATTCCCTTCAGTAATTGCATCATTGATTTCATGACATTTCTTTCCCCTTTAGAGATAATGGATAATGTCTAGCATGTGCAGGAAAACATTCTGCGATTGTATTCAGTTAATAAAATATTAAAGCAACACACACTATATCAATAGGTGAATTGTATTTCCATATTTTTTTTATTTATTTTTTTGTAATCCATGATAGGTAAAAAAAAAGCAAAAAAACAAACAAACAATAAACTAAGTGTAATTCTAAGCACACACTTGTAAGATAAATGTTTACTGGGTAACTATCAAATCATACATTTCACGAGCGGTCCCATATTGCAAGAGTGTGTACATATTTTTGTTGTAAAAAAAAAAAAAGTTCATTTGCTTTTATAAACTTCCTAAAATTCATGATTAACTATTGTGCAGTGTCAGTACGACTGTCTGCAGCATAGGCAGATATCTGTATAGTGTGTATGGAGTCACAATTGTGGGTTACAATTGTTTCAGCAGATGGTTAGGTGAGATGAGGTCTCAAATCTGCTGATACATTGGTATAGTGTGTATACGTTAGTCGATATGCTTATCGGGATTTGCAATTGTCAGCAGAATTTTAAAAGCCATCACATCTCATGTATAATTGTGTAGGTGTGTACCCAACTCAGACAAATAATCACATTTTCAGAAAGATCTATACCATCCACTGAGCAACGTTTCTTCAGATCTGTCACATTTGCATTTACAATGGTCTCCCCACTTGCTGCCAGATTTTGGTATATCATGGACAAGTATGCTGGAAAATCTAATCTATATTTTAGAAGAATCAGTTTATTATAACGCTCCACACACTGGTAGATTATTGGACCGGCATAATCATTGTCCAGATATTGCCCGGCGTAATAATTTTTTCTCTGGGCTCCGGATCGTGCCTCCGTAACTACAGCATAGTTACGGAGCAAGGGGCGGGCTGCTCCGTAACTATGTTATAGTTACGGAAGGTAGGCGGGGGAGGGATGGATATTAGGAGGGGAGGGCTGGGTCAGGGCTTTACATTCATGTGGCCGGCGTAATTGCACACTGCTACGCCGGCTTAGTTAGGGTAGCCTTCAGCCAGCGTAACAGTGTGTAATTACGCCGACCACAGGGGGAGTGCATTAGAGCTAGGATGGCCGTAAATACAAACCACGGCGCAGCATAGCTCTGGATCAGGCCCATTGTCTCAAAACCCTGATTCAATTAGGTGCGATAAGGCGAAAAAGCTTGCGGTGCTCTTTTTCCCGTCATACACAGCACCTAAAAATTGGCGATTTTTATGCGTACCTCTATGGGGCGCGCAAAATAACCCTCCCAAAAAATACGCTGAATTAGCTTCGCATCGCATATAACGCGTGCATTTAACACAAATACATCCCCCCTCAATGGTAATTGCATGATGTTTGGCTGCAAGTTGGTAGCACCAAGGAGCTTGGAAATACTTTGGTTGTCATTTTCAGTTTCTTGTCGATAGGTTTACTTTCTAGTAATAAAGGTTAAAATGAGTTAGGATCCATATAAATAGCATTTCCAGTGACTGCATGTTGTTTATATTCATTTCTTCAAATCTGCTATTGGTAGTAACAGTGCTTTCAGGACGTACACCAGGCTACACAGGTAATCAGGATACTTATTTACTTACTTTGGATTTTAGCAATAGTTTTCTACTGTATTTCCTTATTCTTAGGGGCAGATTCAATTGAGCCTGATCTCATCAATTGCGGTAACTGAACATCATGGATTTTATTACACAACTCTATGGGGTGCGAGATAAAATCTGTGATGAAGATTTGCACGATGTGCCGTCCTGGAAGCATATTGTGTTCAATTAAATTTGTCCTTATGAAGCTATTCTAATTTATAGCCTCCTATGAATCCATAGATGGACTTTTCACACTCCATACAAGAATATCATTTATGGTATATTTGTATTATAAGAAGTTTTAAATAACCATGTTTTAAGTATGATTATTGTGTAATCCCTATTGTATGGTGCTGCAAATACCGTGTGACGCCTTATAAATAAACATTATTATTATTAATAATAATAATAATAATAATAATATAGGGCTGGATCCAGACTTAAGAATGAGCTTGAAATTAAGGGCCATATGCAGAGCTCCGGCCGCATATGCAATGCAGCCGGAGCTCCCCCTGCAATCAGCATGGTTTAGCCCAGGAGTAACTTTCCTCTCTTAGGGCCGTATGCAGATCAGTTTTCCAATATGAGCTACTGCGCATGCACAGTAATTTTGTCACGACATCTACGTTACTTGTTGCAACGTAGATTGTGTATACACGGTCTTTAAGACGTTGCAACAAGTAACGTAGATGTCATGACAAAATTACTGTGCATGCGCAGTAGCTCATATCGGAAAACTGATCTGCATACAGCCCTAAGAGAGGAAAGTTACTCCTGGGCTAAACCATGCTGATTGCAGGGGGAGTCCATTTAATTGTATTCTTTGCATGCAGGGATATATCTATGAATTGATTACTGCACACAGATACTGACCAGCTTTACTATCACACTGTTATTTAGACTTGGGATAGGAAACAACACCTCTCAACTCTAATACTGTTTGCAACAGATGAAATTATGAAATAATATACCCCCAACCATCAACATGGTTTAGCCCAGGAGTAACTAAGTTCATGCACTTAACAAGGTCTGTATCCCGCCCTATGTGCCATACACTTCTTAATGACATTGCGTCTATGTTCTCCAAATCTGACACCCAATGGTCTTGTGTTGCA
>WWET01000565.1:347233-357814 GCA_011038615.1 Limnodynastes dumerilii | reverse complement strand
ATAGTATAGTAAAGCTGGTCAGTATCTGTGTGCAGTAAGCAATTCAAAGATATATCCCTGCATGCAAAGAATACAATTAAATTAATTCCCCCTGCAATCAACATGGTTTTGCCCAGACTTTAAGTTAATAGTATAGTAAAGCTGGTCAGTATCTGTGTGCAGTAAGCAATTCAAAGATATATCCCTGCATGCAAAGAATACAATTAAATTAATTCCCCCTGCAATCAACATGGTTTTGCCCAGGAGTGACTTTAAGTTCTTATTTTAAGAAGATTCTTAAGTGTGAATCAGGTCCTTAATTTCAAGCTCCTTCTTAAGTCTGAATCAGGCCCATTATTATTATTAAATAAATGAATAAATAAGGTAATATGCTATGCTGTCATTTTTTTTAAATTTTTTTTATTCTAGATGTGGAAAGATGAGTTTTTGGCCTGGAATTCCACTCAGTTTGATGGAATTGGAGAAATCTCTCTCCCACTTACTGCTATTTGGGTGCCAGACATTGTCATTAACGAATTGTAAGTGAGAGGTAATGGTTGTTATATTGAGCACTTTAGCTATCCTGGATTTGCCTTCTATGAATTTTATGAATACATTTGCATTCTCATTAATATTCATGTTGCCCTATATATTCTCCTTGCTTATTTAGAATTCACATTAGTCATATAGAGAAAAAAAATCTTATAGAATATTAGAGTGTAGACAGCAGTGCTAATTAAATAATTCTAACAGCATGTTCATTCATGTGCAAAAAAACATGACTATATGTATACAGTTTATTCAACATGCATAAAATCTGATCAAGCATTCATAAATGCCTAATAAATGTAATCTATTTACTCTATCCTGAGCCTAAATAATTGAAGTATTGCAATTTTAATAGTCTCAGAGTTTCATATCTATTGCTGTGGAGAAACGGATCTTGATATTGAGTTGAATATTGTTGGAAGAAATGTCTCCTGCTCTCCAGGAGAACAATGAACACCCAGAACAAAAGAGAGATAGAGAGATCTAGTATTAGAATAGATTATATTTATTACCAATGAGTGACATTCCCTCACCGAAGGTCAAGTCGACCAATCCGCTTTCATTAGCTATTGGAAACAACAATGAAAGATCGGTGTTTGGATCATGTGACTTGAATTTAAACCGTCCTTTTCCAAGTGTGTTTCCCATAGAGTGGCTAATTGGAAGATACGTTCCTAATGCTTTTTGTATAACAGAATTGTCCTTTGACATCAATGGGGCACTAATCTCCAGTGATACAGCACGATACTGGTTATATACATGGCAGGAATGGGAAAGTATAAGTGTGTTCATGGATTTGTGACAACATTTGGAAGAGACATTGGTATACACTAATTGGTAACCCTAATGTAAGCCTATCATAAATGCTACTGTAGTTTGAGCTGGACCATGAGTCCTTATGGTCAGGAGAGGTGGAGGTTGTTGGGTAAAGTTTCAGTTATGCATTTTTATACTTTGCTCTTGTTCAACCCAATCCATATCCATGCACGGGGGATTTAAAATTAGTTCTATAGGGCCTCAAGGACCACTAACGGTCCATGTTTTTTAAATCTCCCTGCTGGAGCTGTGCTCATAACTGACAGTTACATTTTGAAAGCTCCACAGGTTATGCAGCGAGACCTACAAAACATGGACCATTAGTGGTCCTTGAGGACAGGGTTGAGGACCCCTGGTATAGGGCCATATGCAGACTACCGGACGTATAACATATACGTCCGGTGTTTTGCGATTATTCCTACTGCGCAAGCGTCGTACATTTTGGCCCATATTGTGCAACACTCAATATTCCTGTATAAATCTACTAAAGTTCATTTGATCAGCTTGTTACCAGGTTGTATGTGTCATGGCTTATTGTTATATTACACATAGAGTACGAGTAACATATATGTTATCTCTGTAGTGTGGAAGATGGGAAGTCACCTGACCTACCCTACGTCTATGTCAGTTCATCTGGGACCATCAGAAACTATAAGCCTATGCAGGTGGTCTCTGCCTGCAGCCTGGAGACTTACGCCTTCCCATTTGATATACAGAACTGCAGTCTCACTTTTAGCAGCTGTTTGCATACAGGTAATGTGTTTCCACAAGCACTATGATTTACAGGGCCAGAAACAGTAATAATGTCATGTTACAGATTGTTGGTGTGGCCTCACCTAGAATACTGCATTCAGATCAGTCTCCAGAAGGACATAAATACGTTAGAGACTGTGCAATAAAGGGCAACTAAAATAGTGCATGGCCTGTGTCACAAGACATACAAAGCAAGACTAGATATGTTTATCAGAGAAGGGACAGGGGGACATGATAGCAGCTTTCCATAGATCAAGGGCTGTAACCAGGTAGAAGAAGGTGGCATTTTTCAGAGGAAGAGGTATAATAGAACACAAGGGTGGGCGTATAAACTGGAGCATGGAAGGTTCAGGGGAAATGTGAGGAATAGCCTCCCATCTGAGGAGGTAGCGGTAACACACTAGAACAATGCTTGAGATAGTCGTTATAAAAAACAATGACTAATTGCATCCTAGTAGCTGTAGAATATATGTACTCTATAAACAACAGTGGGTATATATTTTAGTCAGCAATGGATACTGGATGTTTATACTAGGAGTGGATGCTATATATTCATGGCTACATTAATTTTTACATGATTATTTTATATGATTAATCACTGCATTGAGTGGTCTGGTTAAAATGGATTTTCCAAACAGTCCATAACTATACCAGGAATGATCTGGCACGATTATCTGGATCGTATGGCATGCCTAAAATATTTCAGACTCAAGCTCCCGATTTCAGTCCAGAGCCAATCAGCTGCAAGGGCTTCTTGTCAATCTCAGCAGCCCCTCCCTCTTCTGCCAGGATAATCAGTCCCAGCAGGAGAGGTGAGTGGAAAGCTGAATCCAATCCACTGCCTCTACCGGACAGAGTAGAATTGAAGAGAGACATATTTTATGTACAGTAACTTAGCAGTTCTACACATTTCAGTTCAGTTATATAACACAATGGAAATATCCCTCTTATTTCAGTGAATGACGTCAATCTTTCTATCTGGAGGAGCTTTGAGGAAATCAGCAATGATAAAAGCATATTTCTTAATGATGGCGAGTGGGAGCTTCTGTCTGTGCCATGCAGCTATGAGATCCTACACACCCATGGTGGGAGCTTTGCTCAGGTCCAGTTTAATGTAGGTATCTGAAAACAATTCGCTTTATTGTTCAGTAAGACAACGATTTATGCTCTCTATAATATCATGGGTAAAGCAAAGCATTTATGTGTTTCTTGCATTTGGTTATTGAGTTATTATGTATATGTGAAACTCAAGCAAAAAAAAATCTGATTATTTATTTTTATTGTTCTATTTTTTTAAGTATTAACTTATCTCACAGAGGTGACCTTGTCCCTATAACATACATTCTATTCCATTTACATGTACACGTGTCTCTAGAATATATATGATATCTGATAATACATCACATTACAAATAGTTTTCAAGAAGGCAATGAACTTGCAGGCTGGGGAATGTAGGCATTTCATGATCCATGAATTGTATTAAGCATGAACACAATTGTAGGATATTATGTAGTTTCTGTAAGTTTAGAATTGGGGGTTTAGCTGTGAATTACAAATAGATGTCGTCTTTCTCTAAGCTGAAATTCTACAGCTCGTTAATTTGCATATGAGCCATACAGCCTCATTACCACAAAACAGGATAGCAAGCATTGTATCAAGTATCAAGTAATGCAGGAAGCAGCTATTAGGCTACACACCATTACCTGGCAGAGGGATAGCCCAGAAATACATAGATGTAGACAGATTCATAGAGGACTTGGGGAATGTTATATGGGTGTATAAACACAGAACCAATGCTGTAAATTTTCTCTGGAGAGAACAAGATTTGCATTTTTGGGAATCCATGCAAACTGCTGAATCCTTTTATATTAGAGAACACTCTGAAAATGTAACTTGCCTAAAATCTCAAATTGAAGAAGTTAAAATAATGTACGAGAATCCCAAATGCAGAGAGCCTGGAGGTGAGGGGGGGGGCCCTGCCCTCGACCTATCCAGACTCACACTCCGCCTCCTTCCTATTGGGCCTAAGGCGGTCAACTATTGCCTCTTTCAAGTGGCATTTTCTTCAGCTGAGGTAATTATTCCAATCCTGCACACAATGTAGAGTTTATCAGATCAGTATATAGTCAGTATATATATAAGTAGTAACCAAACTGATTAATATATCCATTCTATAAACAAGGCTCATAAAATAGATTCATTCTTTTAAAGGTGACCAGAAACAATGCAGAAGATAGAAAGAAGATCTAGGGCCAGATTTACTAAGCTTGCGGATTTGGAAAAGTGGAGATGTTGCCTATAGCAACCAATCAGATTTTAGCTGACATTTTCTAGTATGTAAAAAAAAAAAGAGAACTAGAATCTCCACTTTTCCAAACCTGCACCTTAATAACTCTGGCCCGTAATCCTTTTTTAAACTTTTGGTGCTTACAATCTAAACAGACCGCGCAGAGTATGAGGGTCTTTACTTCGGAAAACCATCGTACTACAGCTGAATGCAGACTGCTGGCAATTGCCAGGATCCCGGGGCCAGATTTACTAAGCTGCGGGTTTGGAAAGTGGAGGTGATGCCCATAGCAACCAATCAGATTCCAGCTCTCACTTTTGTTATATGGGTGTATAAACACAGAACCAATGCTGTAAATTTTCTCTGGAGAGAACAAGATTTGCATTTTTGGGAATCCATGCAAACTGCTGAATCCTTTTATATTAGAGAACACTCTGAAAATGTAACTTGCCTAAAATCTCAAATTGAAGAAGTTAAAATAATGTACGAGAATCCCAAATGCAGAGAGCCTGGAGGTGAGGGGGGGGCCCTGCCCTCGACCTATCCAGACTCACACTCCGCCTCCTTCCTATTGGGCCTAAGGCGGTCAACTATTGCCTCTTTCAAGTGGCATTTTCTTCATCTGAGGTAATTATTCCAATCCTGCACACAATGTACAGTTTATCAGATCAGTATATAATCAGTATATATGTATAAGTAGTAACCAAACTGATTAATATATCCATTCTATAAACAAGGCTCATAAAATAGATAATGTTTTTTAAAGGTGACCAGAAACAATGCGGAAGATAGAAAGAAGATCTAGGGCTAGATTTATCTCCACTTTTCCAAACCTGGACCTTAATAAATCTGGCCCGTAATTCTTTTTTAAACTTTCGGTGCTTACAATCTAAACAGACCGTGCAGAGTATGAGGGTCTTTACTTCGGAAAACCATCGTACTACAGCTGAATGCAGACTGATTTACTAAGCTGCGGGTTTGGAAAGTGGAGGTGATGCCCATAGCAACCAATCAGATTCCAGCTCTCACTTTTCTATTACATACTTGAGAATTTCAGCTAGAATGCGATTGGTTGCTATGGGCAACATCTCCACTTTTCCTTTCCTGCAGCTTAGTAAATCTGGCCCCTGGAGTCATCCGTCGAAATGATGAGTTCAAGCTAACCCTACCCTTTAACTGTTTCCTAACCCTAACCCTCCCTTTCCCGCAGCCTAACCCTAACCTTCACCTTCTTCAGGCTTACCCCTAACTATCCATGCCCCACAGCCTAACCCTAACCCACCTACCGCAACCGCTGCAGCCTCTCACTATTGGGAACGGGGAAAGAGATTCCCTTTTCCAATAGCAAATTCCTATTTTAAGCCTATTTCGCAGAATGATACAGCTGCCATTCAGCTGGCGGCTGTGTCCTGTTCGCAATACAGCCACTTGGACCAGCAACAACATCCCGAGCTTGCCAGTACATTGTGTGTGACAAGTATTAGACATGATAGCCTGACGATTGGATCCTATTCCCATTTGTTTGCAATCAGGAGTCTCACATTGTGTAAATATTAATATAGATGAACTTTTCTATACATTTTTCTGTATACAAAGTGTTTATCACCACATTAAATGAACATGCAGCTGTTTCAAACATTGGCACTTCAGTGGAACATGGAAATATAACTTCTTGGGCACTGCCAAGCACATATGTGGAGTCAGTGAAATGCAGATGGTCCTCATACTTGTAATGAATTATACAGAGATTCAATGACTTTCTTTGAAGCTCAGTTGTTTGTTTTCTGGAAGTCAGTTTGCATCGGGCAGAATAGTAGAGCAAAGCACTAAATGGCACAAAGAGTGTTGACTAATGCCATGAAACCGACTATACTTTGTCTCCAATGGTGTGAATGCCGCCTTTAGTAGATCCAAGGGCACCACTGAGCTCTGCATAATAAGTTCACGCCATTATGTTATAATTAACCCGCGTGCCCTAGTATTTTAATTTTTTTTTGATAAGCGATCTCCAAGCTGACACTCCTTTTCCAACGCTCTGGCTTGTCCAAGACTAACGACGACCCTGCCAAGACAAGTTAACCACACAAAACGCAGGGAGATGAATGGGTGTCCTGGGACATAGCTCTCTCTCACGCAGCAGTGATTTCAGCTTTAATGGCAAAATCATTATCATTGCGACAACGGCTCACAAATGAGCAGAGGGTGAAATAAAGAGGAGGGGGGAGAATTATATGTGGAATAAATGAGCACTTCCGAAATTCATAGCATCATAAAGAGAGCCTTATCAAATGAACCAGCAGAAGGTTAGACGAGCAGCAGAGCAATTAGGCTAACACCGTAGGGCTTCTATTTCATCTTGTGTGTGCTCATCATGTACAAATTCCCAATTAGATTTATTCCTTTCATTAACATCAATGGGAATTCAAAACAATAGTGTACACAGCAGATCACTCTTTAAAGGTACAGTTATCCATGTTTACAATGGTGTATAGTGTAAACCCACAAAAAGTTCATTAGATAGATAGATAGATAGATACATTATAACAGAGTTCATACACAGCGCCTATCACTCTACTAAACTTCCCCTGACAGATGCACTGCAGGAGCAACAGGTAGAGATAGGAATGTGCTATGAGTCCAGCCCTAGACCCCTCCCCCTCCAGACTCAGGCCCTGCCCCCTTACTATGTTAGTCGGTCTGTTTGCACCCCCATATATCTATCTATCTATCTATCTATCTATCTATCTATACACACACATGCAAAAACACATCCACATAAGTGTGTTAGATTACATAGATAGATAGATAGATAGATAGATAGATAGATAGATAGATAGATAGATAGATAGATAGATAGATACATTATAACAGAGTTCATACACAGCGCCTATCACTCTACTAAACTTCCCCTGACAGATGCACTGCAGGAGCAACAGGTAGAGATAGGAATGTGCTATGAGTCCAGCCCTAGACCCCTCCCCCTCCAGACTCAGGCCCTGCCCCCTTACTATGTTAGTCGGTCTGTTTGCACCCCCATATATCTATCTATCTATCTATCTATCTATCTATCTATACACACACATGCAAAAACACATCCACATAAGTGTGTTAGATTACATGGATAGATAGATAGATAGATTTGTAACAGCTGGGATCTGACAAAAATCATTTACATTTATCAGTTTCCGTACTTACCTTTAACGTTCATTAAAAAAATGTTCTGTATTAAAGACATTAATATAAAGACCTTAAAGGTGCATATGTTACAGAATCTGTGACCACCTGATTGTGTCTTTCAGCTTGTGATTCGCCGGCGCCCCCTGCTGTATATTGTAAGCGTGCTCTTGCCCAGTATTCTGCTGATGATCGTGGACCTCATGAGCTTTTATCTGCCACCTAACAGCGGGACTCGTATTATGTTTAAAACCAGTATCCTGGTTGGCTACACAGTGTTCAGAGTCAACATGGCGGATGAACTGCCTGCTACTTCTTTAAGTGTGCCTTTAATTGGTGAGTACATCAGTAGAAATCAAGTGAAAATGTCTTATGTGAAAGGGATAAATACAATTGTTAGAGTTTGTGTTTGCAAGTAGAATCTTATACTTCCTTTTTAATAGATGACCTAACTATGTAGGTTTGTTTTTTTTATCATGTACTCCGTTACAAATGAAAATCTACATTCCGGATTGGGTACCATGTTGAATGGCCTATTTATTAACAAGATAACCATTATGGTTAGGGATGGCTGTGGGATTAGAAGGGTTAGGCTGTGAAAAGAGGAGGGTTGTGGGATGATGGGATGATGATGGGTAGGGGAGGGTTAGTGTTAGGTTGCGGAGAGGGTAGGGTCCAGGTTAGGGGAGGGTTGACAATGGTAAGTGGAGGGTTAGGCTGTGGGATGACGATGGTTAGTGGAGGGTTAGGGTTAGGCTGCGGTGTAGGAGGGTTAAGGTTAAGAGAGGGATAGGGATAAGAAAATTTACCTGTCTTCACTCTGTTGTTCTAAAACGGTGCAGTCTCAGGAGCTATCCTTTCTGAGTGCAGACTGCCAAAAACTGCTGGCAGTCAGCACCTCACTGCCGGAAAGTAATCAGAAGACAGATTTTGTAAGCGGCAAACCACCCATTAACTACCTGTTGTGTAGACAGGGACATGTACATATTCTGAATACCTAAACATTGTCTCTAGGTGTGTTCTTCATGGTATGCATGGTCCTGATGGTATTAAGTCTCGGCAAATCTATTGTGGTGATAAAATGTCTTCACATCGATAAAGAAGAATCTAGCAGTCTACTGATATCTAGCTGTCCCAGGCTGATCAAAGGAAGCCACCATGAGGAAAACCCAGGGGATTGCTCGCATGGTTCTACCAATGAAACAGAAGGTATCTTTAAGTACTCTCTTCTGGAAATATTACAGCAGAACAGAATCCAAACATTGTCTTAGCATAGTTTCTTTTTATTTATCATCAGGACCTCCTCCCTCATGTTTGGCGATGATAAATATTTATGGGCTCTGGAAATACATCTACCATATCTATTTCACTGATATCATTGTTTCTCCTTCTAGAAGGCAACTGTGGCGCAAGTGATGACATTTTCCAGGACTCTGCAGCGGCAGATGACCCACTGATGGAGAAGATCCTACAGGAGGTGACCTCAATTCGTTCTTACGTCCAAGAGATGGAGTCGGAGGAAACATGGCATGCTCGTTGGCTCAGCCTATGCTACAGATTAGATACACTTATGTTTAGAGCTTATTTGCTGATTTTTACCACTTACGCAACCACTCTTAGTCTTTTATGGTGGTCATGGAGTTCTTATGATATAGCCACATGAAAGGACGTCGCTTGTACCTCCATTTACAATCACTGGTGTTTTAGTTTCTGTAAAATATGTAAATTGCACTCAGAAATATTCAACAAAAAAACTCTATAACATAATTTCTTCAAATAATGTATTATCTTATTTTTCTTCCTTGAAACATATATTTTTTAAGTCAAAAAAAATTACAAATAACTACAAATCAAGACATAAATCAAGTGTCAAGCCCACCATTGTTCCATGGGTCTGCTAGGTGGAAACCGTGTGATCTTATATACTATCTAGTTGTGTCCAGTAGTTTCTAAACTGTTGCATCCAATCAGTAAATGTGTAATGTGCAGAACAAGGGGTCAATGCCTAAACCGTGACACAAAATACAAAGAAGCATAATACAATTAAATGTATAATTTAGGTGTGGGTTTATTTCCTATTTTATATTTTGCTTTTCCAAGAAGTAAGTAGTTACTTTGTTCAAAGATTAACCATTGAGACTTAATATTAGAGTGTTGATTAGAATGCCTTCTTAGCAAGGCTTGTCTTAAAGTGATTGGCCCGTATTCAAACCCAGGAAGCAGACGCTTCTTAGGTATGGATCCTTAGTAAAGGACCAACTACGCATCATGGACCTGAATCAGAGATCCACTGCCGATGGGATCTCAAATATACGCATCTAAGTGGCAGGTCGGAGCAGGTTACAACCCACTGATTAAACACGAAAAAATATATGGTATGTTACTTTAAAAGCGCTAAAACAAAGTCCTGCAGCAGTCCCCTACTAATGAGAAGGGCCTTGACCTTCTCTATATTAAAGACAACAAAAACACACTTATTAGAAGGGAAAAGCGCTGGAAATAAAAACTAATAAATGTATACAATATTTAAAACAATTAGCTAGCATACATGTAATAAATAGCAATCAATGCATAGTGGCATATAGGAAGGAAAAGTCTTGAATAAATGTCAATCCACAAGATGAATAACACTCCCTTTAAAATAAACTTCCAATAAATCCACGTGGAATATATATGAAGAACAAATAAAAAGAAAGAGAGAAAAACCATAAGTGTTGGAAGTATTTGAGAATAATTACATTCATCCAGCAATAATCAAACAATTAGCAGTGGGATAAGAAAATGCTAAAAAACATGTCTGAAATTTTAAAATTGAATATTTACTAAATCAATATAAAAATAACAGAACATGAATAAAAATACCATAATAACAATAAATACAAAATTCAGCAGAATCCGAATGGAGCGCTCCTCCCCCAGTGGATGGATGGTGAACGAAGGAAGGCTGGAATCAAAACTGGCCGGGACGTCTCACACAGCCTGAAGATAGCAGACCCCGCACAACGTCTAGGACACACTGAAGT
>WWET01000565.1:333553-346847 GCA_011038615.1 Limnodynastes dumerilii | reverse complement strand
CTTGCAAACAGCGGCCGGACCTAAAGTTAGACCTGCATTGACTTGCCCTATCTGGCCGCACTCACTTCCGACCTTATGTGCAATAGTTGCGTATGTTTAGGTTCCTACTTCTGTAATCGCGCCCACTTTCCCTCATCTCAATGCCTCCCCCCGCCCATTTTATGCAAATCCTTTGGTTCTTAGATTTCCGCTGGACTTAGGATCGCAATTGTTTCCGACCGATTCACAAGTCCGCCCTTAAGGCATTTCCGACCCTAACTTCAGCGTACATGGCGTTGCACTATTACTACGCATGCGCAGTTGATGCAAAATCGATCCGATCCTAAATATACGCGCCTAACTATCGTTAATATCGGATCTCTGAATCAGGCCCCATGTGTAGTAGGTCCTTTATGCAATCTACATACCAGTTAGGTACATAGATTGCCTCCGTGCGGTGTTTAAAGAACGCACAGAATAGTTTAAGAAGAAAGTGGTGAAAAGGGGGGATGGGATAGGCCAGATCTGTCCGCACCTAACTCACCCGGATTTGTACACTAAAATAAGATAAAACAACACTAAAATAAGATATCTAAAATCATCTATTTAATTCAGCGTGGTGTGTTCATACTTTAATATTATATTATATAGTCAATTATATATTATATAGTCATACTACTAAAAAATATTATTGATGCACTAAAGTGGAAACCCATCTGCCCCCATATTTCTCTATGGGGATGGTGGAAAATGGTATTTATAACATTCTAGAAGGAAAGGCATAACACCATCTCTGTGTTGTATGGCCATCTTTTGTCTAAAATTTGAAGCTTAAAATATACATACAAATATTTGCTTTTTATTGTCAAACGCAAATTTCCAGTAAAATTATTGTTAAGTAAAACTCCTAAAAATTCTCATCAATTTGTTAGTGCAGTGAAGACAACAGAGATAATCCACAATTTTTGCGCCGTGGAAGAGCAGAAATGCTATTGAAAATGTTTGCGGCCTATCCAGAGGTTTAACACCGCAAATCGCTCCGAACACTTGTTTATCATGTGATCGGCACGTTCAAAATACTTTGGATAATTCACAGAATCAAAACATCGTCTTAGCGTAGCTTAGTTTTATATATTATCAGGACCTTATCCATTTTATGTTTAGAGGCGTTCCCCATTTATAGAGATGATTGATGGCAATTGCAAGTTAATCGGACATGATTGACACTAAGAAGAAATCAGTTTAATTTTAAGGATATGTCTGTAAGTGGAAAATGGGTGATAATTATTCATATTTATGTTCTTTACCTGTGCTGTGGATATACCATCTACCATATCTATATCCCTAAAATAACTTGCAACACATGCACAGTGCTAACAAATGTTGTGCTTACACCTAAAAATTAGGTGTAAGCACAACTCTGGATCAGCCCCAACAGGATGTTCTGAAATCTAAGCATGTTGTACTAGGTGGAAATGGTCATAGATGTTTAACTTTAGTTGCTTGGCGTAAACTAACGTGACCCGCTAACCTCTCTATAACTAAATAGATTATGTGGCCTGATTCAAATGACTAAAGTAGAGCAGATTTAACTGTTTTCACTCATCACATCCCATTACTTTGACATGAATTCAGTAAGGAATATGTGATTTACTCCATAGATGAAAATGCTCTATATTCATTTTCAGCAACAATATACACCAGGAGGTCTCAGTTTATGAGGATATTGCTTGCACTGGTGATGCGCTCCCATCGATAATTTAAATTATCCATGACAATTATTAGATCAGTGAATCAAATAAACTACATTTTGATGTTCGACACTGCATGAAGGAAGCTCTCTTCTTGATTTAATCACAAAGCTAACAAGGTACAGGAGCTCAGATGATAACTTGACACTTCTCTGGGGTCTTATCCAGTACACATTTCAGCCTGAGAGATGAAAAATCAATAGCGAGCAAATGTCTGTAAATTCATATTACATATCACAGTATACACACACGGCTTATCTGAACTCTGCAAGGAATTGTATTTAGAGATTTGCGATGTAACTCTACTGTACAAAATAAAACAACAGTGACTCCCAATAGGGAAATCTATTTAACCATAAAATACTTCTGTGAATTTCTTGCATTACTTTTTCTTCACGACCTTAGTAGAGTAACACCTGAACTATATCCCATAAAGGGAATGCAGTTGCTGGTTAGAATGACTGCTTTAAGATGAAAGCCATGTTATGGCTGCATCAGTGTCTGAATTAGTATAAGGGCAGAAAAGTTCCCAGCGGTTTACGGCTAATTGTTGAATGGCTTTATTTCCACACTTACCCGTTCCCAATAGTGGGTAGCTTAGGGTTAATCAGTGGGACACAGAGGGTTAAGGTTAGGCAACTAAAAGAAGGAAGTTAGGGTTAGGAAGCGGGACACAGAGAGTTAAAGCTAGGCAGGTAGAAGGGGAAGGTTAGGGTTAGGCTTTGGGAAGGGAGGGTTAGGCTACGGGACAGGAAAGGTTGAGGTAAGGCTGCTAAAAGTTGAAAGTTAGGGTAAGGGGATGCTTAACTTACCTGTCCCTGTTGGCATTTTTCACAAATTTTCCAGGTGCTGTCACGATTGTTTCTTCATAAAGACTTCTCACGATAACACCCCCGTCGCTGCTTTACTGTCGTTAAGTGGTTTGTCGCAAAGTAGCCATTCTAAGCAAGTTCTTAAGTTCAAGCCCCTGAAGAGTAGGCCCAGACAACTGTGTAATATTGTCCTAGAGCTTGTCCTAGCCCAAGTGTGTATTGACTTTTCAGTAATGAGGTCCTGTTCCTTATTTGTACATGGAGTCATGTCTAGATTTACTAAGCTGCAGGAAAAGAATCAGATTCTAACTCTTTCTACCCTATTACTAGAAAATGTCAGCTAGAATCTGATTGGTTGCTCTGGGCAACATCTCCACTTTCCCTTTCCCGCTGCTTAGTAAATATGGGTGGGGCCTGGTCAATTTTATGCATGTAGAAACAATAACTGCTTGAGTCAATGGCTTGTTTAGAGTATGCAGGGACTAGGGTGAAAATAGTACCTGTTTTTATATGCATATTTGATTTATATGCCATCCATTCGCTACCATATATTATACACTTTACAGAGAGGGATCCTATGTTACTTATGTGCCCTAACTGCAACATGTAGAAACAGCAACACATGCTAAAACACAATGGAGTTTTATTGAACGGTCTCCAACAGTATAGTACTCTATTGTGCAGGAAAGCACTGAATGAACATTAATGAACATCTAATGAGCTGTTAAGGTGAGGACAATGTACAACATGATGTTTGTAACACATGTATATAACCCCTTACAGTGTGCACAGTAGCTATCAGAGACACAAACCTGACTGAACAAGTTAGTAAAATATTTTTAGTAAAAACAAACAAATAAAAAAAGCAGATATGTTTCATTTTAATGAAGAAAACATGTGCATAGCATGCATACTGTGATAAGCACTACAACTATGGGTTTGCTGAACCAAATGACAGTTCTTTTATTGTCAGCATGGCCACCAAGTTGTGCAGTTCCAGCATTTTACATAAACATACACAAGTATTTACAATTCCTAGGTCTCCGCAGCTTCTACTGTTACTAACACACAGGGCCAGATTCACTAAGCTGCGGGTTTGGAAAAGTGGAGATGTTGCCCATAGCAACCAATCAGATTCTAGCTGACATTCTCTAGTATGTAAAAGGAAAGTGAGAGCTACAATCTGATTGGTTGCTATAGGCAACATCTCCACTTTTTTGAAACCCGCAGCTTAGAAAATCTGGCTTCGGGTGTTTCCTCTCAGGTCACTGGTCTCTAAACAGACACCCCGCCAACAGCACAGACCAGCTATCTATAGGCTCCAGCACTAACTAGCCCTAATTAGACCCATGTCTTCCAAGTGAGTGTGGAGAATTAACACTTTCAATCCAGAATACATATTTCCTTTGTACATCTGCCTTTGGCCATATCGTTATACATGCTTTTATAGAAACAGTCTGTAAAATAGACAATTTATTATATTAAATTTTTACCTCTGTTCAGTGTCTAGCTTTATTGATCACAGGGAACAACCTCCATTGTGGCAACCTGCCACCACCATCTTTCTCCCCCACTTTCCACCAAAACTTTTTTTGTTTTGTACTCTGTGACTATTGTTCTACCGCTTGATACTTTCCAAATGCTGTGTTTTGCTGTCCGTCTTTTCACTACCCCGTTAAATAAAATAAATAAAGTTAAGTGAAAGTAAGAAGACCTTCTAAGAATATCAAATAGTCCAAAGAGCCATTATGTTGTAATCAAGACTTTCTGAAATATTTGTCACTAATTAAAAAAGTTCTCAGTGTACTGGTAATACACTATGCGGTCTATTTATATGATATTGATATCTGCAATGGATGGAACTGTGATATTTACTAAACTTACCTTTTCAGCATCCTTAGTGGAGTTCCTTCTTCTGCAATGCATGATTGCTTTTCTGAGCATGGGTGGAGGCCATATGTTCAAGCACAGAAGAAAGTAAGCCTGAAACGCCTGACATCAGAGCTGATCACCCTGGGATCACTAGGGACAGGTAAGTCCTATCTTTAACCACATTACCATGCTAAGATGTTCCTACTGGAGAAAGACTAAAAATCTCACAGCCCTGGTCATACAGAACGATAGTGACAGATTTTGTACGATGCTGTGGACACCTTGTGGCGCCTTATAAATAAATGACACGAATACTAACTGTAACATAACTGTAAAAGGTGTTTGGACCCTGCTATTTCGATAGGACCGTTCTCTCCCAGCTAGTTTCGAACTGGCTGGGATATCGATTGCTTATGCCTTGATGAGGCATAGAAATCGATCCCCGGAGCACTGAAAACAGTGCTCCGAAAGGTAAGCCTAAAAACTAATCCCAACCTTCCCCTTCCATTACCCTAACCCTCCCTTCCCCGCACCCTGACCCTAACTCTCCCTTCCCCGTAGCCTAAACCTAACCCTTCCCAGCAGCCTGACCCTAACCCTCCTCTCCCCGCAGCCTGACCCTAGCCCTCCCTTCCCCGCACCCTGACCCTAACCCTCCCTTCCCCGCAGCCTGACCCTAACCCTCCCCAGCAGCCTGACCCTAACCCTCCCCTCCCCGCAGCTTGACCAATCCTCCCTTCCCCGCACCCTGAACCTAACCCTCCCTTCACCTCTCCGGGGCTGTCAGCTGAAGGTTTGTGGCAGGTCCTGTGAAAATTAATGGGTGAGTGGCATACTCAAACATTCATAAAAAAGAAAGTCTAAAAAGGCTGCCTATTCGAAATCGAGACAGCCAAAATGGAACTTTCGGCTGTCTCTATTTCTAAAAGCAGCCCACCGTAACAGGGACTACAACCGCTAGAAAAGAATGGCAAAACAGGCTTCTACACCTTTTAGAATGCATCTAGAAAATCTCTTGCATTCATGCACATGAACAAGTCTATATTCACATGCATTCAAATCATTCTCCCATCTGAATAGCATACACGCATACCGGAGGACATCAGGTAGATGGCGTTAAATTATAAATGACATGTAATTCTGTAAACACTATCATCTGCAGCAGCGAACACCACCAAGCACAGCAAGGGAATGTGTGTCCCGGCACTTTATAATTATTTATTACTGATACTGACAGCTACAGCTGACTCCTAGATGGGATTCTTCACACATGGCAAAAAAATAATCTCAGTATTTCTCCTTTTTACAAAATTCTTTAAAAAGTCAGTTTAACATTGTCACTCACAGCAAGGATACTGTGTGTTATTTTGTATTACTCTGATTCATTTCAATAAATAGTTCTCTAAATTTTTCTAACACACTGTCAAATATACTAGTTACGTTGGTATCTTTCTTGGAATAGTCATTTATCCTTGACTTGTTCTTAAATAAAATTAGAATTCACATATATTTCTCCATAAATCCCTTTATTTGGTGATAAAAATTGGAATAGATCGGTACGGCAGAGCAGAAAGACAGCCATAGGGGACAGGTCCAAATCTATAAGAACCTAGAGGCAATGAGTTGCAGATAGTTGTCATTATTATCACTCGCAACAGAATACTGAACTCTAAAAGGAAGGTGGCCTCAAACAAAATGGTTTCCATGGGTCTCAAAACACAAAATACACATGCGGTTTATGGGTCATTTTGGTATTCATATAACCAGTAAGACAACATAAATATAGTTGTCCTGATGGACCTGATCTTGAGTTTTTGTGCGTCCAATCCAAAGCAACTGTGCAGCTTTCGCAGACGTTGGCTGAATGGCGGCTGTATCATTGTTTGAGCATCCCAGAAAATAGAAAATTCCTATTGAGAACAGGAACCTATTTCCCCGTTCCCTATAGAGAGAGGCTGCGGTGGCGGGTTAGGGTTAGGCTATAGGGCACGGAGTGTTAAGGTTAGGACTAAAGAAGGGGAAGGTTAGGGTAAGGCTGCAGGAAACAGGTGGGGTCTACATGCCTGTGATTTAGGTGCATTTGCGTGCGCATTGGCAGAGTTCACAAGATGGAGTACACTCTCCTTCGGATTGGTCCCTATATAGTTAATTAATCATATTAGTATAAAATGTAAAAAAAAATTTGGCTTGCTTTATCTGCACTTTCACCATAAAGCATAATCAACATTTCCATATCTTTAAAGAAGTGACTACATGAGATGTTTTCCCAATAGCTTCATATAAATTGTCATCAAAATAGTCTAAAATAATTATCATCCAATGTCTCCTTATTGTCATGATTAATGTTACTTAAGCATATATTTTATTTTTTGCCCTAGGAAAACACTTCCGAAAGTTTTAATTTGGAGTGCTGTACTCGTCCTGTCTGCTTAAAAGTTAGTGGTTAGAATTAGGGTTAGGATTAGCGTTAGGGTTATTGTAATACCAAACAAACATGTCAGCCTTTCAGTGTCGAAGTGTTGAGAAAATCAAGCCTGAATCCTTTAAAAATGCCTCAGCAAAAATGCTGGAAATATGTTGCTATTCAGGCTAAATATAAATAAATGACTTTGTACAGTGTAGTGCATGTAGAGGATGTGTTTTAAAATATATATTTTGTTATCTTAAATTCAGATGTTTGAACGTCAGGCGAATTCTGAAAGCTTCTTGTGGAATTCGGCTGATTTTCTGGCAGCTCCCATGCGAGTGCCAGGAGTTAAAGTATGGATATAAAGAACTCAGTTCTAGTGCATTATCTCCGCCCACCTAAAATTCATAAATTGGGTGGGGGGGGGTAGCATTTAAATTTTACAGCGTGCTTCTCTATTTCGTTAGGCAGCCAGTTGCAATTTTTTTTGGGAAGGGTTAAGGGTAAAGTAATAGAAGGAGAGGGTTAGGGTTAGGGTTAGGAGTCTTAGAGTCAGGCAATGGGGAGGGGAGTCTTAGGGTTAGGTTATGGGGAGGGGAGGGGAGGGGAGTCTTAGGGTTATACTATGGGCAGTGGAGTCTTAGAGTTAGGCTATGGGGAGGGGAGTCTTAGGGTTAGGTTAAGGGGAAGGGGAGTCTTAGGGTTAGGTTGCGGGCAGGGGAGTCTTATGGTCAGGCTACAGGGAGGGAAGTCTTAAGGTTAGGCTACAGGCAGGGGAGGCTTAGACTACGGGAAGGGGAGTCTTAGGGTCAGGCTACAGGGAAGGGAGTCTTAGGGTCAGGCTGCAGGGAAGGGAGCCTTAGGGTCAGGCTACAGGGAAGGGAGTCTTAGGGTCAGGCTACAGGGAAGGGAGTCTTAGGGTCAGGCTGCGGGGAAGGGTTAGGGCTATAGATTAGGGAAAGGGTTGGGAAGAAATTTAGACTTACCATTCGTAGCTCTGTCTTTGCTGTTTCTGGGATTCATTTCCCATACAAAAGCAATTGAATTCCCAGCCAGCTCTGAACTGAATGTACCTTTGGAAAAAGGCCTGTTCGCAGCATCGACCCACACCCATGCTTCTGATTCGCCCTTCTGACTTAAGACTGCCTGATGGCAGTGTAACTATGTTAAAGTCTGCGCGAGAGATGGGCGTAACAGTGCCCATGCTGTGCAAACTGCCAAACCTCCGTGTGTGAGGTCCGAATCTGGCCCTTTAATATTTGACAGGTTTGTAGGGCTGTGTAATAACTAAGCATATGGAGACTTAATGAAGGAAAATCTCCTCCATTTTACCACTGACTTGAGCTGGTGCAAAACCTAGAAAGATGCACAGGGAATCCAGGTACAACACTCTCAGCAACATTAAATGCTCACTTTCTCATTCAAATATGGTGGAACATCCGATTCCACTAACACAGAGCTCAGAAAAGCAGACACAGGCCGTTCAGCCACTTTGCTTCTGTTTTTTTGGTTACTGACACCAAAAAAAAAGGGTGTGGATCCTTGCTAAAAACGGCCCTGTTTTGATAGGGCCGTTCTCTCCCAGCCAATTTCGTACTGGCTGGGATATCGATTGCTTATGCCTCGATAGCAATCGATCCCCGCAGCACCAAGCACGGTGCTCCGAATGGTAAGGCTAAAAACTACTGCAACCCTTCCCCTAATTCTAACCATAAATCTCCCCCTCCATTACCCTAACCCTCCCTTCTCCACAGCCTGACCCTTACCCTCCATTCCCTGAAGCCTGACCCTAACCCTCCCTTCTCCCTAGCCTGACCCTAATACTCCCTTCTCTGTAGCCTAACCCTAAGACCCACCTCCCAGCAGCCTGACCCTAAACCTCCCCTTCTATGGCCCTAACCCTAACCCTCCCTCCTAAGAGCCTAACCCTAAACCCCCTCCCCCCACCTAACACTAAAAGTCCCCGGTGAGGTTACTCACCTCTTCGGAGCTGTCAGCAGCGGGTCTGTGAAAATGAATGAGCGAGTATGCCGATCGGCACACGCACCTTCTAAAAAGACTCCCTTCAAAACTCAAAATACAGACAGCCGAAAAGTAACTTATTTCTGAAAGCAGCCCATCGTAGAGGAGACTGCAACTGAAAAAAAGTTGATATAAGCACAGCTCTGGATCAAGTTCCCTGGCTCCCTGCACAGTGACAGAACATACTATCCTTCCTCTAAAGAAGTCTGTTATATTTTACTCTTTAGTTATTCATTGAATTGATCCTAGAAAATCTACTGTATTGGTTTCTTGTGTGCAGATTTGTAGCATTTGTTCATATTACCTACTTCCCAGAAACACAATTACTGATCAGTCAGTCACTAGAATGAAATCCCATTACAACAATTGAATTTAGGGAGAATTTGATACTTTAGACTAGGTTCATTATGAAGCAGACACAACAGAGAAAATCTGTCTTAATAATTCCTGGGTATTTAAGATTTAAGTTTTGGTCTCACTAAGGTCAAAAGATAGGGATGAGGGTGATCGGAGAAGGAAGTATTAGAATGTAGTTATATAACACATAATGACCCAATGTTCTATCCAGTTTAAAATGTTAACTCACAACCAGATGATGGAAAGTTATTTTTTTAATCGATAGTAAATTATAATCTGCTTGTGAAAAAATTAAACCCTATAATCCACTAACCTTCCACATAATAGTTAATTAGGAAGGATGGACAGATCATGTAATGCAATAAGACATGGCTGTGTATGGTGTTTACATCATGTGACCTTATGTGTGGTAATTAAGGTCTTCATACAGTTCAATGTATTTGAAGTACTATTGAAGCATAGAGACAAATTTCCGATACGTAACATCAGGTGTGTACATGCGTCAATGTTACATGTGAATGGGACTAATTATGAATCAGGCCCAATGTATTTATAAACAGCGTTCAGCACTTAGCACTGAGCACTTAGTACTGAGCACTGTTTTAAGCTGTCAACCTCTGACAGATTATTTCACGCAGACTGGCCCACCCAGTCCTGCCCTTCCAGACTCTGGCCCGGCCTCCTTCCTATAAGTCCTGATCCTGCCACAATCCGCCCCTGGTTAAAAGCTCATATGACCAACTACAATCCAACATTACATCTCAAAAATAAACACATCTTTACTGACAATTCAATATTTCAGCAGAATTCTAATGACCACATTAATGTATGTGGCATGGTTACACTGGACAAATGTAACTCTCAGGAAATGAAGAATGTCTGGACATTAGTGGCCTATGGTGAAGACCCTCCAACATGACCCATTCCATTAGGTACAAAGAACTCTGCACCGGAACTTTCAACTGTCATACTCACCTGGTAAAAGGATTACATTGATATTTAAGAAACTATTTGCCTTTTCAACAAAGGAGGTTACCATAGTAACTGACAGTTGGAAGCCGAGGAGTATTTTGTACCTAATGGAATGGGTCCGGTTGGAGGGTATGTATGGTGAAATCATGACAATGGGTTGGATCCAGACTTAAGAAGGAGCTTGACATTAAGGACCTGATTCACACTTAAGAAGCTTCTTAAAATAAGAACTTAAAGTCACTCCTGGGCTAAACCATGTTGTGTTCATGGGGAGTCAAGTATTTTTTGCATGCAGGAATACATCTTTGAATTGCTTACTAGAAACAGATACTGACCAGCTTTACTGTTACACTGTTATTTAGACTTGGGCTGGAAAATATCACCTCTCAACACTAGTACTGTTTGCAACAGATGAAATATGACTCCCCTGCAATCAACATGGTTTTGCCCAGGAGTGACTTTAAGTTCTTATTTTAAGAAGCTTCTTAAGTGTGAATCAGGTCCTAAGAGAGTAAGGTTACACCTGGGATAAACCATGTTGATTTCAGGGGAGTCAAGATAATTGTATTCTTTGCATGCAGGGATATATGTTTGAATTGCTTACTGCACACAGATACTGACCAACTTTACTATCACACTGTTAGTTAGACTTGGAATAGGAAACATCATCTCTCAACTCTAATACTGTTTGCAACAGATGAAATATGACTCCCTGAAATCAACATGGTTTAGCCCAGGAGTGACTCTCCTCTCTTAATTTCAAGCTCCTTCTTAAGTCTGGATCCAGCCCAGTGACTGGACTATGACTATGGGAAAGATTTATCAAACAAGTAACCAGTTAGATTCTAGCTATCATTTTCTGGAATGTACTGGGCACATAATATCTACATCATAAATGGTTTCTATGGGCAAGTAAAAGTAAAGGTGTTTGATAAACCTACCCCTATATTGTGTTACTTATACCCCTTTCACATCACCACTAAAACCCAGATTTTTTGGCCAAAAACCTGAATCTTGGCTGATACACAGGATTTTGGTGGTGATCTGAAATGTCCAGACACGGGAAAAAAGAAGGGTTTTTCCTGTGTCCAATCCTGGTAAGTGATGGTGGTGGTCTCACCTGATTGGAAGGATTTATTTACTGTTGCTAAGCAACAGTAAACAAATCCTTCCCCGGCAGCCACGTGCCTCCCCTACACTGTCAGGCCAGACCCAGGACCGGGAATTTGCTGGGTCAGAGCTGGTCTTAAAACATGGGTTTTTTTTGTGTCCCGGCAAATCGGCCGGAAATAAAAAAACACCTGACTTATTGCCAGGGTGGTCATGTGAAAGCAGCAATATTTCACTCCTTACCAGAGATTCCTTGATTTTCTACTTCATTTTTTCTTCAATTTATTGTTAAAGCAACAACAAAGAAGTTAGATTATCAAATAAATCCATTGATTCAATCAGTAATAAGAGTATATATTACTCATAGGCAATACTGGCTGTGTATCATATGTGTAGCATAAGCGTTGTGTGTTATTGATATGGCCCATTAGTATTCTAGAGCTATACATTTGTCAGGAGTTTATTAGATTGCTGTATAAATAAAAGGAAATATTACTAGCAGCACTGAGTGCCAATGATTTTTGTTTTCATAGGAAAAAGACGTCAATTGATTGGATTGTCTGCCCATCCTGTCTATCGGCAGGACTGTTGTCAGCACTTCTAGCAATGATAATTGTTGTCTAATTAGATTAAATTCATAAGTGAGCCGGGGAAGAGAGACTCACTTCCTGAGTTGGTTGTTTATTACTTATTAAATTTCAATAATAAAAAGAGCCATTTATGTTCACTCTGCTGTATAACTGGGGTAAGCATTGTGTTAAACATCGCTTTTATAAAGATTATTTTTTAATTATACGTCTATATAACACTAATAATGTTGTTAGTTAAGAGCCTTTTTCTAGAGTGGAATTTAAGAAACATGTAAAGTATATTTCCTTACGCTAGTATTAAAATATAATACACATGCTAGGAACAGAATTTAACATTACATCTAATATTTATCATTCTAGATTTATTAAAAAAAATTAAAAAAGAAGAATTATAAACATAATAAAATAAAGTAATAAATATAAAAAAAATAATTAAAAAACAGTAATAGTAGTTGAAACAATTATACTTTACTGTGTGTGTAAAAACATATTTCACAAGTTTTAATATAAGTATTGACAGTAATTGTGAATTAAACATTATTTTTTCCTTTTAAATAATTGTTACAATCTGGCATTACTTGTAGGGTATATGTGATGGATCCTAAAGCCTCCAATGAATTTCAATGGTAGCAGAAGAACAGAACAGGTTAAAGCATTAATGACGCAACGGAACTCTACAAAAGGGTAAACGCAAAGCCATTCAAAAGTTGTCCCACAATAAACATCCTTGCCAGTTGTCATGTCAATAGTCAAAATGGTGACAGTTGAGTATTATGTTAGTATTACATATATATTACATAGAGATATTATTACATATCTGAAATACAAGATATCAACCTTACATTAAGTTTATGGATGTTACAAACAAATATTAACATAATACTCAACTGTCGACATTTTGACCTGTCTACAATTTAACCTGTTGATATTTTGACTGTCGACATTTCATACCAGACCCATAAACATGGCTTAAGAACCAGAGCTAAATGTTTTGGCACTAGAAGCAAAGAAAACTGATACCCTTAAATGGCCCTTAAATGTAACCAAACTGAAATTAAAAGTCTACGAAAATTGCCCTATTTGTAAAAAAGGGCGGATAAATGTAGCACACCCCTAGATAAGTCCATGTCTGTCTCCTATATGCACATCACAATGCTGTCAAGAGATTCCAGTCGAATAATATGAATACCTTTTGGTGCCAACGTTTTTTGGCATTAGGTTCTGTTTTGGGCATTTCAAACTGCAAAGGTGAATTAATCCTTTACCTGCTGATGCTGCTTTGTTAGAAATGTATGTAATCAGATAATATAATCAATACAATATAATAGAAAAACAATATTTTGTACATAAATAAAAGACAATATGGGGGGGGGGAAGCAAAGTATTATTTAGAAAACAAAAACACACACTAAAAAACCATAT
>WWET01000565.1:315525-332263 GCA_011038615.1 Limnodynastes dumerilii | reverse complement strand
CTCTCTTTTTCCTTATATATATATATATATATATATATATATATATAATATTAACCCATTTATTTAAATTATATATTTACCTTCATTCACAACCGTATTCTTACCATGCCTTGGAGAGATACTTGAGGGAAATTAGATTTTCAATCTATATACTCTATAAACTCTGATAAAATAACACCATTAAATGATATTAGGATTCATTTTAAGAAAACAAGAACAATGTTTAAAGAAGTAAATTACAAATCTATATGTAACCGACTGTGACACAACATTTGAAAATGCGATCGTTCTGTAAATTTCAGGACAAATTAAGACCTACGTATATCTGCCCCTAACTTTTCCAGTAAATAGGATCTTGCTTTTCTAAGAAGTAATGAATTAGCATAAATTGCTACTGGAATATATTAGCGGTCTATGAATAAAATATGATTTAAAAATGACAATAAATTCTAGTTTAATGGACAAAAATTGGAAACTCCAAACAAGCTATCATAGTAATAAAAACTAACCATCATGAAGTAATTATATTGATTTTTTAATGTCATGAAATCTATGACAAAGTATAAAAGACTTCTAAGCGGTATCTAGTAAGGGGAAAGACGGATTTTGCAGCCTGATATCTCCATAGGTATTATACTTAAAGAGAGACGTCATGTTTTTTAAGTCTTCTTTTAAAAGTGACACTCAAGCGATGGTATATGTTTCTGTCTGAAAGGTAGGATGCGGAAAATGAAGGGGTTAAAGAGATCTCAGGTAACTAATTGCTCTGTGTGTGACCATCCCTCTGTCTGATTAGCATTAAGTGGACATGACAGTGCTAATGGACAGCAGAAAACAGGGCCAATAGGTCCAGCCAAACTCCTTAGATTACAGGGTGACATCACGCAGAGGAGTGACAAGCTGCCAGATGGGAACAGCAGAAAAACATATTCAGGAAAGTTACTGAACGTCAAATAATAAGAGACAGAAGAAGAGATGGATAGATAATCAGATAAGTATTGCTAGAAGGAGATATAAAAAAAAAAGCAGGAACACATATACGAGTGATCAGAGGGACACTTATTGTGAGTATGAGAAGTATTTGCTTATATAAAATATACAACTAATTAGAGTGATTGGTAGAATAGGTTAAAAGAGGATACAAAGAAAGCAATAGTAAAGTATGGAAACGGAATATATTAAAAAAATAAACAAAAAAAATATTAATAGAAGTAAAGTCATATAAATATTGTAAAAAGGGAAAAGAGAACAGATAATAGAAAATAGTTTTAGAGATAAACCTCTCTCCGATTAGTCCAGACTACTTCTGCTTCCTGTTATCCTTGGGCGATAATGGAAAGGTCTTAAGGTAGAACAGTGGGATGGTCCGGGATACTAAGACGTGATATGTTCTTCTGGAAACACAGAGCTCTCCAAGAAGCATCTAAGACCTGCATACGCCGACACCAGATTACATTGGATAAGAGTTTAGGCTGCCAGCCAAAATGGTGCCAAAAATAACCTGGATTCACCAGAGTGTTCTTGTTCCAGCCCTCCTCATGATGAGTGCAGGTAAGTCAAGATAACAGTCCATTATGTGCATGTTTATTGATGTCTTATATTATTCTTTGTTCTTGTCTTCATTCATTTAGCATATATAAAATATACATCAGCTTATATAATGGCTATATTAAACACAACACACACACACACACACAAATAAACACACACATATGTGTGTATATATATATATATATATATATATAATACAAACACATGCACACTATATCATTTGCCATATCTTTATATAAATAATGCTTAACTACAGCCTGAATAAAATGTATGTATTTTAATTGAATTTAATCTGCAGTAATACAATAGGAAGCAAAATCTCTTTATTGGCCAGTGTTTCTTGTAAATAATCTAAATGTTTCATAAAGGTTCTATTCCTGTACTGTCACCTATGTAAACAGAAGACAGATTTGTCACATTCTAAAACCTGTTTTGTCTCCACTGAAGCTCATGGTGTTTCCTCCAAGCCAGCACTGCTGCGTCTCTCAGACAAACTCATGGACGGATACAGAAAGGGTGTAAGACCAGTGTACAACTGGAGGCAGACCACCACAGTGTTCATCGATGTCATGGTCTATGCTATTTTGGGAGTGGTGAGTACAACATGAAATCCTTAAAATGTATAAATAATGTATACTTAATAAATATATACTGGGGCCACAAAATAAATATATACTGGGGCCACAATGGGGATACAACATGAATGAATGGATATTTTTCCCCTTAGGTTCCATACTTTTTGTTAAAGGATTAGGGGCCAGATTTACTAAGCTTTGAAAAGTGCAGATGTTGCCCATAGCAACCTATCACATTCTAGATCTCATTTAACTATTGCATACTAGAGAATGTCAGCTAGAATCTGATTGGTTGCTATGGGCAACATCTCTACTTTTCCAAACCCGCAGCTTAGTAAATATGGCCCTATGAGTTTCAACTGCAGGGCTGATCCACAGTTAGAGTAAAACAGGTGCGATGTACACCAAGGCAAAACCAAGCTGCAATGTCAGGGGTGCAAATCAATTGACTTTTTTTTGCACGCAGGGGAAATACTTTGCTGTTGCACATAGAATTTAAATACTGAAAAAATGTATGTTTAAACTGTAAATTAAAGTTGAGTTAGGAAACTTCACCTCTCTACTCCTATGTTGGTTGTACAGTTTAACCGCCCCCCCCCCCCCGCGCACATTGCCACATGGTGTTTCCCCGTTTGGTTCTTACTCTCAAATTCTAGATCAGCCCCTGCCTTTTTACCCTGATGAGGGGGTGAAATTGGGGCATGTAGGAAGTTAAGGGCTGTTCCAGAAATGGGAGAAAATGTGTACCTCAGCAAAACCATGTTGAATTTCTAGGGGAAACACATGAATAAAGTGCAAAAAAAATAAAAAAATTAGAAGTGAAATTGACATTCATTTTCACCCCTGATATTACAACATAGCGATGCTCAGGTCTACACTTGCATCTGTTTTGCCCTTACTCTCAAAAGAGCTGATCCAGAGTTTGAGATTAAGTGCAAAACAGGTGTAAGTATAGAAATTTTTGGATCAGCCCCTGCGATATTATGAAACTAAAATAACGTCTGAAAGTTCAGTTTTCACACTTTTTTTTTTTTAAGTTTAAGGCTCAGTCATTCTTTTAATACAGATATTAAAATTGATTGGTAGTAGTGCAAGTTATTATCTATTTGGTCTCACTGGAGATTGATTTGTGTAGATTACTCATCAGGTTCCTTTCCATATGTGAATTTTATTTTGTTATAGAGAAAAAATGTCATTTATTGGTCACGTGGTATTTTGTAAAATCATACAGTAAGTTTTATAATACTGCTGAAGTTCCTGGGCAGAGCTGAACTTAATTTTGAAGCTGTGCTGTTTACACAAAGGTTATGCTTTTGCAGTTTAATGATTATCAATGTAGTAAGTCAATGTAAGTTTATAATAATGCACTTTAAATCTGTCATAATATGAGAAGGAGTCATTTACTATGAGCACACATTACATTTATTAAGCACATTTTTGTGTCTGTGCCTATTAGCAATTTTCAGGCTTGAGTTTATCAATATAGTATCCTTAGAGCTGAGCATGGAATTACAATAGATTTGATAAATAGGGTTATTCATTGGTGCAACTATGCAAAAAACTTCTATAGAACCAGTGAAAAGAATATACAGAGGTAGCACTTGACAATGAGTCCCAAACACAGCTCAGCAGAAATTATGGTAAAAATAAAAAAGATGTCACAGTAATTGTATAATAGCATCAAAGATTACATTTTAGGGTTGTTTGCATGACATAAATGACTACTACTTTTTATGTAATTTAATACCAAATTATGCAATTTAATTTATCTATTGTAAAGTGTACCCTTTATTCAAGTTGATATAGATTATGAATACATTTTCTTTAATACCATATTTATGTTGTATATTTTTCTTACCCAGGATGAGAAAAATCAAGTGCTCACAACATACATATGGTACAGACAGGTAAAATAAATTAAAATAACTGAATGTATTCTATATTCCATTTGTAATTAATGAAAATGTATTAATGTTTTGAATGAGCTTATAAGGATAATGCTAGTGTACTAACCAAAATATGATTTATCATTTGTATTATATTTATATATCCTTCTAATAATATGTTAATAACATAAATTATATATTTTCTTTTTAATTATAAATCAAGTCTTCATCATATAACAATCCACATTATTATCAAGTTATAATTTATTTATAGTAAGTTCAACATTTTAGCAAGTCTGTCTCTTATAAGGATAGTTACAGCTGTAGTAATCAATTTGTAATGATGTCTAGTGTGATGTAGAGAGTACAGTGTCTTCCATCCTTGTGTCTTCGCCACCACATCCATTCCCCCATCTCTACTAGTTGTACCATTTGTTGCCCTCATACATGCCACTAGGCACTCATCTCCCCCTCCCCCTCTTCTTCCCCTCCTATCTGGTGTACCCTTTTGGTACCCCATCTTTCCCCACTGCACTACTACAACCTCATGCTGCTTTCTTACCTTTCTCACCTTTATGCTTCACCATGTTAGTCCTTTAATATTTGACCCTGGTTGTTTTATCATTTTAAATTGTATGGTCTGGATTCACAGTTACTGTACAGAAATGGTACGTAGATAGTGTAAATAAGATACTAGGCATGCCTAGTAGCTCAATTCTTAAAATAACGTATGTAACTGTGAATCCAGACCTATGTTTTTAACTGTGCATTCCGTGTTTCTCTGTATGGAACATACAGAAGACAATCAAGATCTTTGAATGTCTCTGTTGATCAAGAAGACAATTTCTGATCATACAAGACATTCTATGGGAAACTAGGTTTAGAAAATGCATTGTCAATATCATAAGAAAAATAATCACTAACTAACGCGGGATGTAGCTATGTCCATCAATATTTCCTTTAAATAAAATTAATCGTTTTTGTGTTGGTGTTTTATGTAAATGATATATTCTATTGATAAAATGGCATTTTGTGCTTTTGTTAGTTTTGGGTGGATGAGTTCCTTACTTGGGATCCTTTGGAGTATGAAAATGTTTCTCAAATTTCCATTCCTACTGAGAAGATCTGGGTCCCGGATATTCTGATCAATGAGTTGTAAGTATCATCATGGTTGGGTTTCCTCCACATGACAGGAAACAATATGATATATTTCCATTCTAATGCACCAGCATTGCACAATACTAATTCATGTGTAGGTAGAAAATCAGTGTGTTTGGATTGTGTATAAGAAAAGTAATTTGTATCCTGGTGAACAGGAAGGCAGCAGTGAAGAAAATTACCTCAGACATTGGTTATATGGCTGCAAAATCCACATGGTCTACTGCAGTGGTTAAATTACCCCCTCCATTCTTGTCTGTAGGACACATAATGACATGGTCACCCCATGTGTGTATTAGTAGCACCTAGTTATTAAAGTGGACATTAGAATGTAGTGTTATGGAAACAATGAAAATAACAGAAGTGAATAAAGCTTTTCAGCTTTTCACTTAAATCAGTGGCAGAAGTGACGGTATACTCTATACACTCTATATCGCCCCACTTTAAACTCTGGTAGCACTCCAATAAGTGAAGTTGTGCAATTCCCACAATGCACCTTGCCTACTGATGCCTAGACTTCCTGTGCTGGACCCCAGGACTGTCTACGGGCTTCTCTCCTTTGCTCTACATGCTACATGTTGCTAATAAAGATAGAGCAAAAGTGGTTGCTCCAACATTTTCCACATTTGCCTCATAAATATGTATTCTGTAGCTTAGGTCACATAGGTTACCTGTGGCAAACCAGGTGTTGTGAAATGACATTTCCCAGCATTCCTGTGCTCCAATTGCATGGTTGATAAGGCATTATGTGTTTTGTAGTTTCACAACACTTTTAGTGCCACAGGTTGCCTATGCTTGATATAGACAATGCACCAGGCCCGCCCCTACAAGTGGGGGGGGCCCAGGGCAGAGCTTCTTCAGGGGCCCCTTATCCAGCAACCGATGCATGTGCAGACTGAAACTGTTTATAAACTCATCCAACTGGCGTTCATCAGCTTCGCTTTCAGACCCATGGTTACCTGACACACTATATCAGTACCGTGGCGCGTGGCTTTTTAGATGATGCCGGGGAGTAGTATTGGTGGGCATCAGCCGGTGCCACTATCCATTAGAACACATAGTGGATTTGGCAAACCTGCGTCTCTATTACTCCCTGGCAGCTTCTAAAGAGCTGCAGCACACAACTTATATAGTGTAGCAGGTGGCGCGGGGCGTAGACCCCGGTTCAAACCCACTAGGGGCGGCTCTGCAACGTACAACACATCAAACAATTCTAAAGTTGGTGGAGTCTTTTGGAAATCATGTAAAAATGTATTATACCCCGTTCAGATTACCATGAAAAAGCCGGGGTTTTCATGAAATTGCCGGCTTTGTGAACGGTGAAGCCGGCTCTCTTTAGCCGGGTCTTAGACCCGGCTAAAAAGAAGGGTTTTTGCCGGCTTTTTTAAAAGCCGGCTTCACCCGTTCACACTGCGCTGAAAAGCCGTCTATTTAAAGAGCTGCCGGCTCCTGCTATTTAAATAGCTGCCGGCTTGTAAAAAAAATAAAAAAAAAAAGAGAGAAAAAAAAAAAGCCGGTGTTTTCAGCGCAGTCTGAACACACCAGGCTAAAATTTAAAACATTTTGCCCACTGCCTAAAAAGCTGGCTTTTTAGGCAGTGGCAATCTGAACGCAGCATTAGAGAATAATTAGTAAAGCCAGACACACACACACACATCTCACACACACGCACACACCTCACAAGCTATTTATAAAACTAAAGCAAACAGGCAGTTACGAGTAAGTAAATAACCCAATGCAGTAAATGTGTGTCATAAAAGAACCCATTTATTTAAGATTAATTTACTTCAAAGCAAAACAACCCTGTAAAATAAATTTATTAAGTAGTTAATAATATCCCTAATACTTTTATTCATAGGAGCGCTGAAAGAGATAACTGCTTGAAAAATCCAAAGCCCTTTAAAGAGCTTAAATATAGTTTTTTTTTTTTTTCAAACAGTCTTTATGTAATTATATTTATTTGAATAAAGCAATCTGTTTTTCCCAAATGTCTTTTTCTTACAGTTGTGGAGGCAGACATAGCACTGGCTGCTGGCAGATATTTGGATGGGTGGGGCAAATTGCGCCATATCCTGTGCATGCGCCGTGCAGCCACTCAGGTGCAAGAGTGCTAAGCTGCCAGCAACTGGCAAGTTATTTTTTTAAACAGCGCTCATTACTCCTGCTGGCAGAGGATAGCGCTAAGCTGTCACATGACTCATTCCATTAGGTACAAAGTACTCTATTCCTGAGCTTCCAACTGTCACTCACCTGGATTTAGTGAATTAACTAATGTTTAAAAAACTTTCTTTCTTCAACAAAGGTGGTTACCATAGTCACCAACTGGTGAATTCTTAAGGGTAGACTATTGTAGACCTAATGGAATGGGTCATGTTGGTGGGTATGATGTCAGCAACTGGCAATGAGAAAAGGCTGAGTAATGTCCATAAAGAACATGCAGACAAAATTAATTCATTCCAGGTTCATTTTGATCAAAGTTACTATAAAGTAAATATAATATGGAGACATAGGACATGCAGAAGGATAATTTCCACATTCTTCCAGAATCATAGAATCATGAGAGAGTCAGTAATGTTCCCTAACCCTCTTTATTTCTTCTTAGTGTTGATGTTGGAAAGTCACCAGATATCCCTTATGTCTATGTCAACCATGAAGGCAGAGTACAAAACTATAAGCCAATCCAAGTGGTGACCGCCTGCAGCCTCAACATCTACAACTTCCCCTTTGACCTCCAGAATTGCTCTTTGACCTTTACTAGCTGGCTTCACACAAGTACGTTCTAAATCCTAGGATGCTCAGCAAGCTCCTGATAAAATGATACTGACAGAAGATGATTATGATTACTACTACTACTAATAATAATAATTATTATTATTATAAATATAATATTCATTATGAGCAGCATGGTGGCTCTTGTAGTTACCACTTCTGCCTCCTATTGTTGAGGTCATGAGTTTGATTCCTGGACAAGGCCCTATCTGTTTGAGGGTTGTCATGGGGTCAGGACTGATTGTAAAAATTGTGACGCACTACATAAAATGATGACGCTATATAAAACCTGTCTATAAATAAGAAAAGGGCCGGTTCCAGACTTTAGCTTTCCATGAGGTTGCATCCCCAAGTTAAACAATCGGTGGATATCACTATCTATATCCACCGATGCGTCTCGCATGCATTGCCTGACTTACAACAGTCAGAGGCTACCTTAAGATTTCTGCCTCAAGTGCGAGGAAATTTCTGGGACTAAGGAAGCCAAGACGGGTATACTGACAGAGGGAAAGTCTATACTGTTAGTTGTAAGTAATGTCCACTAGAGAACTCAACCCAAGCCCTCCCATGCTCTGAGATTGAGCAGTATTGAAAAATGTCCCAGCCTGGATCCAATATCATTTGAATTTAATCTCTCCGGTCTAGTTCAGGACATCAATGTTTCTTTATGGAGGACACCAGAAGAAGTAAAGGAAGACAAGAGCCTGTTTATGAACAAGGGAGAGTGGGAGCTGCTCTATGTCTTGTCCCAGTACAGAATGTTTGTGGAAAATGAAGACAGCTTTGCAGAAATGAAATTTCACGTGAGTTCTCTGTTAGTTGGTGGCCACTTGCATGTTGTTTATATATAAGAGGGACAGGAAGAATAAAAGAGATCAATATACCAGCATCTACCAATGCAGCATGTGGGTTCTGTAAACTTTAATTTCTTGGACTTTATTTTTGGAAGTGGTCACAAGGTCTGACATCATTGTAGCAAGATTGTTACAAGTGTACCAATACTTCTCTAGAGCTGTACTGCTTTCTCCTGGTAGTCACATGTGACTTATGTTCTTTTCTTCATTTTTTGATGTCCATCTTTCTCCACAAAGTAATAAATCATTTATATTTAGCTATAATGGTATAATTGTCTCTATAAACTTATGTTTTTATATGTACATTTTCTTATGACCATTATTAATGGACCGATTCTTACCTCCCAGGTTGTTATTAAGAGAAGACCCTTGTTCTATGCTGTAAACCTACTTCTACCTAGTATGTTCCTTATGATCATGGACATAATTGGGTTCTATCTACCTCCTGACAGTGGAGAACGGGTCTCCTTCAAGATCACCCTACTTCTAGGCTATTCCGTCTTCCTCATCATTGTGTCCGATACGTTACCAGCTACGGCAATTGGCACTCCGTTAATAGGTAACTTGTTGATTTCTATCTGTCATCCCGAATTATCTCTGAACCTTGTTGCTTGATGAATAATCTTTATATGAAATTGTTTTTTCCATATGAGGTGTCATAAAACTTTAACTGAATCCCCTGGTTTCTCTCTTTGAGCTAACATGGGCCATTGTATCCCGAAATCTAATTACTTTTTCAGGGCTGTCACTATTTTATTATAGCTCAAACGATATCTGTACAAAACAATCAAATAGTAAAATGATGTCTGAATATTATTGAGATGTTAAAGCACAATAAAAATTAATGATCTGTACAGATACGCCAATGTCTTTGAGGTAATAAAAGAAAAGAGATTCAGTGAAGGAAAGCATATTATAAGCAAAGAAAATATGTCTACTACTCTAACACATAGAATGTAGTTAGCTATTTACATCAGATTATCGATATCTGTTATTGAAATAATGCATAAGCTAAATAAATATTATCTTAAAATAAATATAGTAGTCTCTTGAAAAAAGAATTATGGACCTGATTCACACTTAAGAAGGCTTTAGTTTCTTAATTATAAGCAACTAGTAGCAAGGCGACTTCCCTGATACACTCCAGGTTTTCAGCTTCTTAATCGAATTACGAATGCCATAGAACTCCCTTAACTTTAGGTTCTTAGTTGCGTAGGGCAGCTAATTAAGAAGGTGTCTGTATTACCGCGCACACAGCTCCTTATTTAAATGCTTCCCTCCACCCAATCTTCTTATCTTCCTTGTTAATTTTTCCCGACTCGCCCCTTCCTTCTTAAGTCTAGGAACTTCTTAAGAATCTGCGTATTTTTAGGTGCGTTTATTTAAGTGTGAATCAGGTCCAATGTGTATTATTTTACAATAAGATCCTCTCGCCTAAAATAGCAAAATTGAAAGGATAGCTTTACTTAAACTAAGGAAAGATTTTGTATCAAAAACAGAGCATGTATGGCTTGGATTAGAGAAGGGAGAGGTGGGGTTTTGATAGCAGCTTTCACATATATCAAGGAGTGTGACCAGGGACAGGAGGGTGGAATGTTTCAGAGGAAGAGGTGTAATAAAACACAAGGACATGAATATAAACTGAAGGGTAATAGGTTCCGAGGAATTGTGCGGAAAAATCACTTCACTGAAAGGGTGGTTGATAAGCGGAATAGCCTCCCATCTGAGGTGGTTGACTAACACAGTGGAACATTTTAAACATTTTTGGGATAAATATAAGGATATCCTAAATCTCAAACTAAATTTACAGTAAAATAGAATCTAGGGATAGTCTAGTCTAGGGACAGGGTGGTAGATAAGTGGAATAGCCTCCCATCTGAGGTGGTTGAGGCCAATACAGTAGAACAATTTAAACATGCTTGGGATAAATATAAGGGTATCCTAAATTGTAAACCAAATTGAGGGTAAATAGGGTCTAGGGTCAGTATAGTTTTGAACAAACAAATGGGCAGACTAGATGGGCCATGTGGCTCTTATCTGCCGTCACTTTCTATGTAGCTTTAAATAAACAACTAAGCAGACTGGATGGGCCATGTGGCTCTTATCTGCCGTCACTTTCTATGTTGTTATTGAGAAATTATTTAATATCGGCATGGATATAATCCATTTATTTTTAAGTAAAAATGTATCAACTTTAATTTATTGAACTAGTACAGTGATCATTCAATAAAAACAGCAGCGACCGACCAGTGCATACGTTGGATGGTCAAGTATCCCTTATGTCTCGTGTCCCCCAAATGCTAATAGGACCCTGTTGAGGAGATATACATACAGTAGTATAAAAAAAGTTCAAAATGGGTAAGGTGGCAAAAAGTAATGAAACATTTTTTTTCAATACACCTTAAATATTTAGTATTTCATGTCTTGACTTAAGATGATAAAACCCTTGGATGATGTGTGTATAATGTGTCACTGTGTCTTGTAAGAGGTTGAAAGCAGGCATGTAACTATAGGGGTGCGGCAAGGGATGCAGCTGCTACGGGGCCCAGAGGAGAAGGGACCCGTAGCAGCCGCTATCCCTGCACTGTAAGCAAGCTGTCAGAGGTTAACTCGTATGAATGCCGAGCGCTGTCCATGGGAGGGACAAAGGGGTCAGCTCAGCCCTACCTCCCAGTACCTTATGGCACCGCCCAGCTATGCCCATCCAGACTCAGGCACCACTCATTAAACTGAAGTCATTTGGTATAATTAATACTCAACGAGAAAGAAATTTTAAGAAACACTTATATCATGTAATACTGTGGTTATTTGATAAAGCATGTGATTCCGATTAGTAATGCAGTAAATGTCTACCTGTCACAAAAAATCACTAAACTGGAATCATTTAGACAAATATTCAGCTTCAACCTTTCACAGTTATCATCTCTTTATAAATATATATGCTCATCATAGAGAGAAAATGAGATTTGTCAATATTGGTCACTTATATCATGAGGCTGTTTTATCCTGTTTCGGTAGGTGTGTATTTTGTAGTCTGTATGGCGCTGTTAGTGATCAGCCTGACGGAGACTATACTCATCGTCCGGCTAGTACACAAACAGGATCTCCAGCCTCATGTCCCTGAGTGGATGAAGAAGCTAGTATTGGAGAAGATCACCATGTTACTCTGCATCCAGAACAAGAACAAGTACAGCACGTCCCGTATCCACAGCTCTGACATCTCACAACAGATGGAGAATAGCAGCACCGGTAAAATGATCTTCCTATTCTTATTAATGTGTTAAAAGAAAAAAAGACATTTAGGGGTAAACGGGCTGATCCAGTGGTGAATGTACCCCCAGTCACGTATCCAATCTCAATGTGATTTCTCAAAGTGTGTGTTTAGAAACTACGTACACATAAATGTGGGTTATACATACTCTAATGCAACTGATGCTGCAAAGAGTAAAGAGCATAAAAAAGATAACCAGCTCAGATCAGAAATAGTAAATAAATAAAATAAATATAAATGTTACTATGCAATGCAATAGCTATATCCATATATTAAAACTTTAATAGATTATTATTTAAACGTTACAATAAAATTAACAATATGGTACTGTATAGTGCACAACCCAACCTAATATAAATGGACCATAATGTAATCATGCATATAACTTGTTGGGTAAAAACACACTTAAAGTAACAGTTGTCTCAATGCACAATATCATATACAGTATATATCAGTTGATATCACGCTACAGATCTGCTAGTGTACAGAACTCAGTTCCGACTGTGTCCAGAATTCCACACAAGGGACTGGATCCAGACTTAAGTAAGTGCTTGAAATTAGTCACTCCTGGGCTAAACCATGTTGAGTGCAGGGGAGTCATATTTCATCTGTTGCAAACAGTATTAGAGTTGAGAGGTGATGTTTCCTATCCCAAGTCTAAATAACAGTCTAATAGTAAAGCTGGTCAGTATCTGTGTGCAGTAAGCAATTCAAAAATAAATCCCTGCATGCAAAGAATACAATTAACTTGACTCCTCCTGCAATCAACATGGATTAGCCCAGTAACTAATTTCAAAAGTCTGGATCCAGCCCGAAGTCCTTATAATATTATATGGAGCATCTATGTCAGAGAAAATTAAGGCATTGAGAATGTACTTTAAATGCTTTATATTACAACTTTTTGTTTTTAAGATCACGCTTCTATAACTACTGTCACCTTAGATTAAGGGTTACGGAAAGTATATACGGTGCAGGCGTAGTAACTTAATATACACAATTTGCGTAGAACTTAAGAATGGGACGGCTCTGAATCACCATTATGAGCCTATTTCCTCAAGGTTTGTAATGAGATAAGAAGGAAGGGGCGTGCTGGGAAAACTTAAGAACGAAGATAAGAAGATTGGGTGGAGGAAGCCATTTAAATGAGAAAATCTGGGCGCAGTTAAGCAAAAACATTCTTAATTAGCCATGCTACGCACACAACTAAGAACCTAAAGATAAGGTAGCCCTATGGCATTTGTAAGTCTGTTAAGAAGCTGAAAACCGGGGGCGTGTCAGGGGAGTCGCCTTGCTACGTTTTGTGTATAATTAAGCAGCTAAATCATTCTTAAGTGTGAATACTGTCCTACTTCTCTGATTTGGAGACAAACTTGGATTACTAGACAGAAAGTATGTATTCCAGTACATATGGGGTTTCCTAAATTATATAAAAGTTTCTATGGGCCTGATCCAGACCTAAAGCACAGCATATCGGCGTTCACTTTCCCCGACACTCCCCCTGTGTGGGCGTATGGCCCCTTCCTTGCGCCGGCTGAAGGCTACCCTAACTTCAGCCGGCGTAAGGAAGGGGCCATACACTCGCACAGGAGCGTATGGCTGCCTAGCCCGCCCTCCCACACTCATTAAATTAGCTCCCCCCTGCCCACCTACACTAACCTGAACGTAGGGACGCTGGGGGACGTCCCCTCCAGCGTCCCTACGGCGCTGCTACGGACGCCCGATCCACGATCAGGTGTTGCCGTTGCGATGCCAGGCAACATCTGCCCGGCGCATGCGCAGATCGGCTTTTCAGCCGATGGATCAGGCCCTATGACACCAGTAACACCTCCTGTATGTTTAATTTACTTTAAATAGTCTGTAGAAAAATGTTGTTGATACATATGTTTCTAATATATTTTATGGGAGCATATTTTCTCTTTTAGACAAACTGACTCATTACAACTCCGAAAATGTTAAAGACTACGAAAGATCGATGGGGGCAATTCTGCCCACAAAAGAAAGCTCGGTGGTAGTGGATAGTATCCTTCATGAGATCGCATCTATCCGGCATTACTTAGAGAAAAGGGATGAATATCGGGATATAGCTAAGGAGTGGCTGCAGGTGGGATATGTCCTTGATGTCCTCCTCTTCCGTGTTTATCTGGTGGCAGTACTGGCTTACACGGTTACACTGGCAACAATGTGGTCCTACTGGCAGCAGGCCTGATGTCATCCTTGAAGAAAGAAGACGGCTAACGCATCTGTAGCATATAGTATATATATTATACTAACGATTTATCTTAAGGAATACTGTAGTGTGTACATGTCGAATAAATACAACTGTTAATATTTTGTTGGCTATTGTTACTTTTGTGGTTAAAGTACTGGCCAATACTGGTATTACTGTTTTGTTACCTGGCACCGCTAATAATGGTGGTTTACATAGGTCATTGTAAGTAAAAGGTACCTAAATTGAATACAACAGTCCTTCATATTCCCTACAGTCCTGCCTTCAGTTTATTATATGCCCCGCAGTTAGGCCATCTGTCAACTGTATGTCCTGTTATAGAATAAAAGGAGATCATCTAGCAGGGTTGAAAAGGGGTCAGTACTTAAATCTACCACTGGACTTAGGACCTGATCCTGAACCAAAAAGGTTAGCAAATTTATGCAAGGGGATTGAGTAAATTGGGGCAAAAGGGAGAACAGCGCTCGCGTGCGACAGATGTTCCGTAGCAGGTCTCTCACAAGATCAAAAGTCTGAAAAACAAGGCGTGCCATTACTCCACAAGGGGATGCAGTTTCCGGATTGAAAAATGCTGTTTCCGAAACAGAGATAGTTGAAAGCTAATTTTCGTCTGTCTCTATTTCGAAAATCGCGCTAATTAGAAAACTTTATTCATGAATGGGTAAGTATGCCAGCCAGCTTACTCACCCATTCATTCATTCGGAAATAGGGGAGGGAACACTTAGGGTCAGACTGTGGGAAGGGAGTCTTAGGGTCAGGCTGTGTAGAAGGGAGTCTTAGGGTCAGGCTGCGGGGAAGGGAGTCTTAGGGTCAGGCTGTGTAGAAGGGAGTCTTAGGGTCAGGCTGTGTAGAAGGGAGTCTTAGGGTCAGGCTGTGGGGAGGGGAGTCTTAGGGTCAGGCTCTGAAGAAGGGAGTCTTAGGGTCAGGCTCTGAAGAAGGGAGTCTTAGGGTCAGGCTGCGGGGAAGGGTGGGTAAGGGTTACTAACCTCTTGCCGCTGTAAATTCATCTTCAGGGCCTTCGATTGATTGTCCTCGGCAGAGGAATCGATACCATCAATTCGAGCTAATTCGAAATTGGCTGGTATAAAACGTCCCTTTCAGAAAAGGGCCATTCTCACTACGAACCCAACCCCTCTGCACGGCAGAATATATGCAATTTGGGTGCGGGGAGGCATTTAAATTAAGAGCCGGCGTACGTAACGTTAGTAACACATACGGCGTCATAAGAAGGTTGTGAGCATGCGCACAACCTTCTAGATAGGGGAATTACATACGCTCTGTACGTAATTCCCCTGTCGGCATTAGCCCTGGATCTGGGCCTTTGTGCCTATATAGAAATAAGGGGGATTGACAAATACACACAAATTAACATTGATTAAAAAAAGGTTGTTACTAATTTGCTATTACTATTACTGTACATAAGCTCTTTGGTTTCCTATAACTATTATGTGCTGTGTTGCTTTTATGTCTACACTGTTCACCCCTGTGTCTCAAATACAAATAAAGTTCACAAAAAACAGCAAAATAATGGCTGCTGTTTAGTCATGCTTTTGGTTTGTGACTTCTCTTAAATATAGAGGCTAATCCACAGTGTGTGCACATCGGATAAGCAAAGGGGTCACAGAGACATTAAACAGGTTCAGGTAGACCGCACGCCAAAGTAGGAAGGTTCTGGTAGACCGCACACCAAAGTAGAAAGGTTCTGGTAGAACTCACGCCAAAGAAGAAAGGTTCTGGTTTGTTGTTCAGGAGCGGCTTGACAAGAGGAATATGACATTTGAAGCCCATGTCCAGGATCCGTCTGGGTGTGGTGGCTCTTGATGCAATAACTCCAGCTTCAGTCCCTTGTGCAGCTCCCCCACACTTTTGAATGGCCTTTTCCTGACAATCGTCTCCAGGCTGCGGTCATCCCTGCTGCTTGTGCACCTTTTTCTTCCACACCTTACCCTTCTTCAGTCCCTTGTGCAGCTCCCCCACACTTTTGAATGGCCTTTTCCTGACAATCGTCTCCAGGCTGCGGTCATCCCTGCTGCTTGTGCACCTTTTTCTTCCACACTTTACCCTTGCACTTAACGCTTTGATTCAGCACTTTGAGAACATCCAACTTCTTTTGCAATTTCCTTTTGAGGCTTTCCCTCCTTGTGGAGGGTGTCAGTGATAATTTTCTGCACAACTGTCAGGTCAGCAGTTTTCCCCATGACTGTGAATTCTACTGATCTAGACTGAGAGACCATTTAAAGGCTCAGGAACCCTTTGCAGGTGTTTGGAATTCATTTGCTGATTAGAGTGTGACACTTTGAGGCTACAATATTGAACCTTGTCACATTATTCTAATTTTGTTAGATTTTGATTTTGGGGTTTTCATAAGCTGTAAGCCATAATCATCAAAATTTAAACAAATAAAGGCTTGGAATATCTCACTTTGCATGTAATGAGTCTATATAATA
>WWET01000565.1:265102-288461 GCA_011038615.1 Limnodynastes dumerilii | reverse complement strand
CATCTGATTAGTGCTGGACAGTAGACACTCTATCCACAGCTCTGACCCTGGAATGGCTCTTAGGATCAGACCGGTCCAGAATAGAGGCTGCAGTCAGTATCACTGTATGCATTGAAGAAGATAACAGTTGTTAACCAGACCTTGTTGCTGGTGGGAAGGGGCTCACTGTATGGCCCATTTAAAGGACTCAACCCAACCACCCCGTCCTCTGTAATTTGGACCTTGTTGGATGTTTCCCTATTGTTGCTGGTGGCGAGGGGGCTCCATAAGAGTTCAGACTTCAGAGCCCCAAAAAAGTACTTCTGCTGCAGCTCAAAGGGGGTGTTTTTGGATCATAGAGGGCCTCTTTTGGCGATGGGGCACATGTGCGAGCGCTGCATTATCATGGGGAAATTCTGGAACCAGACGATCCAGATCTGTCCTGGTACTGAGGGCCTGATTCAGAGATACGATTTTATCGCTATTTAGGTGCGTATATTTAGGATCTTAAGAAATGTGCATCATTGCGCATGCATAGTAATAGTGCAACGCCATCTACGTAGAGGTTAGGATCCTAAATTCAGTAAGCGCGGACCTGTGAATCGATCGCAAGCACTTAAGATCTTAAGTGCTGCGAAAGTTTAAGATCTGAAGGATTTGCATAGATATGGGCGGGGGGAGGCATTGAGATGAGATGAGGAAAGTGGGCGCGAGCAGACACTTAGGATCTTAAATATACGCAACTAATTCACTTAAGATCTCAAATGACAGCGCAGAGTTAGGGTTAGTCAATGGTGGTCTAACTTTAAGATCCGCCGCTGTTTGCAAGGGGAGTGACTGTGTATTCAGTGGGTTGTAACCTGCTCCGACCTGACACTTAGATGCGTATATTTGAGATCCCATCGGCAGCGGATCTCTGAATCAGGTCCTAAATCCCTACAGCAAAGCGGGTCAGAGCAGGAAGCGGAATGGCTTCCACTTTTTTTTAAGTACTTTTTGTAAGTAAATAGATTGTACAGTATGAGATATTAAAGTAGTGTCTGGTTCATGAGCATGAGAAATGGCCTCTCCTCATAATTTAGTATGCAGCGGAAGTCTGGATCCTTTATTACATGGTAAGCAAAGTTAAGACAAACACCCGTCACAGTGCTATAGACTAATACTCCCAGTTACACTACTGTTCTATGCCTATAGGAGCTTTTCTGTTTAAGTCATTTCTCTATTGTTTTCTGACAGATAATAATTCAAAGGAAACCTCTGTTTTACGTTGTTAATTTATTGCTACCCAGTATGTTCTTAATGACCATGGATATCGCTGGATTTTACCTTCCGCCAGAAAGTGGAGAGAGAGTATCTTTCAAGATCACACTACTTCTAGGCTACTCTGTGTCCCTCATCATTGTGTCCGATAAATTACCTGCTTTGGAAGCCCCATTGATAGGTGAGAGCGGTTTATTTATTGGTGGATCATATTTTCTAAGGTAACATCATGACTGAAATAATTATATATAATTGTATTCAAAATGTTTTCGTTTTTTATTTAATTACTCAATTAATTACCCACCCAGTCTCTCTGTTACCATCCAGTCTTGTTAAAATTATAAAGTGCTACGTTATCTGATGCCACTATATAAAAACCTGTTAATAAATACAATGGGTCTGGTATAAAATGTCGACAGTCAAAACGTTGACAAGTGAAAATGTTGACAGCTGATTATTATTATCTGAGTAGTATTTGTTTGTAACGTCTGTAAACTTAATGTAATGCAGGCATCTTCTAAAAGACTTCAGAAATGTAATAACATATGTGTAACACACATTTAATGCTAACATAATACTCTGTCAGCATTATGACATGTCAGCATGTTCAGCCGTTGACATTTTGACTGTCGACATAAAAACTGGATCCTGATAAAATAAATTGCCTGTGAGGAATACAGAGGGCCCCAATACGTTTTTGAAGCTTGAGAGAAAACTAAAGTACTCTTTGTTGTGTTAAATCGCAAGAACAAAAAAAGACAATGAGATGGGGTATTATTTAAAAACAAAAATTATTCGTTTTTTTTGAAGCATAGTTTAAATGTTATTGTTCTATGATGTATCATTATTGTATCATCATAATGAGTGGAAATATGCTGTCAGTGTGCAGGTTGTTTAGAAAACAAAAACAAAATAAATACAGCGCACTAAAGCTGGATCTAACCTCCTGTGCAGGAAAAGGGGAGGCCACCATCCTAGCGATCACAAAATACCCCCTTTTTCTTAAGTCTGGATCTGGACCTAAGCCATGGCCAGTACGATGCACTCTGCGGGGGGATGCGGCACATCCAGGCACCATGCTGGATAGGCGCCGTCGCTCATCCCTCTGCTTCTCAGAGCTGACATTTAGCCAGACCTGTGAAAACTGTGAGAGCCAGCGCCGGTCCTCAATACAGCGTCGACAGCCTGTGCTGTAGGTAGATCCTAGATCCAAGTGGGCTAAAGGACCTATGCTGATGTCTAGCCAATGTGACCAGTCACCTGATCAGAGGGAGGTGTCAGTTTTTCCTTTATTTTCCTGTCCTGGGCACAACAGTGTCTTTGTAATATCTATAAAAGAGGAGGGCACACATTTATTTTTTGCAGGGGGGCACCAGACATGCCAGCACCGGCCCTGACTTACGCTTATGCATAAGAGCAGTACATTAGCTGCGGTTCTGTATATGAAGCTGCTGGGGAGCAGTAGCAGCGAAGGTTGGCCAGGACCTCTATCCATACTGATTGCTCAATAATATTATAATAGTGCAGGGATTGTAATTGGTGAAAGATATTCCATGTAACAAATAACTCAAAGACTGAATTACTTATTGATCTAATGAAAAAAATATATATATAAATGGTAGATGGGTTATGTTTGATGAGGAACTAAAAACAATGGTTTAATCTTTTCTCTTTAAAATTTTATAGGTGTGTATTTCCTACTGTGTATGGTGATGCTTGTGATCAATTTAATGGAGAGCATTTTCATTGTCCGAATAGTCCATAAGCAGAATCTTCATCCAGAAGTTCCAAAGTGGGTGAAGACCTTGGTACTGGAGAAGATGGCTGCCTTGCTTTGCTATAACACAAAACCTCAGAGCGGTTCATCGTGTAATGATCTATCTGAGCGAATGGAGAGCTGTAGCACTGGTAAGATCAAGACCGGATTCTCTCACTGATTCACTTACAATTAAAGTCTAAGGGTTATTCCTATAGTCCTTTGCCTGGACTCTTCTATAACTTTGGAACTTGTTGATCACTCTCTTTATGGTTCTACAGGCTCAACTCCCCTACGAATCCAGCACACTTGTTTTTTTTATGTCTACCAACTGAACAGTTACTGTCTTATTGGTATATTTTCCTTCATTCCAATTCCCAACTAAATGTTGGGGCTCTTACTTGGTTCTGTTCTTGGGTCATTATACTAAAACATCCCTTATAGCTGTCCCACTCTCTATTAAAGTGATCATTAACTGTGGTTTTTGCTCTTGACATAAATGCATTATAGACTGTTCAAAGAAGATAAGCTAAAATGGTCCATGGTCTGTGTCATAAAACATACAAAGTAAGGCTAGAGGAACTAAACATGTATAGCTTGGAGCAGAGAAGGGAGAGGGGGGATATGATAGAAGCTTTCACATAAATCAAGGGTTGTGACCGGCTAGAGGAGGGGGCATTTTTTTAAAGGAAGAGGTGTAATAGAACACGAGGTCATGAATATAAACTGGAGGGTGGTAGATTCAGAGGAAATGTGCGGAAAAATTACTTCACTGAAAGGGTGATAGATAAGTGGAATAGCCTCCCATCTGAGGTGGTTGAGGCTAACACAGTAGAATAGTTTAAACATGATGGGGATGATTGTAAGGATATCCTAAATCTCAAACTAAATTGAGGGTAAAATAGGGTCTAGGGTCAGTATAGCTTTAAATAAATAAGACTGGATGGGCCATGTGGCTCTTATCTGTCGTCACTGTCTATGGGCCTGATTCAGACTTAAAGTAATTTTATGTATGCAAGCATATATGAGTTACGCACAACTAAGTATAATGCACTCCCCTTGGCACCCCCTTCACACACACATAACTTAGCTGACTTACGTAAGCCAGCCTACCTGTTCAGAACCCTACCTCAACCTTTCCTTCTGGTCTCTGGTCGTATGTATTGCCTTGTCGTTCGTAAGTGCCTAACCCAGTCTATACTGTACAATTTAAATGCCTCCCCCATCCATAATGTGTATTTTCGGCTTTTGTAGAGATGTCATGCCCTATCGTACGGAGGTATGTACACGTTACGTATGATCAGAGTTATAATGAGTAATGCACGATGCGTTCCTACAGCCAGATTTACGCATGCAGAATGCGTAATTACGCATTTCGAGCATGGCACTAGATGTCTTTCTGATGGCACATGGCGGATGGGATGTGGACATTGGTTACGCTAATTGGAGAAATGTAAATAGTACAGTGCTCAGCGCACTTTATACACTCCCGTCTTAGTCGGAAATAGCATAGGGGTCAGATAGCGTAACTACGTGCTAATGGTTGAGTCCAAGCACAGCAACATCAGAATTCCCAATCCAGTCCAGAGAGGTGCAGATATATAAACCAATAGAAGTCCAAGAATCCGTTACTAAATAAATGATTGCATAAAATAAGAATAATAATGAAGATAGAAAGAATGTCCATTGTAACAAATAATTGTTCACTTTAAACCAATGTGTTGTGTTTTTTTTTACTCACAGTGACTGTAACAAGTTACAATAATGAAATTGTAAAGGAGAACAACAAGCACTTGACACAAGACTCCGAAGCCCTATCTTGTATCCTTAAGGAGGTTACATCCATTCGGGAGTTCATAAAGACGCACGATGAGCATCGCATCACCAAGGAGTGGCTTCAAGTTGGGTACATCATCGACGCGTTCCTTTTCCGAGCATATCTTATAGCCATGATCACGTATGTAGTTTGCATAACATCTATATGGGCACAGATCTAGCATGTTAATATTTAATGGACCGAAAACTCGACTTCAAATGCCTAATAGTGTAATATTTATTATTTATATCAATTCAGCATATATTCCCCATACAAATCACCATCTCCACTGCCAAGGCAGTTATTTCTACCATCTGCAAGTCTCCTGCCGCTCCTAGGCATGGTTGGATAGGTTCGATTTCTACATGTATATAGAAGAGGTGACTTTGTGGACTTACTATCACTTGGTATACTACTTAGTGTACCAGACTAGACTTTAGGACCTCTGAACTGTATTAAACTTATTGTTTGCAGTCAATGTTATTGGGATGACCTGGGGGGATTACATGGATTTCCTATTCACCATTGTCTCCTTGGAGTTAGTAATCCTGTGGTTGCTAAGTCTTTCTGTTTGTTTATTCACTTATTTATCTTCTAAAAATGCACAGTTGTACTGTTTAGATGTTCTTTTGCTTACCAATATATTGTATCTTTGTATCTTTGATTGGGATCCGATCAAGTGAATTTGGGGTTCTATATCTGGTAATTTGAGTATAGGCAAAAAGTGAACATGGACAAATACTGTTGAAATAGTTAATGGAACTGAAGAAGAATGGAATCCTGGTCTACTGATGTTACATTAATGAAATAAGGTATAATGGAAAAAATGGGATTGTAAACCTATTACCTTGAAATTAACTAAACATTGTGGTGTTTGCTAAAACTAAAGCAAACGTGCTCTATAAGGTGAGCAATTGGAGAAGAGCACATGGAGGGGGGAGAAGGGAGGTTGAGTACCCAATTTACAACATTTAATGTTTTGATTTCCAAATGCAGTAAATAAACAATATTACATCTCCCTGGAAATGTATATATATTCTACTTCTTATTAATAGCTGCATACAGATTTTTACTTACAGTGAGGCTTAGATACAATTTTTCCATCTAAAATGCTCAATTCGCAACATGGTGGGAAAGCTAGATTGCATATCATTAGTAAATCACTAAACCTTTGTTTAATTACTAATTAACAGCTAATGACTTTCTGCAAATATCAGACAATGAAACTGACATCACCCATTCATTTCACAGGATGAGTTATACACTCTTTTTGTAGATCAAGGTGATGTCAGCCCCATTGTCTGATCTCTGTAGGATGCCATTAGCTGTTAATTGGTAAGTAAACAAAGGTTTAATGATTTCTGAAGCCCTATTCCACTTTCCCCAGCAAGTGAGCCTGCCATGCATGGCAGAATTTTCACTGAATTTGGGAAAGGTTTAAAAAAGCACAACTGGATAGTCAACTTCAACTTTTTCATGTTTTTCTATGTACAGCATTTACGATAGGTGGTCAGGCAAGCTTTGCGCCTTGGTAAAATTTTGATCAACATATTGATATGGAGTTTATGTCGTCATTGTAGCCTTTGAGCAGTGTGAACGATGTCCAGAAATTGTGTGCTGTATAGAGCAGATGGTATTTCATGCACGCAAAAATATTAAACAAAAAAAAATCAAATCAAAACAAACAAACTTGTGACATTTTCAACGAAAGAAAATGTTGAAATTATGGATTTATGACTTTTTACAGAGAATTTGACAGAAGATAAAAACCACTTGGCCTACTGAGTCTGTCTAAACCCATGATGACTTTACATCCTATTTAATCCGTGCTGTTGTTGTTGTTGTTTTTAGTTAATCCTTGTGAATAATATCTTGCGTTTGATACAATCTTTCTGTTGTATTAGCCTCTACTACCTCTGATGGAAGTCTATTCAACTTATCCACCACTATTTCAGTGAAGAAATGTTTCTCATATTGGACAGGATCCAGACTGGTGCTGCCCGCTCTCCTTGCACATGTGACATTACAATCCCTGACCCGTTCAATCCCTGAATAATAGGGGCACATTGGAAGTTTGGATAGAATGATGGGCACTTAGCACGTCCTACTGCTATATTTAAATACATCCCACCTCCCGCTAGTGCACAGATCTGTCCTGTCCTAAAGGATTTAAATTCGTATTGAAAACCCTTATGCACCATCACAAAATGCTGGTGCTTTCTGAACTCAGTAATCCCAATGATTTCACCTGTATCAGGTTCAGGGCCGCCATCAGAGGGGGACAGTCTGGACTACTGTCCTGGCCTGGAGCTGATGGGGGCCCACCAATACTTATCTCAGCTCAGCCGCTGATACCACCAGGTCCTGCTGCTGAGAATTGAACATTAGCGGACCGATGCTCAGGGAAAAACTTCCCCGAGCACTGCTCCGCTATTAATACAGGCCCTGCCCCCTATGTGATGTCACATATGGGGGCGGGGGCCATGGATGTGTCCCGGGCCCCACAATTTTTTCTTTGCTGACAGGTAAGCTTTTCATCCTAACCTTAACCCTCACCAAACCCTTACCCTCCTTTTACCATAGCCTAACCCTAATCTTCCCCTTGTTGATCCCTAACCCTAATCTTCCCCTGTCCTTGAGCCCTATCCCTCCATGTCCCGTAGCCTAAGCCTAACCTTCCCCTTAAGCCCTAACCCTCCCTTTTTGAGGCTAACTCTAACCTCACCCCGCCACAGCCTGCCATAATGGAAACTGGTCGATATAGGTACCTGTTCCCAATAAATATGTTCTATTTGCCCAGCAATTTGGCACTGATACAGTTGCAATTCAGCTGGTGCCTGTATCATTGTCGAAATAAGGAGAGGGAAGCTGTGACCCAGCATAAGTCATACACTCTCCAATAGTGTTGTTTTTTTTTTTACAAAAGTACTCAATATAGACCCAAACATTAGCAAATGTATGCACATATGGACCCTGATCGTCTGCACCACTACAGGGTGTGTCTAAGTTCAGTAATTCTTTCTGCCAAATCTAAGGGCCACTTCTCCCTTCTCATCCTCCTGGATCTATCGGCAGCCTTTGACACCGTTGATCACCCTCTTCTGCTCCACACCCTTCGCTCCTCTGGCCTCTCTGGCAATGTCCACTCCTGGTTCTCCTCCTATCTCTCCTCCTATATCTCGGACCTCTCCTTCTCTGTTGTAACCCATAGCTCCTCCTTCCCTACCACTCCTCTTCCCGTTGGCATGCCCCAGGGCTCAGTCCTTGGTCCCCTTCTGTTCTCACTCTACACCTCCTCTCTGGGTGACCTCATCCGCTTCTTTGGCTTTGACTATCACCTCTATGCTAACGACACTCAAATCTATCTCTCCTCCGTTGACCTCTCCCCCGAACTTCTGTCTAAAGTGTCAGATTGCCTCTCTGCCAACTCCTTATGGATGTCCGATCGTTTTCTCAAGCTTAACATGGACAAAACTGAAACTGTAGTCTTTCCTCCTTCACAAACTCCCTGTACCCCAACTATCTCCATTACTATTGGCGACTCCACCATCTCCTACTCCACCCAAGCCCTCTGCCTGGGCGTCATCAGACCCTTCTTAACAGCAGACACCACTAAAACGCTCATTTTTTACTCTCTTGTTATCTCCCGTCTGGACTACTGCAACATTCTCCTCTCTGGCCTCCCCCCGGTCCATCTTGCACCCCTACAATCTATACTGAATGCTGCAGCCGGACTCATCTTCTTATCCCAACGCACTGCCTCCACCTCCCCTCTCTGTCAATCTCTACACTGGCTTCCTGTCCCTTTCAGAATTCTCTTCAAGCTCATCACCACAACTTACAAGACTCTCTCTTCCTCCACCGCTCCCTATCTCTCCTCCCTTATCTCCATCCACACTCCCTCCTGTCCCCTCTGCTCTGCTGGTGACCATCGCCTCAACTCCAACCTGATAACTACCTCTCACTCCCGCATCCAAGACTTCTCCTGGGCCACCCCTCTCCATTGGAACAACCTACCACCTCCTATCAGGCAATCCAGCACCCTCCAGTCCTTCAAACGCTCCCTCAAAACCGATTTATTCAGGCTAGCCTACCCTTATTCCACCTAAGCTTACCTGCCCTTCCTGTCTTCATCACTGTGTTTCCTGTTTATTTGCCCTCTCTCACTTAGCATGTTAGCTCTTATGTGCAAGGTCCTCCTCCCTCCTGTCATCACCCCTCTACCTTGTCCTCATCACTTCCACCTTTTTCTCTCTACTGCCTGTCTCTGTCCTTATTCACCTCCCTCTACACACATCTTTTTTCCTTATATATTGTTCTGCATTATTTTATTTTTTATTTGTTTTTTATTTTTTGTACTGTATTTTAATTTTGCTTTGTACATGTATTGTGTTCCTTATTCATGTTTTTTTATACCCTCTGTTAATAATTGTATATGTAACTATTGTCTTTGCTATTGCCTCTGTATGGCGCTGCGGATACTGTGTGGCGCCTTATAAATAAACGTTAATAATAATAATAATGTTCTGATAGCCAAGAATCAACAACTGTACTGTATGAAGACTACTGGAAATATATTTCAACTTTCAATCACTTCATTAAAGGTATAGAAATGTTGATTATGCTTTGTATAGGAAGTCCTAGCTATATCATGGGTAGTGTGCTGCTTTAAAAATAATAATATATATATAGTTTGGTTTATTACATTTAGTTTAACAGTTTTTTTATGAATATATATTTTGTACATTTGCCAATTAATAAATAATAGGTGCACGATGCATAGCCAACATTTTCATTATATATAACAGTGGTCTAATCCCGTAATTTTAATTAATTAAAAAAATTAATTATTGTTATTGTTTCACTTTACGTATTTGATACTGCACACAAATTGTGTAATGTAATTATTTATGAAGTACTGTGCAGTCTCACCTGTTTTAATAGCTGTGGCTGTTTTCCCATTGCGGCCACATTCTTTGGGCCAGATTCAATTGAACGTGAAGCCCTCGTTATTTTGGTTGTGATGCCAGTTGTGTGTATTTATAGTGCAGATTTTTATATGCACTCCACAGAGGTGCGTTTTAAAATCCGAGAATTTTGGCTACCATAATAATTAGCATTGCATTGTAACCAAAATACCGCGGATCTCGCGTTCAATTCCTGTGCACTCTACCGACTTCCATTGCGTGTCTGGAGCTTAAGATCCAAGTGTTGGGGGTTTGGGTGAGAGGGGGAGGTATTTAAATCGTTCAGTAAGGACTTGGCTAAGCCCTTATGTACAATTCTCATTTACACACAGTCCATCAGTGCATAAATGTTAATGTAGGGTCCTGCTGGCAGAATGCCTTAAGTATAAGGGGAGTGGTCTCGTCTCGCACTTATGGTAATTAGGATTATATGATAATCAGATCGCCGTAGCTGCTGTGCCTCAGAGGTCCACTTGGTTATAACTATTAAATCTTTATCTGTTCCACGATGTGGATAAAAATGGAAAAAGATTTATTGATTTCCCATATATCAGTTTACACGATGGAAAGCTCCAGTAGACTTAGGAAGTAAAAAGTGTACTGAATAATTGCCTCCCAACATTTAAAATGCATTACAAGCATTTATGTTATTTTGGTGATTTATATATACATATATACAGTTTTGTCCTTTTTTACCTTGAATTTGTAATACTATAATTAATATACATCATGTAACATGAGCACTTCAATGACAAAATGTACCTTTAGGTATGATGGATCTCATGCTTTGGCATGTATACATATTATAATGCTTTAAAATATATCAGCCACTAGTGAAAAGTATCAACCAATGGACATGATTTTGTTAACTGGTGGCAGGGAGGAGACATAGGTCATGTCTAATTTCTGGCATTTCTAGGTGACATCACACTGGAGAGAGAGGAGTTCCCTTGTAGATGTTTTATATATGAAAGTCACTGCACAGGGAGACAGGAGCACATGCTATACAGGCAAGGGTGTGGCAAAATGGGCATGTAAGATCTGGACATTAGAGCTAATATATATCTTGTTTGGTTAAAAAAAAAAAGAGTTGGAAAAAGTGCCCAGCAAAAGGTAATAGGCCTGTGAAGTGATTCAGTCTATAGTAATTTTAAAGTCTTTTGTGTAATAAATACATATTTTCGAAGTTAAAAATCTGCAGAAAGAAAAACTCGAGTATAAGTCGTTGTCACTTTTCAAAGATATGGCCAAGATCTGATGCTACGAAACTCTCTATTTAAGAGAATCAGCAAGAATGAGACGTAACTGGATTGTTCTGCCTCTCCTTATAGCCTGCACAAGTGGACTGGGTAAGTTAACTTTTCTACAGATAAATGTAAGTTAGGTAACTCCAATAGAAATGGATCAGATACAGCTTTTAATTAACCAGTGTTTGGGTGACTTATTCACTTATCCCAATGAAAATACAGAATATTAGCTAAAATTTATATAGAAGCAACATTATTGTAAGCTTCTATTAGATATGAAAGGAGATGATAAAATCAAGGACATATAGGTGGTGTTGTTAGGTATATATACAGTATGTTATATGGACTATAAAAATCAGTATATATATAATTACATATGTACATGCTAGGCTAAATGCAGTTGAGTTATATGTGCATAGTTGGCCATACAAGAATGTGTATGTCTGAATGCAAGATTATATATAGTATAGTAAGTATATAGTATATATAGAGTATATATAAAAGTATTGCTTATTTACCTAGGCACTAATAATGATGTACACAGTAGGTTCTATACAAGCTAAGTTTTATATAAAGGCAGTAACTTATTTTATTGTGTTAATCATGAGCTATAGAAGAAGTTAATTTGGTTTTTACTGATATCCTTATATGTCATGTAACATAATCTGGATATAGAGGGATCCCCGCACTAATCAAGGCCGTCTGAATATACTTAATGAATCCTGTATTGATTCAGGATCCACTGATCCTATACATAGAACTGCTGCACCAAGACAACACTAATTCAAAATGACAAATAAGGAAAGCAAAGGGTGTGATTTGTTCGGGCATTCTCAGTAAGGTATAATTAAGTACACAAATAACATTTAACTTTTATTGTTACTTTATTAAAAACAAAAAAAAAGGGTGCAAAGTTAAAATGGATTGGTAAAGATCAGAAAAATGTTACAATAAACCTGATAGTAAAGATCAACTGCTACAGAAGTTCACAATGCTGGAATCTATATATACCTATAATCTCCACAAATTCATTGTCTTATCATAATTATAATGAAGTCAATACTTTATATATGGTGAAAAATAGGATTAATTAGATAGAGTCAGCACTAATAGCGAATGTTATAGTCACATATCTAGAAATATGTAAATAGAGAAACCAAAATGATTGAGAACGCAAGGTATCAAAAAGAGCCTATATATGAAACGGTACAGTTTCATATCGGTCAGTGTGAAACGACTACATCAGTAAACTCTTTCCATTATTCATGGTGATATCTTTGCTGCTTTTATCAAATCTGAATCTATTGAACACTCCCTTTCTGAAATGAAAACTAACTGTGCAAACAAACAACAGGTCATCGGTCTTGGCCACCCGGGGAACCTTTTATCTATCATTAAGGATCATACCAAAAGACAGTTTATTAATATAACCTACTGTGTATTTCACCTGATAATAGGAATTGAATACATGATTTGGTAGTACTACTATTCTACTTGGATCTTAATGCCTCGGTCATATTGGGCTGGATCCAGAACTTCCATAGACGGACGTAGTTCAACATACAGTAGCTACTGCGCATGCGTAGTAGCTATTGTACGTAATCTGTGTATCGTTTCGATACGTAGATTGCATATATGCGGCCAAAACGATACGCAGATTAGGTACAATAGCTACTACGCATGCGCAGTAGCTACTATTTATTGAACTACGTCCGTCTATGGAAGACGGACGTAGTTCTGGATCCGGCCCATTGTGTCTATTTCAAATTATTTATATGTAATTTTTATAATTTTCTTAATAAATGTGAATTGTTTTTATTCTGTTGCCGTTCTCCTATGCAGATTATTTAAGCCAACAAATGCTTTTATAATTACTATAAGCGCTGTACTTTTGTTTTTTCATGAAACGGTATATAGTGTATCTTAAAAATAGACACAAAATATAATTGCTTAGCTTGTCACCAATTCAAAAGGCGTTATGACTTTTGTTCATTAAAGTATTTGTTGATGTACAGTATATCATTACATATGGTGTTTGTATGATAAAGAGAAAGTTAAGTTATTATAATAATAATAATATTTTATAATATCTCATTCACGAGCATAGGGCAAATAATATGAGATTTCCTTTCCCCTATCCACTTTCCCCTCCTCGGGAGCCAGTGGATCAAAAAAAAAAAAAGTGTCAGTATAATATTAGTCTGAATAAAATGAATTATAATAAAAAGGACATATGGGACCATATGTTTAAAGCTGACTACATTCTATAAGATAATAGTTTCGACCAACTTGATCATCCACTGATTGGCCAGATTATTGTGTACACAGGCAAAACAGTCCAATTCCAACTGTCCAGGCCCAATAATCGGATTGTTTAGTCTGCACAAACAATGCAATTATGACATGTCCCTGACTAATGAAGCTTTATGTCACATAGTGAGTGGACAACTTAATTTCCATGTACTAAGTATTTTTCTCACATCACCTAATAAGCTAGAAAAAAAACAATTCTTGATCCTCTTACTTATGTAACTTACTAGTGCTACTTGTACTACTTTTTATTCCTGTGTATGTAATGTGTAAAATTATTTATTTCTGATGTCTTTATTTTGGAGCCCAAGACACCGGAGGTTCAAAATCCATGAAGGCAACCCTTGTAAGACTTTCAGACCAGCTTATGGAGGGCTATAGGAAGAGCATGAGACCAGTGCAGGACTGGAGACACACTACAACTGTATATATAGATATCATTATATATGCCATTCTGGGCGTGGTAAGTTACTTATTTCTATAAGTGGCATCTCCTTTGACACTGATCCAGAGGCAGGTCCGCACCTAAACAAACTATGGCCCTGACTCACACTTAAGATGGAGTATGCACAGCTTAGAAAATGTACGCACCCAAAGGACAAGTGCACTTCCATGACACCCCCCGGTCTTACGGATCCTCCATGGAGCTACCTTATCTCTCTGTGCATATCTTTGTGCAGATTTTGCTAACCCTGTCCATACTGCCCTATTTAAATGCCTCCCCCTACCCACTATTTTTAACTTCCTACTTAGAGTAGTGAAATGCCCCTTTTTATGGATCTCATTAGGCACTGGGTTTCCGTGCGTTACATCTGAATATGCATGTACAAATCAGTAAAAAAAAAAGCCAAGATACGCTCATGGCCTGCATATATTTAGGTACATTAATAAGTGTGAATCCGTTGCTATGTTACGTTGTAAGGAGTGGAAATTGATTTTATTTAATGCTGAGAAAATACTTTTGTTTCTTGCTACCACACCTCTCCACTATAATTCTGTCTACACAGTTTGAATTTGCCTCTCCCTGCAGTTCTCCATAGTATTTTGGGGGTCATCACTTGCTAATGCATTTGCTATTATTTTCAATCTTATCATCAGCCTATTTGGAGCTGATCCAGACCTCGGTGCGTTTGCCGCACGCATGGAGGTAGAGTAGTCCGCAAGGAATAGGGGAGTGATCTCTTTCTCACTTCTTTCTCTCATGCAGACTTTAGCTGCCATAATGCAGCCTTAGGTCTCTTGTGCAGATCAGTGGTCCATACAACCGCTGATCCACACGGTAAGCGTAAATCCTGCCCCACCTGATGGACAGATCTCCAGGCGTAAGTTCTGTAAGCCTGGATTTCTGTACCGTAACTTCTGGCTCGCGCTTGCACATGATTCCGCAATCAGTGTACAAAATTTGGCTGATGTACAGCAGTATGGGTCTGGTCCTTTGTCTATATCTTGTTCCCTCATATATTTATATTGATGTTTCATGGCTTCCATTTTGAAATATATGACTTAACTTTCTTTGCTCATGAACCTATGGAGAGCTGCGACCTTTACATTTTAGCATTTTAGACAAATATGTCCTTCATGGTCAGCAGAGATAATCAAATTCCAGTCAAATAACCAGTCCAAGATGTCATCTCAAATTAACATCCAGAAATGATATCCAAACTCACAGGAGGTCTGAGAAAATTCCGAACTCCACAACCGAAAAGCTGCTGAAACCACACTGAACATTTGTAAGACATTATTCAAATCCTACCACTGGAAGGAGATACATTGAATATAATACAAACAATTGATTTAAATATGACCAGAATTCATTTGTTTAGCTGTTCTCAAAATTAGCTCCTCTTTCAGTTCAATAAAACACGTGGAAATATCGTGAGGTTTTCCTTCCTTAGACATGTTTCAAGATATTATGAGAACATCATTTTTCACATTCGTGAAAAGCTTCCACCATCACCCAGCTGGTCATTTTCAATAGGAAAAGGGCCATTTAAAAAAATAAAAAAATAAAAAAATTCTGTGCATACTATAATGAATAAAATACTTTTTATTTTTAAAATTAGATTTTAGTTTTTAAATGCTGCAAACAAATTGAAATGCATTGGAAACGGACAGAGGTTGCGGCTGTGCAAGTCACAGCCTCTGCCCATATGCCTCTGACTGCGGAGGAGTCCAGAGTTGCGTGTTTCCAGGCTCCGATTGGGAACACGCAACGCTGGACATGATGTAAAGTATATGCACATTCAAGATTCGCTAAAACTCTGGATCGGCTCCTCTTTTTTCGGTAAAAAGTTAAATGTTCTGGGACCAGATCCACCCCATCTATGTTTTCCATAAGTGCGGGGGTGTTTAATTCTGCATGGACGAGGGGAATGTGCTCCCCCTATCACTCCACTCTCTTGTGCAGATATTGTGTGACTTACACTGACATAAGGCAGCTTTCAGGCACACTTGCAGATCGGTGGTACGCCCAATTGCTGATCCGTGCGTTAGTGGGATTCCCAACTGTATAATTTAAATGCTTCCCTTTTGCCTGCCTGCCTTTGCAGGTGGAGGGGAAGCAAAGCCCCCTTTTACTTATACTCCAACTTATACTCAGAACTTAGTTCTGTATGATAGAAGTTACGTTAGTAAATCTAACGGTATATCTGGAGGGTGCATGCGCCCTTCAGTCCTTAGTGCGTAAGTGCATTGGTGGGCTCTCCTACAGACCTGTGGATCTGGTCCCTAGCTCTTATGTTTTAACTCATAAGAGTGTGTGTATATATATATATATATATATACAATTCAAAAGTGTGCACTCCTCAATATATGGATACAATGTTGTTACAGCTCACTCTGGTGCCAGGTCAAAAGACACTCAAGGTCCAATCATATATGTAAACAAACGACCAGCACTCAGAAAAATGAAGACACCACCGAAAGGCATTACATCCTGAAACATTGGAACTAAACCAAGGTGTCTTCATTTTTCTGAGTGCTGGTCGTTTGTTTGCATATATGATTGGACCTTGAGTGTCTTTTGACCTGGCACCAGAGTGAGCTGTAACAACATTGTATCCATATATTGAGGAGTGCACACTTTTGAATTGTATATATATATATATATATATACACACACTCTTATGAGTTAAAACATAAGAGCTAGGGACCAGATCCACAGGTCTGTAGGAGAGCCCACCAATGCACTTACGCACTAAGGACTGAAGGGCGCATGCACCCTCCAGATATACCGTTAGATTTACTAACGTAACTTCTATCATACAGAACTAAGTTCTGAGTATAAGTTGGAGTATAAGTAAAAGGGGGCTTTGCTTCCCCTCCACCTGCAAAGGCAGGCAGGCAAAAGGGAAGCATTTAAATTATACAGTTGGGAATCCCACTAACGCACGGATCAGCAATTGGGCGTACCACCGATCTGCAAGTGTGCCTGAAAGCTGCCTTATGTCAGTGTAAGTCACACAATATCTGCACAAGAGAGTGGAGTGATAGGGGGAGCACATTCCCCTCGTCCATGCAGAATTAAACACCCCCGCACTTATGGAAAACATAGATGGGGTGGATCTGTGCTATATATGTGTGTGTGTGTATATATATATATATATATATATATATATATATATATATATACAGCATGTAATTTAGTTCATGGTTCTATTATTTAATTATCTTTTTATTACGTTCTGAATAGGATGAAAAAAATCAACTACTTAGGACCTACATCTGGTCTATACAGGTAAATATTCACACTTAGAGATTTGGAAAAAGTTTGATGTGCTTTTTTTTAAATTATTTTAGATTTTTTTTTTACTTAGTTTAATTATATGTGTTTATCTTTCTTGCTGATTTTATTTTCTTTGGTTTTGCTTTCTGTAGTCTTGGGTAGATGAATTCCTCAACTGGGATCCTGAAGAATTTGATAACATAACTCACATTTCAATTCCTGCCCAAATGATCTGGACACCAGACATAATGGTATTGGAATTGTAAGTAATATAGACATTTCAAAAGTCCAAAAAAGTCGATTAGTTTACCTTGTTTATGTGTTTTTTTTGTTACATTTGTTTATATATTCCACATAGTCTAACAACAATAGCAGAACGCTAAACCACACAAAACTATTTTTATACCATTTATTTGGAAAAATTGATTTTTTTTTTGTGTTTTCCAATGAAATTATCTGGGAAGATGAAATTAGCTGTTTCCTTGTCGTTGAGGCTAAAAGAATTACGATTATTTAAAAAGATATCATCACCAATCCTGGATTATTTTATATAGAAAAGAGTTTTTTTTTCTTATGGACATATAACTAATTGACTTTAACCCTTTGCTGAAACGTTTGCCATTGTGGATTTATTGATAATCTAAAACAACTTTATCTTACACCATATATCCCCCATTCTTTTCTCAATATGTTGCTTAGCCCAATCATTGGACTGCATATTGACCTCAATTAACATGCTGGCAAGGGTAGACCATTCCTCTTGCAGGTACGGGGTTAAGATAGAAGGACCTTATTTTAATAATCAGGACTGATATGAGAGAGTTGTAGTAATGGGAAACATCAGTATCAGGATTACAATATGTGACACATATGGCCGATTCAGACCACCGATGGATCAGAGGAAGGGAGTCTTAGGGTTAGGCTGCAGGGAAGGGAGTCTTAGAGTTGAGCAGCAGGAAAGGGAGTCTTAGGGTTAGGCTGCGGGGAGGGGATGGACTGGAGAATGGGAAGTTTAGGCTTAAGCTTGAGGATTAGGTTATGGGTTGGGGTTTGGGAAATTCCAGTCGGCGATGGGGATTCCTTCTGGGGATCAATGATTAGCTTACTCCAGCGTGGCAGGAACATCCGCGGGCAGAGGGACGTCGCAAATGGGGTGTTGAAAACATCCCTGTCGTAAAAAAAAAAAAGGTCGTTCTCAGTGGTGACCCACACCCAATCCACACGGAGGTACTTAAACCTAACAAAACTGTAAAATTGAAATATTCCCCCACCACCCACCTTATGCAGTTTAGGTTGGCAGAGAGGATGGGCCTCCCTGTCGGATGGCTCTCTAGGTATACGCAACTAATTCCCATACACCTGAAGATCTGTAGTGTACTGCCATAGTTCACCCAAATTCCGCAAGCAGCTTGGGAGGATTCTGTCATTTAGAACACTTGCCACACATATGTATGCTTCTCATGGAATTCTAGACTAGGTCTTTCCTCGGGATTGTGGGATGTGTTAGCTGGTCAGATATGCCAGGATTTTATTCTGGGTTTTTCTCTCTCCGCGTAATACTACAGTAGAACTTTCATCAATAATAATAGGATTTGTACATATATTGTGTTTGATTGTGTTGTAATGCTTTTGCTGATGTAGTTCAGTTTATGAACTTTTCCATCAAGGGGCTTTTAATGACTGCTTAGTCTCTGTCTTCAGTGTTGAATCAACAAGATCTCCAGAATCTCCTTTTGTTTATGTAAACAATGAAGGAAAAGTCCGCATCAAAAAACCATTACTTATATCCACTGTCTGTAACCTTGACATCTACTATTTCCCCTTCGATACACAGAAATGCACAATATCCTTCACCAGTAGACTTCACAAAGGTATGTATGCAATCATTCCAATGCAACCAGCTATATTTTGGGGTATTCAATTACATACTATTAAGGGTGATATGTTCTGTGTTATAAATAGATGAACTGACATCTGGGTGGGCTTCATGGAGATGCTCAGGAACCTCTAACACTGATGGCTGCTGTGGAACACACAGACTGCTCAGCTAATCCCCTGCAGTGGTGCTTACTTGTACTGCTTAGCTGCTCAGCTGTCTTGTCCCATATTACTGATCCGCTAAGCAGTACAAGTAAGCAACGCCACAGGATTTCAGCTGAGCTGCATCAGTGTGTTGGGTTTACGAGTTGAGGCTCAGCTGATCCACCTAACACAGCGCTTACTTGTGCTGCTCAGACAATCAGCTGTTAGGCTGAATGACTGTGCAAGAAATAGAAGTGCTGTCACAAGAGCTGAACTATTCAAGAGCTGTGAAGGGAGGGGAAGCTGTCCCTAGGGTGTCCAATGGGGTGTGGTTCACTGCTGATAACAGCTCTTTTATGACAAGGCCGCTTTCAACACCCCATTTGCGACATCCCGCCACCAGCAAATGTTCCTACCCCACCAGAGTGAGCTAATTGAACTGACTGCTGAGTATTCCCCCAACCCCAACCTTTATCCTAAGCCTCACCTTAACCCTCAATTACCATAACCCTTCCTTCCCCGCAGCCTGACCCTAACCTTCCCTTTCTCTGATCCATCCCCTTGGTGCAGCCTAACCTTAAGACTCCCTTCCCTGTATCCCAACTCAAAGACTCTCTTCCCTGCAGCCTAACCCTAACTCCCCTTCTCCGATACATCCCCTCCCTGCAGCCTAACCCTTAGACTCCCCTTCTAAGCCCTATCCCCTCCCCGCAGCCTAAGTCCATTAACCTGTCAGATTTCATGTACTGTACTGGTGGGTCTTGCCACGGGTCCAGATGTCGAAAAAATAATGAATGGGTAAGTTTCTGAAAAGTAGATTTGGAATATTTACCCATTATAAAAACTTTCTAAATAGCAAAATTTTCTAAATAAAAACAGTTGACTTTTAGCTATCGGCTGTGTGTATTTTGAGAATATCATTTTCGAAGTGGCGAATGGAGCCCATGCAGAAACCTTGCACTGGCCCTGCTTGCACACCTGGGTATCACCTGACAGAAATGACTTTATTGGTCACATAGAAAACAATGCAAAGTGTTGTGCATGACCATACATATAAAATTATTTTTACATAGAAAAGTCTAGAAAGAAAACATGAATCCTATGTCTCTTAGGTATACAATCTGGCCATAATCCTTTTTTACCTCATAGTCTAGTTCTTTTTATTCATGAAATACTGTATAGCTTTATCAATGCAATCACCCTTAAACTTATTCAAACATATCTAAGTGATTACTGGGTGCCGTTCACCGGAACAGATTTCCATAACAGAAATACAGACAGTTAATTGTTGAATGTCTCTATTTCGAAAATCTGCCTAATTAGAAAGTTTTTATAATGAATATTTTTCAACTTACTCATTCATTAGATTTAGACCTGCTGGGAGTCTTGAAGTTAGGCTGCGGGGAGGGGATGAAGCGTAGAAGGGTAGTTTTAGGGTTAGCCTGCAGGAAGGGGATCCAGCTTAGAAGGGTAATGTTAGGATCAGGCAGTGTGGAAGAAAGGGCTAGGGTTAAAGTAATGGAAGGGGAGGGTTAGGTTTAGGATTAGGATAGAGGTTGGAAAATTTTTTTACCAGTCGGCGATGGAATTCCTTCTGGGGAACTTTGATTATGTCACTCAAGCAAGGCAGGAACTGTCGCTGGCGGTGGGACATCGTAAATGCGGTGTCGAAAATGGCTGTCGTTAAAGGGCTGTTCTCAGTGGCAAACCACACCCTTGATTACTATATATGATAAAGAAAAAAAATATAGTAAATAGCTGTTAATTCTTTCCACTTTCAAATTACTTATTTTGCACTAACATAGACACATTCTTACTGAAACCAATCAATTACTATACTAATGGGAAAGTTACATCTATAGTTACATATAGGTTTCTTTTCTTTAGTGTATGATGTCAATGTATCATTAATGGATGTTAAACAGAAGCTGAATGATTTCAAAAGTAATTACATGACCGTTGGGGAGTGGAACCTCATCAATGTCTTGCCTAAATACAGAGTTCTTCAAGATCACGAAATACAATTTGGAGAGATAGAGTATACTGTAAGTGTTTTATTATTATTACTCTTATTATTATTATTATTATTATTATTATTATTATTAATAGACTGGCTCCTGATATAAAAGTAACACGCGAGCGGGTGTTCGGCTGCTGAGGTCCATTATTGGGTCACTGTGTAATCTTAATTTTCTTAAATGCACGGTGAGAGCATTCCTCTGGCACATAAGGCTTCCCACCAGCAGGGCCCTTCCTTAACATTGGTTAATGAGTTAACATAAGTGCTCAGCCACGTCCTTCCTGTATGATTTAAATACCTCCCCAACCCACCATGTGGACATTCTTTAATCATTCCACTCCGCCCTGTCATGCTCCGCCACCGGACCGACTTCCAGGATGGAAAGCATGCGAAAAACAGCCATGGATCTAGTTCATTATTATTATTATTATTATCATCATTATTGTTGTTATTATTATTATTATTATTATTATTAGTAGTAGTAGTAGTAGTAGTAGTAGTAGTAGTAGTAGTAGTAGTAGTAGATCAAGATTTACTGTATGGTAAATATTTTCTGCTCTCGAGGATGTGCACACACCACATTCCCATTCCCATTCCCACATCCCCATTAGATCCACCTAATCCTGCTTTCCAAAATGGACGTGTTTTTTCAATGGCTGGGTGGAAAATGGATTCTTCATTTTACATTGGGGGGCTGTATGGAAATGTTATTGTAACTCCCTTGCATGCAAAAATAAAGTTGACAGCTACCAGCACTGTTGGCACTAGAATAACTCCCCTAAAACCAACCAACCCACCATCCATCCCCATGATATTAGTCAATATTAGTGACTATATATTAGCTACATATATAATCAGGTCACCAATCAGGATCATTCTCTTATTTTGCCACTGGGCTGTTTGGACCTATAACACAGTGTCAAGAAAGTGCGTATCAAGCTTCTTGGATGACATATGGACTCAGACATTCTTGTTATGACTGGGTCATTAGCCAAAATGTCATATTCACAAGGGTCATTTTGTCCTTCAGTATACTTAATTCTAATGAAATTGTCAACACAAGTATGAGCGTTTCTGAAAATAAACAGGTAACTACTGTAATATGTAGAACACATTTTGAGCACATTTTTCGACAACTGGCTTACGAATAATTGGGTTGAAAAAGCTACAAGTAAATAATTTGCAATATACTCACCTGCGGTACAATATCAATTTAGTTAACAATTATAGTTTCAACTGCCCACCAATATATGTGATTGATAGTCTTCATCTTTGCATTGCAGGTCATTATCAAAAGAAGACCTCTTTTCTACACTATCAATCTGATTCTACCCAGTATGTTCCTGATGGTCATAGACATTGTCGGCTTTTACCTTCCACCAGAATGTGGAGAGAGGATTTCTTTTAAGATAACACTTCTTCTGGGCTATTCTGTCTTTCTCGTTGTTGTAAAAGATATTTTACCTGCAACAGGAACACCATTAATAGGTAAGAGATAAAATCTATCTATCTATCTATCTATCTATCTATCTATCTATCTATCTATCTATCTATCTATCCAGAATTGTACACCCTGGGCAAAGCAATGCACAGTATATAATAAAAATGTAATTGTCTGTAATTGTCCAGGTTGCCAACTGCCCCTCCTCCTGTGCACAGTAGACCTTTATGCCCCCTCTGTAATTGTCCAGGTTTCATTCCATCATCTGCCTCTTCTTCTTCATTTCTTTTTTACTCTGCTGCCAAGTAAAAAAACAAACCTGACTTTCCTTTGTCTCCCCCGCGGCTCACCTTCTGTGCAGCAAGCGCTTACGTGATGCTGCTTACAGGCGCACCGCACAGACTGCTGCAAGAGAGGGAGGAGGGGCAGCCCAACAGTACAGAGCATGCTGGGCTGGCTCTGGCTGCGCTGTTGTCCCGCCGGTCCGGTCCGTCCGGGAAAGGTATTTTCAGCCTCCGCTGCATCCCACACAGAACTACATTCAGAAAATGCCATTTCTGAATGTAATTCTGTGTGGGCTGCAGCGGAGACTGAAAATACATTTAGGGTTGGACTGGGCTGTGCTAAAGGGCCCCTTGATGTGCTGGGCCCAAGGCCACTAGCCCAAACTGCCCAGTGAATAAGACGGCCCTCTATCTATCTATCTATCTATCTATCTATCTATCTATCTATCTATCTATCTATCTGTCTGTCTGTCTGTCTCATACCTATCTATCTATCTATCTATCTATCTATCTATCTATCTATCTATCTATCT
>WWET01000565.1:249385-259685 GCA_011038615.1 Limnodynastes dumerilii | reverse complement strand
ATTTTTTAACCTCTGTGATGTATCACAAACACAAAATGTGAAATTGCATATAAACTATAAATATGCCTCAGATGCAATTCACCTGTGTAACAACCAAAGTCAAATCCATCTGCAAATTATTACAGAAGCAATGCATTGATGTTTATAGCCCATTCAACATTGTATGTACTTACAGACTATGGACCGGATCAAGAGGTTGAAAATAAGAGAAAAACAGATGTCACTTTACACCTGGGCTAAACCATCCTGAACTGCAGGGGAGACACATTTCATCTGCTGAAACAGTAAGAGAGTTTAGAGGTGATGTTTCTGAACTGTCAAAATGACAGTTTCAGTGTAAGGATAGTCAGTATCTGTGTGCAATGATTAAAAGCAAAGTATTTTCCCTGCATGCAAAGAATAAAATTAATTCAACTCAACATGATTTTGTCCAGGTGTAAATTTCCACCTGTTTCTTTTTGATTTTCAAATACTGGATCAATTGTTTTGCAAACACATTTATTTTGAACACCCCTATTACTACAGAGGTGACAGCTCTTTAACCAAGGGAGGGACGGTATAATATAATGTCACGATCGCATCACTGAGAAAAGAGGAGCGGTCATTAGCATGGTTATATAAATATATATATAGGGACAGTCTTGCACACAGCATTAAAGAATCAGAGGGAGAAAGAGGTAGCAATAAGGATTGTTCAGCTTTAGTTAATAATCACAAGAAATGAATGTAACAATTTAAATTATATTCAGTAGTTGATAGTATCAAATTTAATGTGATTTAAAAAAAAACTTAGTCAACAGAATATTTGTCAGAACTTCAAATTACATTTAAGAATTATTTTTTGGTGCAACAATTCAGAGACAAGCTTTAGAATTGCTTGTGCTTTTGACTACTTGGCAAATTTTATTGATACAATTATTTAGAGATGTGGTCCAGAACTGGTTGAGGTTGTGATAACTCGAGACCTCAGGAATAATGGCTCATATCTGGAACATGTACACTCTTCTACTACTAACAGCATGTACAGGTGAGTTCATTTATCACAATATATAGACATGTCAAATGGTACTATCTATGGTTATGGTTATATTGGTTTATTTTTGTAAGAATATATACATAACAATAATAGCCTCATTTAAGATACAGCTTGTAACCCTACATTGTAAGTTACCTAATTTTAGCATATGATACATTATATGTACTAGCAAGTCAGAGAATGTTGCCAATGGTTAGTGTAGTAGAACATTACATAGATTAACTGAAAATATATTTTGTAGATCACCCTATGTTGATATCCACAAGTTTACTGTTAGTATTAAGTATTATGTGGCAATGTAGAATTCATATAGTAACTATTCAAGACTGGGTATTAAAGACAGATAGAGATTCAGGGGGCATAGCTCAATAAAGTTAATAATTCATGAGAAGAGCAGAATGCCAAATGTTCAAAGTGCCCCAGATTATTATTATATTATTCTAGTCAGATGGTAATTTTGAGAAGAGGGAAGGTATAGATGTTGTTGAAGGTTTTTAAAAAACAATTTCTGGGGAAGACATTGTAGGGAACTTGCACTTTGTCTAATATTAATGTTTGGATCATGGTTTCTGGACAGGTTGCTTTAGAGGAACCTAAAACAGTTATAGATCAAGATTACTGTATTGTCAACAGGTAACTAGCTACCAATGGAAAGATTATTAAAGCTCTGTTTGAAAGATTGACCATAGGATGGCAGGAGAACATCAATCATAGGTTGAATGGTAATGAATACAGAAAGTGAGTAAGCAGGAGATGATAGAGACATTAGGAAACCACCTGGATGGAGGTTAAACTCTATGGGATTATTTCTTGAAAGGTATAGATCAAGATTTGTAGAAACTCTAGGACAGATCCTTATGGCTCTCCTGCTGACAGAGATTAAGGGAAGCCATCAAAACAAGCACAGCAGCAGCTTCACAAATAAGAAGAGCGTATATGTAACAGTGAGTGTTAGCATCAATACCATTGACAAAACCTGATTTATAAGAGCCAACATGATAGAGCTTAGTAATTCCACCAATATAGTTCTCAAATATTAGAAATACATTCTACCAGGTTACCATTGATTCTAAAATAAATACTGGCTTTTGACTTTCAGAGTTATGGAGTTCAAAATCTTTTATTTTGCCTTAGGTGTCAAGGAGTCTTGTGGATTGAAGCCTAAATCGGTCATTGTTGAACTGTTAGACTATTTGATGGATGGATACAACACGGGAGTGAGACCTGTGAAGGACTGGAGAAAACCTATCACAGTGCACGTGGAGATATCCATATATACCATCCTTGATGTGGTAAGTCATGTCTTTTTCTGTAATAGCCAAGCCCATTCAAGCTTGCTAATAAATGTATCCAATGCTGAACCCGATGGCCTGTAACTCTGGTTGTAGGCCAGAAAAAAGGGTCTTTAAGGCTAGAGCTGAAACAACAAGAGTGACCAAAGTATGGAATGTGGTTGCCTGTCCGACCAACTGGCCGAATTCCGACAATGATACAGCCACCAGCTAAATGGGGGCTGTCTCATTGCCAAAATGCTACAGAAAATAAAAAAAATTGCTATTGGGAACAGGGAACTATTTCTACGCTTTCCCAACAGCGACAGTTTGTGGCGGCTAAGTTGGACTAAGGTTAGGGTTCCAAAAGGGAGGGTTAGGGTTAGGCTCCAAGATGAAGGGGTTAGCATTAGGGCTTAAAGGGAAGGTTAGGGTTATGTGTGGCATGAACAGTTAGTGCTTCAGAAGAGGAAAGTTAGGTTTATGTTGCGGGAAACAGGGTTGGGGTTACGGGAGGGTTAAGGGTAGGGCTTGGATTAAACAGCTTACCTGTCAGCGGATGACTCTTTGCAATTACAGGAGTCGCATTGCTGCTGCTGTACAAAGTGGACACCGTTTGACTGTTGCACGATAGTCTATCAAAAAACAGACCATCGTGCCAGCAAACAACACTCCCCTTGCATGAGTAATACAGTCTAAGAGAAGTTGTCCATGACTTGGTAGATGAGACTCTTCTAGTTTAGTTAATATTTGTTGAGTATTTGTGTAACTAGTTGAGTGTTTGACCAGTATTTGTGTATATGTTCTTTTTTGGTACCTCTAACAATGTCTTAAACTGCTTTCTGTATTTTTATTCCGCATTTTCTGTTCCTTCAAATTGAAGTGCAGACACTTTTGTTTTTATTACCCTATCAAAATGCATAGCTACCCAGCCAGACTTAAGACAAAGGACCCCTTCAACACCCTTGGACACAGGGGCTAGGTTGTGATTAAGGGGTGGCATGCCTTAGTACAAATTTTCCAGGCATTGATTTAAATATACAGTATACAGTTCTGCACCCGGGGCCTTGATTTCTGTTCTGTTACTGCAGAAACAGATCTTTTGTCCCCGTTGTTAATGTAACAGGAAAACTACAGACAAATAAAAGCCACAAACCTAGACCATGCATAACTCTCCAAGCTATTAGTCAAATGCTACAAGATAAAGTCAAACCAGCATAGTCTAATATATGTTTATAAGCAAATATGCTTCCTTACACACTGGTATCAATGATTTGTTTTACAAAACCCGCTCAGTACAGCTGTCCGCAATGTAAAAATAAATCTGAAGTTATTGTAATATCTAAAACATGTGGTAGATAGAAACATAATGGATGAATGTTTGTAGCATTACAGCCATATGTCACAATAGTAATGTGAAAGGAATGATTTTAATCTTGGCAATGTGTTACTTCCACTAGAAGAACATTAGAATTCTCAATCCTGTCTTCAACTCATTACATATTATCATGGGCAGGTGAACTGTTTGTTCTGACTAATAATTGCCATAAACGTATTTTTATGAATAAGAAAGTCTAATACTTAACACAGTATTCACTGTTAGTTTTAAAGCTAAATAAAGATATGACCTCCTTCTTTTCTGCCACAAACCCCTTTTTGTTATCTTTTCTCTTATATAATATTTTTGTTGGATAAGTGTTAACATAGTGCTTGAAATAACAGTGCAACCACTGTTCTTCATATTTTATTTGCAAGTGTGCAGGCCCGGAGACAGGTGGGAACAAGGGGGGCAGCTGTGATGGGCCCCAAGGTTTAGAAGACCCCTGCAATGCACTATTAAGGAGAGATGGAGGCCCCCAAATACATGGGTGTACCAGGCCTCAAGATTTCTGTTGCCAAGCCTGCAAGTGGGGCAACAGTATTCAGTGTGAGAGCATCAATGGCCCACCATATAAATGTGTGTTTTCTTTGCCATGAGCAGCAATGGAATGTGGAGCAAGATACTCCGGCAGCTGCACCACATTGGGCTGCCAGTTCCTTGGTGGGCCAGTTGAAAAATGGGATGCAGTTGCCGGTCTTCCGATCAGCTGTATTTCCAACATGATACTGCAGACAGCTGAATGGCTGCTGTATCATAGGTCTAAAAACTTTAAAAATAGAAATGTGTTATTGGGAACGGGAACCTATTTCCCTGTTCCCAATAGCAAGAATCTGCCACGGTTGCAGTGGGTAGATTAAGGTTAGGCTGTGGTTAAAGGTTATGGTTAGGGCTTAAGGGGAAAGTTACGGTAAAGCTGTGGGGCATTTAGGGTCTGGGTTAGGCTGCAGGGCATGGAGCATTAGGGTTAGGGCTGAGGAAGGGAAAGGTTAGGGATAGGCTGTGGGAAATGGAGGGTTAGGGTTCAGAGAGGGTTAGGTTAAAAACTTACCTTTCAGCGGATGACTCTTCATGACTCCTGGAGTCACATCTCCGCCACTTTCTAAAATGCAGACTGCCAGCAATGACCAGCAGTCTGCATTCGGCTATAGTATGATGGACTTTCAAAATGAAGAACCAGAGAACCGCACTCATTAAGATCTGCAAGCCCTCCTTCACTTAAGCGATTATTATAACATTCATTATCTCACACATTACTAATCATTCAAAACTCTTTCTGATGGTTTATTTGGAGAAGACTGGTGTAAACTGAATATGCTGTTGGTAATGTGGGAGAAGAACCGGTGAAAATTTACAAACCATGATGAATTGCATAAGAGGCAAATTTATTCAGTTGAGTTGAGTTGAGAGCTTTCCCGGGTGTGGTTTGTCAGTACAATGGTCTTATTTTTGAAAGACCATCGTACTACAACTGAATTTAGTCTGACAGCAATTGCCAACAGTCTGCATTTTAGAAAGCAGCAGTGATGAAGAGTCATCCACCAAATGGTAAGTAGTTTTACCTAACCCTACCCTTAACCCTTTCCTTTCCTAACCCTAACTCTAACCCTCTGTTTCCCACAACCTAACTCTAACCTTCCCCTTCCTTAGCCCTAACTCTATCCTTCCATGCCCCGCAGCCTAACCCTAGCCCTCCATAACCTGCAGCCTAACCCTAAACTTCCCATTAAGCTCTAACCTTAGCCTGCCACAGCTGATGCAGCCTAACCCTAACCTTTATTATGTATCATGTTCTAAATACAACTGCTCAGACCAGCAACCACATCCCATATTTCCTAGCCGCAGTTTAATTAACATTATAAAAGTAAAGCTGGCCAATATGTGTGTACAATAAGCAAATTCAAAGTATTCCCCACTGTATACAAGTAATAAAATTACTTTAACTCCCCCTGAAATTCAACATGGTTTTATCCAGGTGTACCTTTCCAACTCTTTTCCTTTTATAGTAAAACTCTGGATTCATTCCATAGTTCTTGAGATTATCTCATAATATCATCAGTAACTGTTGTTCCTGTTATTTAACATATTTTATGCTGATCAACATTTTTTCTTATATGCTATCAGTGATTTATTTCTTTATTTTTCTCACTAGGATGAGAAAAAACAAATACTGAAAACATACATCTGGTACAATCAGGTAATGTCTCTAAATAATTAAATTACGTCTTTTAGTTTAATATATGGGAAAACCAGTAAGATAATTTCACAAAACCAAATCACAAAACCAGGTATCACAAAACTGAGTTTGGGTTTTTACTACACTTTCGTTATTTTTTTATACATTTTATTTATTATAATATTAATACACATGATTATTATTATTATTATTATTATTATTATTGACGTTTATTTATATAGCACCACAAATTGTCCACAGGGCTTTACAGAGAACATTTAACGTTCGGGTCAGTCCTTGCCCCTATTGAAGCTACATACTAAGATCTTTAATACATACATACATACATACATACATCCACACACTCACTCAGACTAGGGTTAATTTTTAGTCAACAGCCAATTAACCTACCAGCGTGTTTTTGGTGTGTGGGAGGAGACCGGAGTTCCCGGAGGAAACCCACGCAGACACGGGGAGAACATACAAACTCCACACAGATAAGGCCTAGTTTTGGAATCGAATTCATGACCTCAGCGCTGTGAGGCCCAAGTACTTATCCTTGATTCCCTTTTATAGTCAACCATTCTTTTCAAAGATTCAATACAAAAACTGTGTCCATTTGGTTTGTATGAAGTCGTTTATTTGTCCTGTTTTATTTTGTCTTTTTTAGTCTTGGGTGGATGAGTTTCTTCAATGGGATCCTATTCAGTTTGACAATGTGACTCGTATTTCAATTCCTACAAAGTCGATCTGGCTTCCAGATATTATGATAGAAGAAGTGTAAGTATTTGGAAATTTGAATCATTTATCCAATAAATAAACACTGGGCACAAGATCTAGATCTCCTCAAGAGGGGGATTCGATCAGAAAACACTTGCATTTTGCAGTTCTAGTATGAATCTGGATCTTTTGAAAGTCATTTTTATCTAGATTAACAAGAATAGCAATATTTGTTTCACTTATGTAAGGGACAGATCAATAAATACTTTGTCAGACAACAGTTTAAGTAGCAATGTAGAATCTATTGATTTTAGATGCCTCAGTTACCAAGGATAATGGAAGTCCTTACTGTAAATTTTTTGCATATATTTGCCCACTCCCTCCCACCCAAGCTTATCCCCTACGCATGGGGGGCTGTCCACGTACTTTATTGTGAATCTGGGTCTTGATGTTTACTTTGGCGTTTCCATTAATAAAAAATAGCACAATCGAAATTACATTTTACTACAGTTCATGTTTGTTACTAGCTCTATTAATAGTATAGAAACCTGCCATCAATTAAATCTAATTTAGTAGCTGCAACAATGGAAATAACATAACATTTTAATTAAATGAATTCTGTTTACTTCCCATAGACGTTACTATTCTTTTGTACTCTATAAAACACCACTGATTAGACGGTGCTGGGTTTGCTTTAGGGTATTGTGAATAATTATATCTCGAATCTTAAGATAAAATCTCTTGAAACTGGTAATAATTTATATTTATGTTTATACAGTACTTTAATGTGGATATACTTTATCCATTCCTCTAGGTACAATGTTGCAATAAGTCTATTTATTTCTACAACAAATGTTTCTGTTTGTGAAGCTTAAAGTAACAAATTAAGAAGAAAATATTGCACGGTCTAACATAAAACTAATATTATGTTAAAACTTCTGAAAATTCATGAGACCTATAGGAATATATGAATAATTATATTTTCTGTTGCAAGGCAGATCATTTACATCATTGTTAGCCTATAAAATATGTCCTTTCACAAATAATGATAGAATAATATACTTAATGTCCCCATTTGAAACTCCTATTAGTCGATATTCTTTTGATTAATGCAAATATACAATAATAATAGTAATGGATATAAACTTCCAAGTTACTTCTTCAATTGCAGGAAGTCCATTGATATGTACTAGTCATAATTCCTGTTACGAAAGCCAGTAGTTCAATGTAAAAGGTCAAGGAAGTGTTAGGATTTTGTGTTGTGTCTGTTTGTAGTTTATATAGGTGCTTACCTGGGGTGTAGAAATTAAGGAGGTCCTTTCCTAAGTGTGTAGGGGGCACCATCCAGGGAGGGAGCAAGGGGTGTCCTATGAGTCTATATGACTGAAATGCTGGCAATTCAATCATATAGACTTGCATTATGCAGGTCGACCCATGCGTCCCCTCCCACATGCTGAAGCTGCTGGGAGAGAAGCTCCCATCAACATGATGCTGACCACCATAACAGAGGAGCCTTGTAAGTGGCTGGTGGCTTATTTTATATATATATATATATATAACTTTGAAGGTTGAAAGTGCCGCTGTGGATTCCAGGGAGTCTCCTGATGTCCCTTATGTTTACGTGAACCATAAAGGCAGAGTATTTAACAACAATCCTATACGTGTAATGACTTCCTGCAATCTAGACATCTACTATTTCCCTTTTGATGATTTGAATTGTACCATCTCATTCAGCAGTTGGCTTCATTCAAGTAAGTTATTGCCCTGAAATTGTTAATTCATTATATAATGCCATATCATAGATTTTTAGTTCTTTATCTCGGCACCATGGGCCTGATTCAGATTTAAGAAGGAACTTACAGTACAGTAGTACTGTATTAGAGTTGAAAGGTGATGTTTCCTATCCCAAGTCTAAATAACAGTGTGATAGTAAAGCTGGTCAGTATCTGTGTGCAGTAAGCAATTCAAAGATATATCCCTGCATGCAAAGAATACAATTTACTTGACTCCCCCTGAAATCAACATGGTTTCGCCCAGGAGTAACATTCCTCTCTTATTTTTAAGCTCCTTTTTAAGTCTGTATCAGGGCCCATATTATTATTAAAAAATTTGTATTGTGTAAATTTAATTTTGAAAAAAGTAAATGTGGAAATATTTACGTAGGTTTGTGTTATAGAAAGGCACAGAGCATTGCAGGTCTCTGGATAGGTGAGGCAACCCAATCATGAGTGCTCTGCAAATTGATGGTCCTCTCTATGAATGACAGCCACAAATATAGCAGTCTGTGGCCATTGTCTTTGACACCTGAGCTCCAATTACTTACTATGTAAAATAAAATTCTGATGTTATATCTGGGGAAATGCTTTCCAAAGAAACATTGAAAGTGACAACAGGCCACTTGGCCCATCTAGTCTTCCATTTTATAAACTTTACTGACCTTAGACCCTACTTGACCCTCAACTTAGTCTGAGATTTACGATATCCTTGTATTTATGCCACACATGTTTAAGTTCTACTGTGTTAGCCTCCACCACCTCAGATGGGTGGTTATTCCATCCAATTCCTCTAAACCAACCACCCATCAGTTTACATGAATGCCCTTGTGCTCTAACACCCCCCTCCCCCCCTCCCCCTCCTGTACCTGGTTACACTCCGTGTTATATTTGAAACCTGCTATTATATTATATATCCCCTGTCCCTTCTCAGCTCCAAGTTATACATGGTTAGTTCCTCTAGTCTTTGTTCATATGTTTTGTGACACAGGCCCGGATTCACACCAGCGGACGTAAGAAGACTTTAAGTCCGCGTATACGCAATCTACGTAACTAAACTATTATCGGTAAAATAAGGACGTATGTGCAATACATCCGCTGGTGTGAATCCAACCCACAGGATATGCATCATTTTAGTTGCTCTTCTTAGCACAGTCTCAAATGCATTATCCGTCTGCGGCCACAAATGGCTGTTTTAGAAATACAGACAGCTGAATGCTCATTTTCGGCTGTCTCTATTTAGAAAATGCTGAGGAGGGGAGTCTTAGGATTAGGCTGCATGGAGAGGAGTCTTAGGGTCAGGCTGCAGGGAAGGGAGTTTTAGGATTAGGCTGCAGGGAGAGGAGTCTTAGGGTCAGGCTGCGGGAAGATTAGGGTTAGGGTAATATAAGGCGAGGGATAGAGTTAGAGTAATGGAAAGGGAGGGTTATGGTAAGAATCAAGAGAAGGGATAGTTACCTGCATCTTCAACCTAGGAATCATTGATTGCTTCTCAGTAAGGCAGAAGCAATCGATTTCCCAGGCACTTCGCTGTAGTCTGGTCTAAAACGGCCCTTTCAAAAAGGCCGTTAAAATACACACTTGTGGATCTGAATTTTCCCTATTTTCTGTACATCAGGGCCGGTGCTAGGGTGTTCGGCGCCTCCCTGCAAACTTTAAATTTGCGCCTACCTGTTTAACAATTTGTCATCAGAGTTTCTATAGTATAGTAAAGCCATGTAAGCATCATAAAACACAATCTTGTAAACACAATAAAAGTAAGTAAATCATAGCCGCTACTATACAATACAGGCAGCATTCTAGTCTCCACTATACAATTCCCATTTCATCCTAAACACTGCAACACAATACAGACCATATATCTTAGGGACACATACCTTACCGACATTATCCCAGTGACCGCTATACCATACAGGCCACCATACAATACAGACTGCATCCTTTCCG
>WWET01000565.1:223461-237178 GCA_011038615.1 Limnodynastes dumerilii | reverse complement strand
GCGTCTGTACCAGCGCCGTAGGGAAGCTGGAGGGGACGTCCCCCAGCGTCCCTACGTACAGGTTAGTGTAGGTGGGCGGGGGAACTAGTTAAATGAGGGTGGGAGGGCGGGCTAAGCGGCCATGCGCTCCTGTACGAGCGTATGACCCCTTCCTTACGCCGGCTGAAGTTAGCCTAGCCTTCAGCCGGCGTAAGGAAGGGGCCATACACCCGCACAGGGGGAGTGCCAGGGTAAGTGAACGGCGACACGCTGTGCTAAGCACAGCACGGCTGAAGTTAGGGTAGCCTTCAGCCGGCGGAAGGAAGGGGCCATACACCCGCACAGGGGGAGTGCCAGGGTAAGTGAACGGCGACACGCTGTGCTTTAGTAAGCACAGCGCATCGGCGTAGGTCTGGATCAGGCCCAAAGTGAGACATCCCTATGGATGGAGTGGATAGATAGTAAGGATTGTTTACCATGACCACCAGATTATAGCAACAGTTCGTAAAGGAAATCTTCACCATATACCTTCAGCATCATCCATGTTTATTCCAAGGCTTCTCAATACTATTATCTTTCACTAAGCTGCTATAGAACCTACCTGGTGTAGTTCCCCTGGTGCATTTTACTGTAGAGTCTCTTGAATTGTATTATATTGCCTCCCTGGTACATGGTACTATAAAGAATCTCTGCAAGGTGCTATTCTCATAGGCACAGGGGACAGTGAGTAGTATGATATACAATCACATACAGGAATGAAGGAGAAGGGATGGAGATAAAACTCCCTGTGAAATGTAAGAAGGTTGGGTGATGGAGCTAGGATCTCCCTCACATGTCCCTGTAAAAGCCGCAGTTGCCTGGAGGAGGTCAGTCTTTTTATTTTGGATTTCACACCCTCCCTCCCTGTGTTATTCTGTTGCTCTGATGGGGCAATGTGGTTGTGTGGTTCCTGACTGGTGGAAAGCTTTAGCAGGTTAGCAGTGGTTAAGATGTGCCAAGGTGGCACATGGTGGGAATTCGGTTGAACCTGTTCCTGTCATTATCCGGCGGATTGCTGAAGCCGCGGAGAGAGCTCATTGTTATTATTTCTTCCATGTTTGCTGCTTTACTTGCTGAGCTGTTTTGTGCTCCCCATTCCCCATCTCATAGAAATAACATTAACTAACAAATGAAGACCATTTTCCTCCTAAGTAATTCAAGTAAAGTAGGGAACACTGGTAAATCAGCTATGTAGCCCCTGCTTCTCTGTGCTAGCTTCCACACACGCTACAAGAATCTTTCTGTTACATTGAATACAATCTGAAGAGAACTGAGCTTTCTTATTGTGTAATATATTTTACTGGGTAAGGAAAAAGCATGAACTATATGCAGTAAAATGTGTTAATTTGGGCTAATCTTGTCTATGATGAGACCAAAGCTGGTTTTAGCAAAGTGGTGAAAGCAGAGTTTCAGGTAATAAACAAAGCTCTTATCATTCTTCTTTTTAATATTTAAATTATACAAGATTTGAAATACATTGGACTGGAACAAGACTTGTGATGCCGCTGCAGTTGAAGCTCTGAGCTAAGCTGATGCCTAACCCCTGTTAAAACTAGGCTACTGTGAAGGACACTCAATTTGCAGAAAGCTAAATATACACAAACACACTTACGCTCACTTACTATTTTTACCTAGATATGACCTACAATCCTTGCGTTTTTACTTTGGTCCTATATCATTGCGTTTTAATTCCAGTTTTGCACATTCTAGCTTCCAAAGTTTTGGTTCTGGTGTTGGGACTTGTTTTCTTGTTGTAGTAAAAACTGCTATTACGTCCCTACATTATTCCTACGGTAATATCGATAACATTCACTTCTTGTCAAACTAGACCACTTTACAACATCGTTTTCTCTAATATTGGATCAAATCTGCAGCAGCTAAAGCAAGCTACAGAGCAGCAGCACAAACATACTGTATGTCAGTTATGAAACATAGTGGCACAGCAGCAGCAGGCAGGGTGGCAGTTAACCTATACAAACCTGGAGAATTATTTCATGCGTCTATAACAAAATGTCTTAGAAATTGATATAAAGTTAGTAGAAGCAAGAAAAATGGCACTTTACTAAATAAGGAAACAGTAAATGTTTTATAGATATTTTATAAATGATTGATCTTTTAATAGGCATGAAAACCAATTGGGATTTTTTCTTAAATTAAATTATAAGATTTAATCAACATAAAAATCCCAGAGATGGTACTTGTGGTTTTTCAGCCTCCTCATCAGTAGATCATGAGGATTAAAGCCGCATCTAATAAAGCTTAAACTCCAAAAGACACAAGTTCTAACATTCCCAGGAAAATGGCCCTGGTTCAACTCAAAAGTTAAATCTGTCGATGTAAAACATTTAAAAATGTGCAACACCGGTAACATATTGTCTGTGTAGAAACTCTATTTATTTTTAGAATAAGAGCCTGGACCAGGAGTTCATAGCTGCTTCAGATGGGAAGCGATGCAATCTCTGGAATAAAAATGACATTTCAGTCAGTACAGAGCCAAAAGTTTTATTAATGAACAAGTATAGCATATTTATGTTTCAGCTTACATATCCATTATTTCCAATATCACCATGTGTTTCTAAACTACCTACGTGTTGGGGGACACCACCCCCCTCTATCGCTACCACCTTTTTATCATGGGATTCCAAGAATTTGTATGCCTCCAATCCTTCTAATTGGGCCCATTATGTCTCCAGTCCTCCTTTGTTCCTTTGTACAAAGAACAAGGAACCCCTCCTGTTGTAGAATGCAAAAAGAAAACATTACATATAATAGATACAGTTCAAGGTTTTGAAAAGTCTTTATTACATTTATATAGCTAAACCACCACATTGACATCTGCATTCTCCATGTATTCCTCATGTAGCTCTTCTGGAGAATCATTGGCTGGGTGGGGAAAGGATAAGAAACAGGGACAGGATAGAACAAAGGAATGGAATGGGGACTGTAGAATGGAAAGCTTGGATAGGGAATTATGTTATAGTTACAATAGGAAAGGCAGAGGGGGTGAGTGGATGTGGGAGATGAATTTAAGTGATGTCTTAGAAGGGTAAAGGAATACCCTTCAGAGGTATTTGGGATGTTATACACACCTGCTGTAGGAGAGGGGGTGTGAGAAGGGATGACTGGCTGCATACAAATTCTCACAATAGTGCCCTGTAACAAAGAATGTTTCATTCAACATATGCAAACATTTCTGTAAGTCTGGACAATTATACATTCTTCTCTGCAGCTATACAGTGTGCTGGGTTAAATAGTCAGTTTCCCAGCCTATAACATGTATAATATGTAACACTAAAGCAACACCAGTGCCCCCTGTGTGCATGCCAGGGAGTGTGCATGAGTACCTGCATGAGAGCCTGTGTACCCACACCTTATGTCTATGTGCGTGCATATGTATGTGTTATACCATAGACAGTGCTTATATCTGCATGGGGGATTCTGAAAGAGGATCTGGTGGGGGTGTAGCTGCCTCCTCTTCCTCAGAAGCAGCATTGTCATGGTGCCCTATAACACAATGTCACAGATAAATACATACAAATGAATAACTATACAATCTGCTGTGTAAATGATTTAAGTAAAACACATTTTTATGCTTTATTAAACCAATAAAGAGAATCTGATAGGTGCACATGCATACTGAATGTATATTTGTTAAAGCTCTATCATATCTAGAACTTAATTGAACCTAATGAAGAGTATTTACATCCCCTGCATACAATCTTATTGTGTATCTGCCCCAACAACTCTACCTGCCTTCAGCATAGGCTGGACCATTGTCCTCATAAATGGTCCATTCTGCACATTATATTTAATCTCCTTTGGTATAGTGCTGTACACATTCATACACCCTTATTGGGCACTTTTATATCACTAATTTATCCATTTCTTCTACCAACTAGTAAGCTCCCTGGAGGAGATATTGTTAGATAACAATCTTGGTAGATGGACACCTTATTAGAACTTAACCAGTGCTTGGTTAGTGAACCTACATTAGTGATATTAAAGGTTTTTCACTATTACCAATACTCACTTTATAAAAGATAATGTTTAAGTGACAATCATAACATAACCAGAAATATATGCTGATTTCAGTGACAGACTGACATTTGTTCTTCCCACAGATATATATCTGCTTTCAGGGACAGGCATCAGTTTTCAACACATTCTCACAAAGGAAAAATCCTCAACACCAATAAATAAAATCCATTTTATTAATGTAGAGTTAAATCTTAAACTACAAAATGATCATGATTGTGTTTGTTATGTACAGTATAATGTAGTTTAAGTTGCCCCAATTGCCTTCTTTAGAAGTCCTCACCTTCCACAAATAAATATGCAATTGTAATGTTATATTGTACACCCAACATATTTAAGATAAATTTCAGTGCAATGTTTGTCATTTGTCTAAGGTGTTTAGTTAAGATTTGGTGCAAATAGCAGAAAAATACTTTTAAGCCAGGACAGGTACAAAAGAGAATCATGGATCTAAAACCCAACTTAAAGTAGTTAAAGCCATACCTTGGTTAGTGGTAAGTTTTGACATGGGCAAAGTTAAATGTTTATGATTGATGTTACATTTTACCCATAATGCAAGTGTTTCCAACATGTTTGTATCTATTTAAAAACGAAAAGTATATTATTTTTTTTAAGTTAAGTATGAAACAATTACATAAGAAAAATGATAGCGTTTCAGATTTCAACAAAAAAAAAAAAAAAAGGACATTACACATTCCTGAGGCCATATTTTTCTGGAGGAGAAGGTAGACCTGCACCTCCAGGAGAGCACTCTACAACCCATAAGAAATGCAACAAACACCCACATACACAAGGATAAGACCAAGAATGGCTTAGTCTTGTCTAAACACATCTGTGAGAAGATGGCCCAACACATCGAACAGGAACTTTCTAGACAATTTAGTCTTTAAATATCTGTTGGTGGAAGAGTAAAGTTGGTTTACAAAGTGTTACATGTTGTAGTGTTATATGTTATAACATTGTACAGGATTGGATTTGAAATGAAAGAATAAAATCTTTGACACATCAATTTATATTAGGGAGAATTCTAATTAATGCTAAACAGCCCAACTCTCAAAAATAATAAAACCAGCAACAGAGAAACTTTATTGGAGACATTCAAGACAATCAGTTATTACATATATTACTCTTTCCAATATCCTAGAGATAAAAACAATCCAGCAGCTATATATAGTATTCTTAATAGGGTCTTAGATAATTATCACTTGTCCTGTAGATGTTTAGAACATACCAATAGAATGTTCCCCCTCTGTTACAATGGTCTGGGGCCAGTTCCAGTATTAGAGATCCAGTATTGGGGGTTCTTGGCTCCTGTGTGAATATTGGCAGTAAAACTGCTGATGTAGAACAAAAGATCCCAATGATGGCAACTGACTTTGTGCACATAGCGACTCCAGTACACCATTTAGCAGGTCATTTAGAAGTACACTAAGCCACATACACAGCTGGCAAAACCACCATGTACAGATCCTTTCCTGGTGGAGGTGAACAGATTAGCAAGATAGTCAATTGCAAACAGGACACTGTACTTTACTTTTTCTTCAATATTAAAATTGTCTGAAGTCTTGTTATGCATTGGTGCCTCTATACAACTTATGTATAAGCCTTGTTCAAATCTTATTTCATGTCTCCACATGAGAAATATCCTTACATATTGTTAGCAACAACTATAGACACACTTGTCCAGTCAGGTCATCCATCATTAGTAGCAGCCGTGTATTCACTCTGAGAACCACTTTCAATTGAGACTTCTCTATTTGAGAATGGTGTTTTAACAATATAAAGTTATCAGTGAGACAATATTTATTGTAATGTCTGTACATGTCTCACTGATAAATATGCATACACTACAATAAATATTAAAATACAGAATTCCTTTTTTGCAACAATCAAGATTTCTATACATGGACAGAGTAATGAATATATGAGGTAAGTACTGAAGATTGAAGTCTTAACAGAAGATAAAGTAAATGGATTTAAGATATTCAGGCTTTTCCACAGCCAGCAGATGGTGACTTACTTGGTATTTTCATTTTGCCCAAAAGCCTTTCATACCTGTAAATAATAAATATAAGAATGATCAAACATACAGCAGTTACCATACAATGATATAATAGCATAGGACAACAGAGTTATAGGCAACTACAGATTCCCATAGTGCAGTTTCTACCTAGCACTTATGAGTATTGTTTAATTATATCTCCTTGTTGGGGAGGTATATTTTTGGTCTTAAGCAATGATTTTGAGGAATGAAGGAGGACCCGATTGTTGGGGGCTGTCATGTTGTACTGTGCAAAGCTCTTCAAACATCTGGTTTAATTATCCATTTTCTTGGAGTTTGTTGAAGTACTGAAGCAGAGGTGGAACTACCAGTGGTGCAAGCAGTGTGGATCCCTGCCCTGAAGCATGGCAGTGCTCAGAGGTGGAGGAAGAGTGCCGCAGAGAAGGAAGGACAATGCAAAGGAAGGCTGGAAAAACATGGTAGGGAATAGTGAGGGAGCTGGAGGCACATAATGAGGAATAATGAGGTGGGTTGGAGGCAAATGAGGAATATTGAAGGGGCTGGAAAAACATGGTGAGGAATACTGAGGGGGCTGGAGGCAAATAATGAGGAATACTGAGGGGGGCTGGAAGCATATAATGGGGAAATGTCCTGTAAGTCATGGTGCGGGGCCCCAAAGCATATATTTGCACCAGGGCCCATGACTCACTAGTTCCATGTCTGTACTGAAGTATTCCCCCAATGTCCCATAGAAAAAAAAAAAAATGTACATGTAGAACAAGTATCGGGAAACATTGTCAACCAAGTTAAAAGAAGTTATTAAACACACTGAAATACACAGCTTATGTAGAGTACACCAAATAGATTCTGTTACAGAGGCTAATCATGTATTTGTCTATCCAGAATCCTGTACACGCAATGTCAGAGTTCGGCCTGTAGAAGGGCCGTGTTCAGGGGGTGAGGACTACCCAAAATGTTCTCCATGCAGAAGGGCACATACAGAATGGTAAATCATAATGCAGGGCTTCCACCATTTAATCATCAATATTCAACTTACCTACTTGCTGGCTATCCGGTACTTCCAATGTTGGCATAAGTGCCTTTTGAAGCCTTCAGGGATGGAATGATCTTTGCTGTGTTTGTCATACAAGCCGGCTTCAGTCATTTTTCTTAATGGTACATTCCAGTGGTGTGGAGTCACTATTAGAAAATATATATATTCTATTTGATTGAATACATGTTGGTAAAAATGAAGCTCAATCATAAAGACAGGTATAGTATTGGAAAAGCAAGAACATGAAATTTATCATCTTAATTTACCTTCTCAACTTCACTTTCACCTCAACAATCTCACTGGGTTTGTAGAGTCATAAACACATTTGATTACAGATTAATATAATAAACATGAATTATACATGTAGTGCAGTGATATATGCATATTATATATAAGCATATGTGGGGGAGGAAAGCATTGACTGGTAAAGATATAAGCATCAGATGAATAGACGTACTGTATATGCATCTACTTAATCTATGATGCAAAACTACATAAAACAGAAGCTTCCAGTTTAAGTTGCATAAATCTATGAAAACATGTCAAAGTCTGTCATTAAGGAGACCCCATTATTACACTGCTGTGTGACTGGATTATAAAGTTCCCTTAGCAATTGCTGTAGAACCTGACTGGTCCATTACTTATCAAACCCAATATCCTATAAGCTATATGTCTACCAGCAAGGTCCTCTATCCCTCCCAGTATACTACCCCGTCTTGTTTTAGAATGATTGTTTAAACTATAAAAGGGAGGGTCTAACAGAAACCACATTTCTCAAAGTAAACCAACTCACCCATTTGGACACGAGTGAAATGGATAAAGATGGGGTCCTACCAATTAGCCTCAATGATCTTCTGCATGTTGGAACAAACTTCTTCAACCAAAACAGATCAGTGAAGGATCTGCCTTCTTCTAGCACACACATTGCTGATGGACAGAAGTTTGTATCAAGTTTATCACATTGCAGGGAGTTTCTAGAAATCCTGCAAAAAGGCCATAAAATATTGGTGAAAAACAGCAGCAGATATTACTGTAATCTTTAGCAAAAAAACATTGAATAGTGAAAATTGGAAATTGAAGACATACCACACTTATCTGTATCTCTTTATACCCATCTCATTCTCAAAGTGTCATTATGGAACACCACCAGCAATTTTAGCCATTTGTTGAGCAATGATCTAATTACATCTGTAGATAGTTCGACAGGAGCAGAAAACAAAAATTAAAATGTGACCATGAAGTAGAGTAACACCAACACTATTATGCCAAACATTGAAAAACAAACGGTTTATTGCAACATCTAACCATTAAGCTTCAGTCTTTATAGACAACATTCCTGGGAAGTGTCATGCTGCCTACTTACATACAAGACACATCTTTAGATATCAAACATACATATCAAGTGGCTTATACAAAGAGGTCACCATTATATTATATAGAGCTTACAATTGTAAAACTTTGGGTAGTAACTAGACTGAGTAGGTAAGAGGACCCATCTCACAAGCTTACAATCTATAAGGCATTGGAGTATGACAAGAGCAAATTCTTTTATATCCAACATCACAAGATCAGGGGTTTAGGTCAGTTTCCAAGGTTACAACAGACACTTAACCCTTGTCTGCTGGTTTCAGCAGCTAAACATGAGTTACAATGTAATACAATAATCCAGGGTGCTATACCACCACAAATACACAACACCTTCCTAGCATATAGAACAAACCATGAACATGAAGCCTAGGCCTCTCTGGCCATTACTAAAGTAAGTCCCCCACTCCTGTGGCGGGACCTTGTTTACCACTCACACAGAACACAATTGAGTGCACTTCACCTTAGTGCTTTCAGCCTCCCTGGCTGCTGTGTCTGGTCTCTCCAGGAACCTGCAAACTGCTCCTGCCTTCCAAGTCCAGTAGTTCTGTCACAATAAGACTACACTAGACTAGTTTTAAAATACAAATGAGAATATTTATGTAAACACTAAGTATTAGAAATTACCAGTAAAGACCTTATTAGAAGGGGCTACATCTCTAAGTAGTAATAAGAGGGAAACACCTTGGAATCACAATTCTGAAATTGAAGTCAGGCAATAAACCCTGAGACAGACAAGAGATAAAATCCAAGATACATATTACAACTGCAGGGAGACAGAAACACCCAGAGACACAGACAGGATAACTGCATGGGGAGAGAAACCCCCAAGACACAGACAGGATAACTGCAGGTTAAAAGATACCTAACAGAATGAGCAACAGAAACCACAGCAATAAGCACCAGCCCAGCATGCAGCTTCAGCAAAGGCCAGGAGTTAAAATGTCCAACACCCAGCTCAGGGAGGAACAGATATAAATACCCACAGCACAGGTGCTGGTGATGAGAAACGAGTCTGATAACGACCTGAGAATCTAACAGCAGCCCCTAGTGGCAGGTCAGGATAACATCCAACTATCCAGAGCTAACAAGTCCTAGACTGCCCCTAGAGGTGAACCAGAAAAGAACAAGTCCACAATTGTAACAAGTTTATATTTGCAATGCATTGTTAAGCTAAAATATATGTTTTTAAATAATATTGGACCTTACCCTGATAAAAAAAAAAAAATTGGCCAAAGACTGTCCAGCGCCTTCCTTATAAACATCACTAGGTTGTCCAAGTTTTGGCCAAATTTATAGTATTGAGTGTATGTATCCTAATTGAGGTTGGGCATACAGTAAGGGATTATCATAAGGTGTTAATCCCCAGTCTAGCAGCCTTTCAGGAGCACGGTGATTATTGTGTACTACTTTGTTTTTCTATCACTGATTCACATTTTTTATTCACATTCTGTCTGCATATTATTTTGGCGTATTTGTTGTAGGTGTGAACAGGGCCTGATTAAGGGTCTCAGGGGCCCTAGACTAAATAATTTCTTCCCCTTATCCTCCCCAAGAGCTCCCCCCCTTACCAGCCAGTCACATAAATTAAATACATTTTGACTTAACAACTTTTGAGATCTTTAGGCAGACATTTGCACTTGTCCTGGCCACTGGTGTAACTTTTATAGATCCAGAGTTAAGCATGACATCCTATTTAAGCACGAAAAGTGCGTAAGCGGGGTGTCTGGAGAGCGATTTACGCACGTAACACCTATCGTACAGAACTGAGTTCCATACAATAGGATATATACGTACAATGGCGCAGACCAGCAGTTGTACGGTCCGCTGATCCTCACGTCAGTGCTAAGGCTGCTATACACGAGAGAGGGGAGTGACGGGGAGTTCACTCCCATTTCCATGCGAAGACTGGGGGGGTCTGTATCAGGTCCAAAGAGAGAAAGAGAAGAAGGATCTTCTGGTGTGAGCTCCTCACTTCTATTCCCCAAGAAAAAAATAAATAACAATCCTTATTGATATTAATAAATAAAATCAAGCTGCAAAATATATTAAAATATACATATAGGTTATTGAAGGGTTAGTGGGTTCAGTCTCTTCAGTACAGAATCTCTTTCCCACCCTTAGAGTTTTGTGTTAATCTTTGCTTTTCCTTACTTCCAGGCGGTGCAGGGTTTGCCAGTAGCAGTGCATCTCTCTCTCATCATCTCTCTCTCTCATCATCTCTCTCTCTCTCTCTCATCATTTCATCATCTCTCTCTCTCATCATCTCTCTCCTCTCATCATTTCATCATCTCTCTCTCTCTCTCTCTCTCTCTCTCTCTCTCTCTCTCTCATCATCTCTCATCTCACTCTCATCATCTCTACTCTCTCTCTCTCATCATCTCTCTCTCATCATCTCTCTCTCTCTCTCTCTCTCTCTCTCTCTCTCTTCCTCTCTCTCTCCTTCTCTCTCCCTCTTTCGCTAGCTGGCCTTCCTTTCATGATTATTGAATCTAATAAAATTCAACCGTATCACCGCGGATTTTACTGTGATGATGAAAGTATCAGCTATCCCATCTTTTACTCTCTCTCCCCCTCTCTCTCTCTCTCTCTCTCATCATCTATCTCTCTCTCTCTCTCTCTCATCATCTCTCTCTCTCTCTCTCTCTCATCATCATCTCTCTCTCTCTCATCATCTTTCTCTCTCATTATTTCTCTCTCTCATTGGGCTCTATTTACATACCTTGTTTGTTCCCTGTGAAGGAAGCTGCATCAGGCTCGCTTATCATCACAGAGAGGCTGGGAGCTTCCTTCACACTATATACTAATACTCACTCCTCCTCCGAGGTCCCGCGATGAGCCGCGGGTCGTTGCTGTGCTTCTCCTTTGTGCAATCCATGAATCCATGAATGAAGTACTGCACATGCGCAGTATCTCTCAATCAGGACTTCAGTGCCGACATGAGAAACACGGCACATGCGCAGAGCTTCTCTTTAGGCACTTTGAAATTTTCACAAGTCCTGACATGAGAAACACTGCGCATGTGCAGTGTATTCATGCCGGGACCGGACAACTGCAGCCCGACGGGTCTTCCGGACAGGTGAGTTTAAATATTTATTTATATTTTCAATTTTTTTTATAGATTTTTTTTAAGTTCACATTTTTTTTTTTTTTGCCCCAGGCAGTATTTCTATGTATTCCGACGGTCTCCCCCATACATGTCCCTCTTTTCCTCCCCCTAATAACAGCTATCAGGGAGAGGAAAAGAGGGGTATATGGGGACATCGCCAGAATACTTACCACTAACGCCAGTCTGAGCTGGCGATAGTCTAACGCCGGGAGCAGAGTGTAAAACTCCGCTCCGACGTTTTGTAAATATGCTTAACTTAATTTTAATGCGATAGGGCCAGTTTTGAAGTGAAAACTGGCCCTATCGCACTAAAATGATCTTTGTAAATAGAGCCCATTGTCTCTCTATCATTATCTCTCTTTCTTGCTCTCATCATCTCTCTTTCATAATTTCTCTCTCTCTCATCATTTCTCTCTCTCTCTCATCATTTCTCTCTCTCTCTCTCACATCATCTCTCTCTCTCATTATTTCATCATCTCTCTCTCTCATCATTTTATCATCTCTCTCTCTCTCATCATATCATCATATCTCTCTCATCATCTCTCTCTCTCATCATCTCTCTCTCTCTCTCATCATTTCTCTCTCTCTCACATCATCTCTCTCTCTCTCTCATTATTTCATCATCTCTCTCTCTCTCATCATTTCATCATCTCTCTCTCTCTCTCATCATATCATCATATCTCTCTCATCATCTCTCTCTCTCTCTCATCATCTCTCTCTCTCTCTCTCTTTCATCATCATCTCTCTCTCTCTTTCTCTCTCATCATCTCTCTCTCTCTTTCTCTCTCATCATCTCTCTCTCTCTCTCTCTCTTTCTCTCTCTCTCTCTCTCTCGAATGAAGTCTCCTGCGATGACCACAGAGATCATCACGGGACCTCGCCGGAGGGGTGAGTAGTAGTAAATTTAAATGAATGAATCTGCCAGGCTCACTGCGAGCCAAAGCGAGTTTGAAACAGCTTCATTCATTTAAAAATGTTAAGGTAAGTAAATAGACCCCAAAGGGCTCTATTTACACACTATCGCTTCAAAATTATGTTTTTCATATTTACAAACCTTGCATTGCCAGTGGAAACTATAGTTTCCATGACGATGCAGGACTCCTTCTCAACGCATCGCCGCCCGTTCATATGAATGGGCGCCGGTGCTTACGTGTATTTATGGAATGGGGAAGCAGTGGTGAAGCGGAGTTTCTACTCCGCTCACCATGTAAACCTAATGCCAGCTCAAGCTGGCGTTAGGAGCTGTCCGCAAGGAGATCCCTGCGATAGACAGCTTTACTCCGCCCCCCTCCGTCCCTGATTGGTCCAGAGAGGGGTAAGTGACAGGAATCAAGCTGATTCCTTCATGATTTTTTTAAATTCTTTGCGATCTCCCTGAACCACCAACTTTCTCTGCCCTATGAAGGCTCAGTAGCTGGTGCTTTGTTTCTCTCATCAGAAGGGAATAGACCTTAGTTTGAAACCTCTTTTTATCTCATAATGTTGTAATTATAGCTCTGACATTGATAAATATCGGCTTGGCTGGTGTTCAAATCCCCATCCTTTTTTTTTTAGCTGCATCAGTCTTGAAAATAGATAACAGAGAAAAGTCTTTTAGGTCATCCTGAGAAGTGTTGGGTCTGTTGGATGAGTGGTTTGTTCCCTGACTTTGATAGCAAAGGTTCTGGATTTGAATCCTTTTCAGGGTTGGTGATTCCTACAATATTCCACCAGGACACTTGAGGATGACATCCAGGTAAAATTTTCCCTTTTTATTGGCTTGTTAATCCAGTGGGTCAGATGGAGTCTACTGAATCAACGTTAAGTGCGTTTAACGCAAACACAGAAATTATTTCCAGTAATCAATAAGTGCAGAATCTCAGGTTTCCAAGGAGGAGAACACCTAAGGATGGATGGTGGGAGACTCCCAACGGGTACCTGCGTACACCTACAGAGGAGGAAAGAAACCTGGATGGACCACTGATCCGCTGGTGTGACTATAGGCTGACAGCGGAAATCATATGAGAGAGGGGAGTGACGGGGGGAGTTTGCTCCCCTCTCTCATGTGTACTGACAGACCCTCGCACGCTTTACGTCTGGATGCAGTACTGGGTAACTATATACATTAAACACAAAACAAAATGAACATTTACAC
>WWET01000565.1:199877-223427 GCA_011038615.1 Limnodynastes dumerilii | reverse complement strand
TGCTATTAAATGCCGGCCCAAGCAGACTCAACTTTTATTTTTAAGTGGTTTGCTTTGACAACAGCAGACGCCAAGTTCGAAAGTGCACTATTGCCGAAAAAAATTCTTCAGGCTGAATTAATATAAAGAACAAATAATTACAAATAGCTGTAAAGTCTACGTATCTCAATGTTATGTTTCATACGGGCGTCACACAGCAGAGGATTTGGCATAATGGTATTCAAACAATGAAACAAACAATCACTGTAAATACCTTGCCTCAATGTAGTACTACAATTGCAGAGATGTAATTCAATAGTACTCAAACAGCAGGGCGTATGGAAGCTAGTAAAGGGAAAATGTGCTATCTTTAAAAGACAGAGAGAAACAAAACCTATACAGTAGTTTAAACCCAGTGTGTGGGGGGTAAAGAGTGTTTTTATTATTATTTTTTTTATTAAACAATATTATTTTTTTAATTCAATTATTTCTGGTCTCTTTATTGCTGGAATGGATATATAAATAGCTTCAATGCATTATATTGATAGAATTGGGTAGGATCCAACCTTCCGCTTATATGTTGTAAGTTTCATTGCTCTGGAAAGGAAGGGATGCGTTTTGATTGGTTAGCACGGAGATGTGAGCATCTGCACAGTATTCAGTCTGACTGAAACTCATAGAATGATGAGCAAAAATCAAAAGTCTTGGTACAACTGAAATGCTGAAAATTGCCGCAATATATTGCACATTGAATAAAGTTTCATGTCCCGAAAAACACAGGACCTAATAACTGAATGAGAAAAATGAGCTGACTTGGATTAGGCTGCGGGAGATGAAGGGTTAGGCTGCAGGAGATGGAGGGTTAAGGATAGTGTTAGGCTGCAGGCGATGGTGGGTTAAGGTAAGTGTTAGGCTGCAGGAGAGGAAGGGTTAAGGTTAGGCTTAAGGAGATGGAGGGTTAAGGTTAGTCAAACATGAAGGTTAGGATTAGGATGTATTTATTAGCAGCACTCCACACTCATTGACATAGCAAACTTCCCTACTGCATGTAAAAGGTGGGCGTCCCTGGCCAGAATACTGTCTTTTAGAAGTAGAGACAGATGAAAAATGATTGGCTGTCTCTATTTGATTGGAACACTCACCCATTCATTTTTCAGAAGCACCACCTGCCGCACCCATCGCAGACCCCACCAGAGAGCTGAGTAACCTCTCTGGGGACTTTTAGGGTTAAGGGGAGGGTTAGTGTTAAGCTGCAGGGAAGAGAGGGTTAGGGTCAGGCTGCGTTGAAGGGAGGGTTAGGGTTAAGCTACGGGAAGGGGAGTCTTAGGGTTAGGCTGCGGGGAAGGGAGGGCTAGGGTCAGGCTATGGGGAAGGGGTTAGGGTAATGGAAGGGAAGGGCTAAGGTAAGGAATAGGGAAAGGTTTAAGATTAGATTACATACTTACAATTTGGAGCTTGCTTTGCCTTTCTCTCTACTCTTCTCCACATCATTACATGGGGTGTGTGATGTCGATGAGAAGCCGTTCTGTCCCAGTCAGTTCTGAACAGCCATGTAAAGATGTGGAGAGGAGTTGAGAGAGCAGGAGGTGCCATCCCTGCAGAGGGTCTGCACCTCTGGGCCCCTCCTCACCTCTGGGACTTGCAGAGACCACACCCCTTTACATCTCCCGTTACCCCACTGTCTGGAACCATTTATAAGTGGGATATTTTGGACACTGATGCACACAGAGTTTATAATTCTTGGTAGTTCTGGGGAGCTGATGTTTAGCATCTCTTCTTCACTTAATGCGCTGATGAACAGTAACCATTTATTGATGACTTGTCCAGACCGAGAGTTAGTAAGACAGTAAATCAGCCCATTGATCCTTGTTAAATCAATTGAGTTACAGAGCTGATCAGCACAATGGGCAATTAACAACCTCTCCAATCGGTTACGTACATGTAACATCAAACGCCTCGCTGGACAAATCCAATAGGCAGATTGATCTATGCCGTCTTATGCTGTATAACGCCACATAAATGTACATAAACCATGGAAACGAACAACGCTCACGGTTAGATTTATACACTTAAGGGAAATGTCAGGTCTAGGAACCTTCCTGCATTACCTGATAGCCACTATTTTCTTTTCTTTCACCTTCTTATTCCAGATGAATAATTATAGTATTATTTGCTTAGGTTGGCGCAGTGATTAAATTAAAGGGTTAATTTATGTCCATCTTTTTGTTTAACGATCCCCAGAGAGATTGTCACCTTTAAAGCATTTGGATGAAACAAAGTTTTCTATAGTAGAACGGAAGCTACATTTGTAGGGCCAGATTTACTAAGCGGGTTTGGAAAAGTTGAGATGTTGCCCATAGCAACCAATCAGATTCTAGCTGACATTCTCTAGTATGTAATAGAAAAGTGAGAGCTAGAATCTGATCTGATTGCTATGGGCAATATCTCCACGTTTCCAAACCTGCAGCTTAGTTAATCTGGTCCTAGCAATGGAAAAATTAATATACAGCAAAATAAAATATATAAAAATTTTTTTTTACTGTATTCTACTTTACTTTACTGGACAACATGAAGCTGACGGCTATTAAATTAGCTTCTGAATGAGTGCCCCTCTGACGTGGGCATGACCTGCAGTAGATGCCCATTTGCTAGCGTAGACTAACTTATGTTACGTCTGTGTTCTTACCACGATTGGGCTCACTTGCCTTGGCCACGCCCCCTTACCGTACATTGACTACTTCCCTCCAGCCCTTCACTCCCTCTCCACGCCCCTTAGAGAAGTGTTCCCCAACCTCAGTCCTCAGGGGCCACTAACAGTCCATATTTTCTAGGTTTCCTTAAAGAATCACAAGTGATATAATGAGCAGCACCTGTGGAGCGTTTAAAATGTGACAGTTAGTAATGAACACACCTGTGCTCCAGCAGTGACACCTGGAAAACATGCACTGTTAGTGGTCCCTGAGGACTGAGGTTGGGGAACACTGTCTTAGAGCACAAGCCCCAGACGCCAGAGTAGTGCTCAGATGAGAATCAGCCATGGCTGCGGGCTCTTCATTTCTGAGCATGCACAGCGGCAAATCATGCAAAGGAATGTCACGTCAGCTGGCGCGTGCTGCCATCGGGGATGCGGTCTGCAGAACGAAAGCTCCGTTTTCAAAATACAGGCAGCCGGAAGCTTGTTTTCAGCTGTCTATGTTTTGAAAGTGGTAATGATTAGAAACCTGTCCTGATTAGAGACCTGTCGCACCACCGCAGACCGGCTGCACCGAGGTGAGTATTACAGGGACGTCTATGGGGAGTATTAGGGTTAACCTAAGTGTAGGGGGGTCTTAGGGCTAGAATGCGAGGAGGGGAGTCTTAGGGTTAGGCTGCGAGGAGGGGAGTCTTAGGGCTAGGCTGCGGATAGAAAAGTCTTAAGGTTAGGCTGCGGATAGGGGAGTCTTAGGGTTAGGCTGTGAGGAGGGGAGTCTTCGGGTCAGGGTGCGAGGAGGGGAGTCTCAGGGTAAGACTGCGGGGAGGAAAATTCTAGGGTCAGGCTGCGGGGAGGGAAGTCTTAGGGTTAGACTGCAGGGATTGGAGTATTAGGGTTAGGCTACGGGAAGCAATCGATTTTACAGCCAGTTCTCATCTTTCTAGTATAAAATGGCCCTTTCGAAAAAAGGTCCTTTCAAAGCGGAGACCAACACCCCTCTGATCCGGATCAGGGCCAGTGTGTGCTGTGTTTCTGACACTCACTCATGCAAACTTTTGCTAATTATCCTTAGTGGACACTGGAAGGAAAGCCTGGGATACAGGCAAGAGGCGGTCTCTGACATTGTCTAAACGTGGAGGAAGGATGTAGAAAATAAAGTCTACTTAGGTGAACCGGTCATTTAAGTAAAGTATAAGATTTAAGTTACAGTTTATTTTTTTCCTGAGCAAGAAAAACTAAAAATTCAATATTATAATCATGAATTAGTGTGTTGAGTTTTTGAAGTCGTACAGACAGAGGATTGGATGCGGCGTGCGGAAATCAGCTGTGGTTCAATACTGCGTGTGACCAGAATACTGGAGTAGGGATGGGAACGCTGGACGTACAGATATTGTCTTAGTAGGTTCAGAATTTCCGCACATGGGAGAGCGACGACCTCCGTGTGTACTTTTTACACAATGTGGGCGCGGAGGGGGGAGGAGTTGTGTTTAAATCAGACAGTAACAGCCTTACGTATGATTGTCTTGTCTGCACGTTTACCCTTAAGTGTGGACAAGAAAAGGTAAGAGTTATAGACATGTAAATTACCTTAGCTCTGAACATGAGTGAGGAAATGCTGTATTCCACAGACCTATGAAACATAGGAGCGGGTGAATGAGCAGAACCCATCCACACGTTTTCAATCAACTATTAGTTCAACTATATAGTTTAGGATCCGATCCAGAGTCATTCATGCTTCTTGAGTAGATGGAGATGCAGACATAATGATGGCCACTAGATGTCAGAAGTGTTCTCCCAGTTCTGCGAGACAGTAGCTTCCCTGGGGAGGTGCTATTCTACCAATAAAATCTTCTCATATAACACATCTTCCCGAAATCAATATGCCCAACAGGTCCTTCAACAAGTATCAGTCTGCAAAGGTCTCACTAACACCAGTCTGCGAGACATTGGGACATGTTTTCTTGGCATTCTTCACTGCTGCATAGATTAAAAGGAAAGTGTTATACATAATTTGTGTATATTCTAAACTGACCAAGTAATGCTTAAAGATGTCAAGTAAAAGAACTTGTGAAGCATTTTGCAGGAAGATTTATTTATATAGACCAGCATCAGATCGTGTTATAAACAGGTTGTACACTACAGTTGCTTGGAGTTAAATAATGTAAGAGGCAGGTCACATGACTGATTGGACTGTGTGTGGTCAGCAGACAGCACTATATAATAACGATGGATCTGAGATGGTCTGGTCACTTGTATTGTTATCAGGATTTTATTGTTATAGACTTTTATGCTCTTATTTTGGTTTACAGTAAATGCAAATAAATGTATTTTATTGTTATCTTTATAGAAGAGCTGAGATATATATATATATATATAGATTGTATATACCATTATTTGGTCTGCAGAAATACTTCTGTTATTTTCTATGTACAGAATCAAATCATAGATTATTTATTCTTGGTTAAGATGCTCCGCTTCTCTGGATTCCGTGTTCCGTGCTTGCAGCGTTTTCAACAACAGGGCAGGACAGGGCGTGATGCAAAGAACGATTCAGAAGGCTGGGTCTGGTCCCTAGCATCCAGATTTTCACAGAAGCCTGGATCGGGGTGTATTAAGAAGGAACGCCTACTGTAAAATGACAAAGAGGGAACAAGCACTTGTGAACCCAGAACCTCTGTTGGAAGTCTAGATAGGTTTAATCAGTTAGTAATAGTTCTCAAACATATGGACAATTCTAAAACCAATTATTATGAACCTGCAAAGTGTCCCTAGTATAATAATACAGTACATACACACAATGGAGGGGCAAATCTCTGGAAAACCAGGACAAGCTGATCTGTACCCAGGGAGATGAGGCAGAAGACAGGTTTAGAACACTGGTTAAGAGAAAACAAGGGTCAGGATATGTTGGTAGAGTCAGGCAAAGGAAGAAGACATGAGGACCGAGGATTTCCTTATGAAAGCTGACAATCTGGAGAACAGGGGAAGACAAACAGGGGTACACAGAGGGTTGAATTGCTGGAGGGGGGAGCAATAGAGGTTGGGAAGGAACCTATAACCCCGTTCCCAATAGTGAGAGGCTGCAGCGATAACGGATGGTAGATTAGGGTTAAGCTGCAACGGCTTCAACATGTAAAAGGTTAGGGTTAGGTCTTAAGGAGAAGGTAAGGGTTAGGTTTTGGGGTTTGAGGGTTAGGGTTAGGCTGTGGGGCATGGATGGTTAGGGTTAAGCTGCTGGGCATGGAGCGTTAGTGTTAAGGTTGAAGAAAGGGAAGGTTAGGGTTAGGCTGCGGGAAAGCGAGAGTTAGGGTTAGGAAAGGGTTAAAGGTAGGTTTAGGTTAAACACGGACCATCATATTTAGGATGCAACTTATTCACCTAAAAGACATCAAATTCTAAAACAAACTAAGATGAATCACTTCTATGTAATATCAAAATCTACAGACATAATAAAAAAATCTTCAGTTTACCTCTGATTGACACACTTCATGACGACCATATTGTTGTCTTAACCAATATTAACGACAACGAAGCCTAGCAGATCACCATTTTACCAATTAAGAGCAGTCAATTAACACCTCCCTTATGCCACCTACATACTGAAAAATCAATAAATGACCTAACGCTCCAATCACCGGAGACATTGCATAGTCCTATTATTAGATTGTTTAAGCGTTCTAGACTTGTAAAGAATCTGATTATTGTGTGGGAGTAGTTTTTTAATCCATTTTGACGATGTTTCGACAAATCGGTATTTGCCATGCACAATCTGATAATCTGGCCAATCAGGTGATAATGAGGTGATCTGCCATTTTATTGTATAGTGTGTAGCCAGTGTTATTGTACCGTTGTAAGCCAGGTTATTTGAGAGATACATCTGAACTCAACTTCTACTAAATGTCATTTTAAATATGTTTAAGAGTAATGGAAAAAATACACTGCTGTATTATACTCTCCTCCACCATTCTTAACATAGCCATAGACTTCAATCTACTGGACCCTTGATCAGAAGACATCTCATCTGGTTGCTTATATCCTCATAGGGCCTGATCCAGAATTCAAAGCAAATTCTGTGCTTAGCTTCTGCAACAAAGACTAAAGTATGGAATTTGTGTTTCAAAATACTGCAGTCCTATGTATGGATGGCTGACCCATGTCCTGGACCCATGTCCTAAACCTACCTTAAATATGGGACGGATTTTCCGTAAAGAAAATAATATTTATGAAATTCGGGCAGCCGAAAGCTCATTATTTCTATTTGTGAAAATATCACTAATTAGAAGATTTTCCTAATGAATGGGTAAGGATGCCAAATTTAATTTTAGGCACAACTTATCCATTCATTAATTTTGAACCCGGCGCCCGCCGTAGACCCGCCACCGTACCAGACAGAAGGAGACTGCAGGTTACTGTATAAGGAGACTCTTAGGCTATGTGGAGGGAAGTCTTAGGTTTAGGCTGCTGGGAGATGAGTCTTGGGGTCAGGTTACAGGGAAGGGAGTATTAGGGATAGACTGTGGGGAAGGGAGTCTTAGGGATAGACTGTGGGGAAGGGAGTCTTAGGGTTAGGCTGCAGGGAAGGGAGTCTTAGGGTTAGCCTGCAGGAAAGGGAGTCTTAGGGTTAGGCTGCAGGGAAGGGAGTCTTTGGGTAAGGCTGCAGAGATGGGAGTCTTAGGGGCAGGCTGACTTCTCTATCTTACTCCAGCGTAACCCTAAGACTCCCTTCCCAGCAGCCTAAGCCTAAAACTCCCCTCCCCACAGCCTAAACATAAGACTCCCCTATCTGCAGCCTTACCCCAATCCCTAAGATATCCATAATATGCCATTATTTCATTTTGCATAAATAGGTAAAGAGAGGAATATTGCTGGAAAATGAGTTTCCGAAAAAAAATAGCTTTATACATAAAAATAAAATAATATATTTTTTAAATAATAAATTGCTAGAGAAATCTGTCCAAAAACTCACAGCCTGTGTCTATTATTTCCTATATACGTCTGCTTCTGAAAGCCAAAAGGAATCAGGAAGGCATCTGAGAACAGGCACTGTTTAATTCTGCTTATTTGTAGGCTAGAAATATACAGTCGATTGTTCGACGTTATTGTAAAGCTCCTGATGTTTATTTTCAGGGGGTGTGGGTGAAATAAGAGCTACACAGTGTGGTATCAGAATCCTGTTAACTCACACGTGCCACTTTAACTGTCTAGCTCTTTGCCAACTCACACCAAGCGGCAACACGAGCTGAACCAGCGCCAGGCCTGCAATTAGCCGGCATTGAGAAGGTCCTGTTTTGCTGACGTGGAGAAGCGTAAAGTGGGGATGATCCTACATCAGACCATAATCTAGAGGAAACTTAATTACACCACTCTCATCACAGTTTAATTAGTGCCACTTAATATGAAGCGTTAAACTATGTTTTAATATAATGCCAAGCTCTGTGGGAGGCAGAGATGGGGTGAAAAGGGGAGGGCTATGTATATTTTTATCTATACACTGTTGTATTTCTATTCCCTTTTGACATGGGTGTTCTGTTGGCAAAGCACGGGTGGTACAGATTAACCCTCTAACCGCTGAAAAGCTAAAGATGCAAGTACGATAAGAATCACAAGATGAACGGAGATAAATCACTGCAACTATTATTGCACCTTGTCCAATATAACGGTAGTCTATGGTTACCATAATTTGGAAGTATGGATACATAGGTACTGATCCAGAGGTGAAAGTACACCTGACGGTGTGGCATATATTGCCATGATTTTTGCACTCTACACACTATGCACAAGCCATTGCAGGCGGTCAAGACCTAAATGCAGCTGCCACCGTATACCTGCGTTCTTAAGGGAGGCAGAGAAGGGGTACTCAGTAGTCAGTGTACAGTAAGGGCGCGCAATTGTAAGAGATGCAGGCGTTTGTATAGAGTTTACGCCAAAACAGGTCATGACACTCCACAGCAGATCCAGACCTAAGAGCATTAGACCACTAACGCCCTCCAGATGTTACTATCTTTTCACAATAGTTGTTCCGTCTGACAGGCGGTTCTTCCCCTCCGCCCGCACAAATGACAGCGTATCGGCATGCACTCCCCCAACACCCCCCTGTGGCTGGCGTAATTACACACTGTTACGCCGGCAGAAGGCTACCCTAACTTCAGCCGGCGTAACAGTGTGAAATTACGCTGGCCACAGGATCGTAACGGCCCAAACCTGCCCTCCCGCATTATCTTACCTCCCCCCGCCTTCCTTGCCTAACTGTACGCAACAGTTAGGGACGCCCGATCCTGAGGAATGGGTTTCCCTAACTACGGCAGGCAACATCTGCCCGGCGTATGTGCAGATCGGCAGAAATGCGGCAGGCGGCGGAGTTTAGATCAGCCGCAAAGTCCGCTCGAGAGAGGGGAAGCAAGGCGTTCACTCCCCTCTCTTGTGCGTAATGCCAGACCCCACACGTAAGGAAAGCGTATGGGGCTCTGGATCCAATCCATGATCACTACTTCCAACAAGTGCCGTAACTAAGGGTGTGCCATAGGGGCTGCTGCCCAAGGACGCAAGATGTAAGGGGGCACCAGTAAGTTCATATTTAATGTTAAATTGATTTGGAAATCAGGGTCACAGGGCACCATTTTTCCATTTTGCCCCTGGCGCTAAAATATCGAGCTTCGGCTTTGCTTCCAACAGGTTATTTTGCGGCAGTGAGGTGCTGACTGACGCCAGTTTTCGTCAGCCTGCCTTCAGAAAAGATGGCTCCCATGGTTTACCCTAACCCTAACTATTCTCTTCCCACAAACTAAACCCTGACTCTCCCCTAACACCTCTCTGAAAACAGTTCTGAGTGCTTGTCACATCTGCAAGGAGGGGAGGCCAGAATTTCAACATTGGACCCCCCCTCGAAAAAGTTTTATGGGGCAATTTTTGTTAGTACCAAGGGCCAGATTTACTAAGCTGCGGATTTGGAAAAGTGGAGATGTTGCCTATAGCAACCAATCAGATTCTTGCAGACATTCTCTAGTATGTAATAGGAAAGTGAGAGCTTATGAACATGGGTCAACAATGCCCATGGAGATCCACGGACGGCAGTGATGGACAGTGGGTGGTGTAGTGTGATGCTATAGGAATGCTGCTCAGTGCCAGCAAATGCCAGTCTCTTCAGGACTGATGGGTAAAAGAAGGATGTGCACATTACACACACATTTTGGATGAATACCTACTATCCTCTGCCAAAAACTGTATTTCCACAGGACAATGACACCAGAGTGACTTACAGTATATAAAGCAAATGAATGTCCTGCAATGGCCAAATCCTGACCTTAGCCCCCTGAAGCGTAATGCCCATCATTGCTCCACATGTTACACAGCAATGCTTGAGCAATGGACAAATAGCGTTTCACCATCAACCAAACATGATGCATGAAATCCCTGCAAGCAGCTACCAGTGCTGTGGTGTAACATATACATTTGTCAGGCTGCTTCATTGAAAAATATAATAAAACATTCATAGAAATGCATATATCAGGATTTAAGACTTTAACTTTTTTAAGGCAACAAGGACTAGATCCAGATTTAAGAACGCTGAGCGGGCGGTAGCAAATCCCCCACAGCGGTAGCAAAAGTATGACAGTGCAATCCTTAAAATCCATGCGTGCGAGTATTTATAAACAGCGCTCAGTCCTCATACATGGAGTACATAGCCTCTATCAAGCAGAGGTCCCGCCCCTGTCTAGCCTGGCTCCGCCTAGATCCACCCATCCAGACTTGGTATTGGTCACGAGTGTGTCACCTTCCACCCCTGGCATTAAAATGTCTATCCACAGCTCTGGCCTTGGGCTCCCACTCTCCCCTGAGCCCCAGGGCCGTTGGCTGAAATGTTGGGGACCGGACCCCATCTTCGGTGTTCCGCCCCCTATGTGATGTCACCTATGACGTCACATATAAGTGGAGCAGCACAGCCCTGCATTAACAGGGTCGATGCACGCTTCCCTCCACATTGGCCCGTTAATGTGAAGAAAGTATTGGCGGGCCCCAACTGTCCCCCTCTGATGGCAGCCCTGCAGAACCCTCCATCAACTAAACCCCCTGCAACCACAGTAGTTACTACAAATGAACCTGCTAATGACATTGGGGTAGATCCAGAACTACGTTTGCTGTACGTTTATTTGCGGAGCGTATTTTCGTGCGCGTAAATTCGCTACACTCCCCTCGGCACACCCCTTGCACGGATGTATTTTGTCAAGATACGCTTTTCAAACCCTGCCTTAACTTTTTCCAACGGAACCGCAGTCATACGCACACGTACGTATGGGCTGAACGAATTTACGCAGCTAAGCACGCCCATACTGTACACTTTAAATACAACCCCCCCGCCTACTTCACGTATTTCACACGTAATTTGGACTAACGTAAAATCAGCACGCCCACACGTAAGTATTTACGTGACACATACGTGAATGGCCCATACGTTCACAATTACGCTACGTTAATGTGCGCATTTTCTATGGTGCGCATGCGCAGTGCGTACAAAACAGCGATTTTACGTCTCAGCCGTGTGTAAATTCGCTACGACGCGTAATTCTGGATCAGGCCCATTGCACTGATTGCGGAAACCTACAATTAATTTCTCAGATTTTTAGCTGAACAAGTAACATTTAAAAAAAACTCTAGACATAACCGTGTTCTTTTCCTGTGCTGGTTTATAGTGCATGCTCCTATGCAGACACTAAGCCTGTGTAAGGCAGATAAAAACAAGGGAGGCTCTCTGGTTAATGTAGTCAGTAAATAAATAACGGAAGCCTTAAACTTAGCGTACTGCAATCAGCTGGAACTATGGCATAATTAACACAGCAGGAGTTCAAAGTGCTCCGTACTCAGGTTTAAATGAACAAGTTGCCTCTGAATGGAAGAAGTGCTCCTAGAGTTTCCCTGGGGGAGATTACGAGGTTCAGAAATGAAACATTCCTGGACTCCATAGAGATTGCAGTGATTACAATGATATCACAGCTGAAATAAAGATGCCAGACCGATCAGTTGTGCAGGGTCATACGGCTAAATTGCAAGCTCTTCAGAACGCGAAGCATAATGAAATTCCAGCACAGACATAAAGCAGAGTTTGGGAGCAGAAATGTGGTTCTCTTTCTTTTTAAAGTTAACATTTTTTATTTGGGCAAACAGGATCTGTGTAAACAAATACAAAAGGGTGTCACACTATTATTAGGGCTAGATTTACTAACCTGCAGAAAAGGAAAGGTGGAGATGTTGCCCATAGCAACCAATCAGATTCGAGCTCTCACTTCCCTGTTACGTACTAGTGAATGGCAGCTAGAATCTGATGGCTGCTATAGGCAACATCTCCACTTTAGTGAATCTAGTCCTTGGACATTTTGTAGGTGGCATGGTTGACACAGCTGGATATTTATCGGTGGCATAGACTATGTTATCCCAACTTTCTGTTTATAGAGGTACGATATGTGCGCAATAAACAACAGGGCAACTGAAGGTTAACCAAACCTTAAAGGGGTTAAACCCAGAGGCGGGGATGAAAGCTCATGGCCAATCAGAGTAAGGATCTTAAATGAAAGTATAGCCAATTAGGATGGGTGAAACAAAATGTTCACAGGGGGGGGTGGCGAAAGGGATCAGAGGTTATAAAAAGGGGAAGTAGGAATGGTTTTACCTTTTCCCCTTGTATCTTCTCACAGGATAATGCTGGGAAGTTGTTATCCTATCAATATGTGGGGTGGTAAAGAGGGAATGGTTTCGTAGAAGGCTCCGAGTAGCATGTCTTGCTTAAGTTCACTCTTAGGGCCTGATTCAATGACCTGGGAGAGCAGAGAAAGTGAGTGTTTATGGGGAGGATGATGGGATCTTATGTTGTCCTCATAGAAAACAATGGGTGAGAGATGGACAGAGATTCATGACAGCATAGCACAGAATCTGTCATTGCTTTGCAAGCCACGAGGAGCCTCCAGAATCCAGACCGATGAAAGTAAGCAGAAGAAAAGTGAGGAAATTGTAAGCTATAAAATAAATATTTAAGGTTTTATAATGTATATGTACCTGTTCGGTTATTCATTTTTTTGACTCAACTACTCAAACATTAGGACTGCTACGTGATTACTTTTGGCTGCTCCTTGCCTGCTCTGTCCCTGCTGCTCCCACCTCTCTCCTCCACTCCTTACATGTGCAGCTGCTCCTGCTTCTCACTGCTCTGTCCCTGCTGCTCCCACCTCTTTCCTCCACTCCTTGCGTGTGCAGCTGCTCCTGCTTCTCACTGCTCTGTCCCTGCTGCTCCCACCTCTCTCCTCAACTCCTTGCCTATGCAGATGCTCCTGCTTCTCACTGCTCTGTCCCAGCTGCTCCCACCTCTCTCCTTCACTCCTTACGTGTGCAGCTGCTCCTGCTTCTCACTGCTCTGTCACTGCTGCTCCCACCTCTCTCCTCCACTCCTTGCCTGTAGAGCTTCTCCTGCTTCTCACTGCTCTGTCCCAGCTGCTCCCACCTCTCTCCTCCACTACTTTCGTGTGCGGCTGCTCCTGCGTCTCACTGCTCTGTCTCTGCTGCTCCCACATCTCTCCTCCACTCCTTGCCTGTGCAGCTGCTCCTGCTTCTCACTGCTCTGTCCCTGCTGCTTCCACCTCTTTCCTCCACTCCTTGCCTGTGCAGCTGCTCCTGCTTCTCACTGCTCTGTTCCTGCTGCTCCCACCTCTCTCCTCCACTCCTTGCCTGTGCAGATGCTCCTGCTTCTCACTGCTCTCTGTTGCTCCCACCTCTCTCCCCCACTTCTTGCCTGTGCAGATGCTCCTGCTTCTCACTGCTCTATCGCTGCTGCTTCCACCTCTCTCCTCCACTCTTTGCCTATGCAGCTGCTTCTGCTTCTCTCACTGCTCTGTCCCTACTGCTTCCACCTCTCTCCTCCACTCCTTGCCTGTGCCACTGCTTCTGCTTCTCTCACTGCTCTGTTAGTGCTTCTCCTGGCTCTCTCATCTGCTCCTTGTCTGCCCAGCTGTTCCTGCTTCACTCACTGCTCTGTCTCTGCTGCTCCTGGATCTCTCATCTGCTCCTTGTCTGCCCAGCTGCTCCTGCTTCTCTCCCTGCTCTGTCCCTGCTGCTCCTGGCTCTCTCACTTGCTCCTTGTCCTTGCTTCCACTCCTTACCTTCCCAGCTGCTCCGGCTTCACTCACTACTCTGTCCCTGCTGCTTCCACCTCTCTCCTCCGCTCCATGCCTTCCCTGCCCAACTGCCCATAGGATGAAGTTCAAACCTATAAATCTATATACTTATCCTTAGACTTTAGGTAACAGACAAAAATATAATAAATGTATTCCTTAATCTATGTAAGAATATACATACACTGTGTAATGTACAGGTGAAACTCGAAAAATTAGAATATCGTGAAAAATTGCATGTGTTTCAGTAACATGTACATTGAGATATTTCAAGCCTTTATTTGTATTAATTTTGATGATTATGGCTTACAGCTTATGAAAACCCCAAAATCAAAATCTCACAAAATTAGAATAATGTGACAAGGTTCAATATTGTCGGCTCAAAGTCTCACACTCTAATCAGCAAATTATTCCAAAACACCTGCAAGGGGTTCCTGAGCCTTTAAAATGGTCTCTCAGTCAGGATCAGTTTGGATCATGGGGAAGATGCTGTCCTGACAGTTGTGCAGAAAACCATCATTGACACCGTCCACAAGGAGGGAAAGCCTCAAAAGGAAATTGCAAAAGAAGTTGGATGTTCTCAAAGTGCTGGATCAAAGCACATTAAGAGAAAGTTAAGTGGAAGGGCAAAGTGTGGAAGAAAAAGGTGCACAAGCAGCAGGGATGACCGCAGCCTGGAGATGATTGTCAGGAAAAGGCCATTCAAAAGTGTGGGGGAGCTGCACAAGGAGTGGACTGAAGCTGGAGTTAGTGCATCAAGAGCCACCACACCCAGATGGATCCTGGACATGGGCTTCAAATGTCGTATTCCTCTTGTCAAGCTGCTACTGAACAACAAACAACGTCAGAAGCGTCTTACCTGGGCTAAAGAAAGAAAGAACTGGTCTGTTGTTCAGTGGTCCAAAGTCCTCCTTTCTTATCAGAGCAAATTTTGCATCTCATTTGGAAACTAAGGTCCCAGAGTCTGGCGGAAGAATGGAGAGGCACAATCCAAGATGCTTGACGTTTCCATAACACCTCAGCAGTGCCACAGGCTAATAGCATCCATGCCCCGCCGCATTGAGGCAGTAATTCGTGCAAAAGTGGCCCAAACCAAGTACTGAGTACATATGCATGATTATACTTTTCAGAGGGCTGACATTTCTGTATTTTAAAACCTTTTTTTTTATTTCATGTAATATTCTAATTTTGTGGAATTTTGCTTTTGGGCTTCTCATAAGCTGTAAGCCATAATCATCAAAATTAAAACAAATAAAGGCTTGAAATATCTCACATTGCATGTAATGAGTCTATATAATATATTCATTTCACCTTTTAAGTTGAATTACTGCAATACATGAACTTTTGCACGATATTATAATTTTTCGAGTTTCACCTGTAGGGTATAGATGTATTAGGACCATGAGATTGCTACCCAACCCTGAGAACTTGGAAATTCTCATGTGTCCCTACCCCACAACTTTTGACAATCTTTGGTAATCTTCATACAGCACCTGGGCACCATTTACTCCTATACTTTCTAATCCTCTAGGAGTTATACTTTCTAATCCTCCAGGAGTTATACTTTCTATCCTCCAGGAGTTATACTTTCTATCCTCCAGGAGTTGCCACAACCTATTGTGGGTTTGCAGCCAACTTGGTCCCCATCATTAAGATCGCCAGTGGTCACCAAACCACTGGTTAGACTCTGCACCCTGGTGACAAGCTACTGGTAACATTATTAAGCAAACATTCTTAAGTGCATTGTTTATTTAAATCAATTTTATAACGTTTAAAAACTTTAACAATATAAAAAATGTAACAATTTCAATACAACCATACATTTTAGGTTGTTTTTAACTAGTAATAAGAAAGATCTGCTTACCCTCCCCCCGTGTTCTCTACTGTCTAAATACAGCATAATAAAGGCTATGGAGGCTTTCTCTTGCTTTGAGAATGTCTCTGCAAGGAGACCCCGTTCCTATCCAGAAGATTATATCTGGGTCAGAGAGCAAGCACAGACACAAACCACTGGACTCCATGACAAAAGCTTTTCAAACATTAGCAGGTCATCCCCCCTTCATGACCTTCTTAGCCCCTTCAAAACATTCTCTCTTTCATGAGCATCCACTGGCAAACCCTCTCACACATCTCTGGTGAATGACTCTGATCTCACGCTCATCCAGTCACCCTACCTGAAGTAGCTAATGGGTTCTGATGAGGACGAGAGTGAGTGTGGAAGCATCCTTCTCCAGTGTTGACTTTCTGTTGGAGTGAAAGACTTCATTTGTCAGCGGACTGCATTTGCCATGAAAGCCAAAAAGTACTCCCCGCCTGTCAGCCGATCTGATAAACACAGTGAGATATGTTAGTCATCGTTGTCAATTCTGGAGTTCTGCTTTATGTCAGTTTTATTAAATAAGTGTTTCGCTCCGGAAACATTGCGTTTTAATGGTTCTCTTTTTCTAAAATTATATAATTCACTTAGTACAAAACAACTGATATTCAACAAGAAGCTATTTAAGAGAACATGAAGTACTAAAGTCCTAATATAAGTATACGGTCATAAAAGGATACGGTCATGTGACCGGGATACTGACCAATGTGATGGAAGGGAGCTTGATACCGCTGCATCACTGGACGACAGATTTACTGTAACGCAAGATCGATGCTTCAGCAACTGACAGGGAGGCCTGATCGACATTTCTGCACTCGGCAGGGATGCCGGCTGGACATAGGTAGATGAGTATTAGCTTTAATATTCCTTTTACGTTTAGAGGAAGGTTGGGGTTGGGCTGCGGAGAGGTGAATGTTAGGGTTAATAGTATTTAAACACGTTAATATTTCTAAACATTTCTGTTAAAATCAAGGCTGCTGACTTATTATTTCTTCTCCCCGGAAAATCTCGTAGGGAAGAAATAGATGTCGGTATGCGGGCAAGGCTTAATGATATATTAATGCAAATATTGGGCTGGATCCAGACCTAGTTAAGTGCTTGATATTAGTTACTCCTGGGCTAAACCATGTTGATTGCAGGGGAGCCATATTTCATCTGTTGTAAACAGTATTAGAGTTCAGAGGTGATGTTTCCTATCCCAAGTCTAAATAACAATGTGACAGTAAAGCTGGTCAGTAGCTGTGTGCAGTAAGCAATTCAAAGATATATCCCTGCATGCAAAGACTACAATTAACTTGACTCCCCCTGAAATCAACATGGTTTAGCCCAGGAGTAACTAAGTTCAAGCACTTAACTAGGTCTGGATGCAGCCCATTGTCTCGAAGCCCTGTCCCCTGTCCATCAATGACATTTAATTACTAGGGATGGGGGTGTGGCTTGATGCATATTACATCATCAAGTCCCACCCAGTCCCTAGGAATAGATGGTAGCCAGGGGGCGGGACTTGAGGCTGTGATTTGCAATAAATCATGGCCTCAAGCCTATTGCAAGAGATCTGCCAGGCAAGTGTGGGGCAGCGGCAGTTCTGCATATAGGCTTACTGGCATTCACATATGGGCCAGATTAAGGGGGCACGGGTTCCCTGCTGCCACGCTTGTGTATATCTGCCAGCACAGAAAACACACTAAGGGCCAGATTTACTAAGCTGCGGGAAAGGAAAAGTGGAGATGTTGCCCATAGCAACCACTTAGACTCTAGTTGACATTTTCTAGTATGTAATAGGAAAGGGAGAGCTATAATCTGATTGGTTGCTGTGGGCAACATCTCCACATTTCCTTTCCTGCAGCTTAGTAACTCTGGCCTTAAGAGTACAACAAACTTGCTTCATACCAGTGGTAAAAGTTTACTTTGTTTTATATTTGGTAGTGCAAAGTGATAGGAAACTGGACTGATATCAAGTTTGCAAATGCACAAACAATGCGCCTGTATGATGGGAACTGATTGTGCCATCCAAAAGTTCTAGTACAAAATATTCTCTGTTTACACACAGGATACTCGTGAATGACCTTAATCGTTTGTCTTATACTTGTTACCTTTTAGTACTGTGTTGTGCCTCAATATGTAACTATAGGGGGCGCCAGGGGTGCAGCTGCTGCGGGACCCCAAGGAAAGGGGATCCATGGTAGCCACTCCCCCTGCCCTGTCAGACATGGACCGCTTAAAGCAGCGCTTGGCATGAATGCTGAGTGCAGTTTATAAATACATTGCTGAGAGCTGCTTGCAATGTGTTTACAAACCGCACTCTGTTGGGCATTGCCCATCCAGACTCGGCTCTTTGCTATGGGATGGGAAAAGGCTGTCAGGTTCCACCCCTGGTTGTGCCCATCAAAGTATATGTACATCTTTAAACCAGATCATGACCTCTGACCTGTGATCCCTGCAGCATCCTAATTCCCATACGGAGTTACGAAAGCAGGATCCTACCTTAATGTCTTCACGATATTGACTCGTAAATCAGGATTGTATCAGAGGCAGCCTTAGGCATATATGTTATTTTATATTAATGTAAAATTGTGAGATTATTTGATGGGACCCCTTCTAATTTTACTTCTAGTGCCCCGCAAAACCTAGGGGCCACCTCTGGATTCCATGTATGGGCTTAACCCAGTCCTTATTGTAAAATTGAAATCCCTCTTGGAAAAGTGGGGATGTTGCTTATAGCAACCAATCAGATTCAAGCTCTCACTTTTTTTTCATACTAGAGAATGTCAGCTAAAATCTGATTGGTTGCTATGGGCAACATCCAGATCCATGCTAGAAGCCTTGTGTGTACCCAAATTTCATAAGTGTGGATCCTCCAGTCCCATATTAGCAAATATAAAATACATTTTTGTTTGAATTTTTAACGTTACTGGTAAAACACTCCACGTGCAGAGACATGGATGCCCTTAGCTCATCGTTTTTATAACTGCCTTTGTGAAAGGAGATGTCTTGTCTAAGGGGTTAAATGAGGAAGCAATGCATTAAACTGACTGTATGTCATGCTTTACCGATTCCACTTTAATAGAACGCCCATATTTCATTGGGTGCAGGACAGCAGCCTCAGTAAACGCTACCCTTCCAGCACACACTAAACCAAATCACTTCAGCATCCCATCTGTCGGAGATGTCCTGGGTCTTATATTTCATGCTTGAGATATCCGTTTAGCATCTGCACAAGGTATTGTCTGCATGTGACTGTGTTGTGTTGATATGGTGCATTAAAGGGCAGGAAGAGACAAAAGTACCGCTACATGTGATGTAAGGAAGCATTTGACAGGATGAGGCAGGGTTGCTGTAGAGAGCTGGCATGGATCATCACATTCATTCACCTACACTGAACACTGGTATTATGTGCTCACATATAGATTTGTGGAATCTAAGCAATATCGCTAAATATTCTCTTCACACTATCTATGCATTTCATAAATTGAAGGCGATTTTTAAGATTTTATCATTTTAAACAATACAGATATTTTGGCTGAAAGTGTTTTAGAAACTTCTAGATTTTTAGTTCTTTGGGTTTACAAAGTATAACAACATGGGGTGGGACCCTAAAGTATTGTGACTGCTTCTTCATACTGTTGGTGCACACGCAACCATGGTAACCTACAGAGCGCATTTTAACCGCTGATCTACGTGTAAGTGGGAAAACCCTCCCAGACTGTAACATTTAATTGTATTTAAATTTATTGGACCCCGCCCACTTTTTTGGGTGAGGGGAATACAATCCATTACAATGGAAGTTACGTTAGCAACCAATCAGATGGGAATACAATCCATTACAATGGAAGTTACGTTAGCAACCAATCAGATTTTAGCTGACATTATCTTGCATTATCTTGTAACAGGAAAATGAGCTAGAATCTCATTGGCTGCTATGGGTAACATCTCCACTTCTCCTTTTCCACAGTTTAGTAAATCTAACCCTAAGACTGAGCAACAACCAGGGTCCCTCCAGCAATTAACTTAGTGTTGAACTATCTATAGAGGTAGCTCTACACAATCTAGATCAGGCCTGGCCAACCTGTTGTTCTCCAGGTTTTGTGAAACCACGAGCCCCAGAATGCTTTAACTGCATTGGCATAGTGAACACCTGACAAAGCCTGCTGGGTCTTGTAGTTTCACTACACTTTGAGAGGTTGGCTAGCCCTGAGCTAGGTCTAACCCTATGGTATAACACCCTCCAACATGACCCATTCCATTAGGTACAACTTAATCTGGTTTAAATGAATTAACTGATATTTAAAAACTATTTGCCTCTTCAACAAAGGAGGTTACCATAGTAACTAACATTTGGAAACCGAGGAGTAGAGTATTTTGTATCCTAATGGAATGGGTCATGTTGGAGGGTATGTGGTATGGGTATTGAGGGGGTTTGGAAGATAGAGGCCTCAATAATAGAACAGTTCATGTATTTAAAGCCCTCATCATTATACTTTGGTCCCTTCCAGTAGTAGTGAGATTACATTGTTTATACATTGCCTGCACAGCATTTGGTGAGCTGGGTTAGAATTTATAACTAGCCTGGAATAGTGAAATGACAGGACCTCTGCTTTGTAATAGACATATTTCTCCAGAATTTATAGTTTATAAGCAGAGCTTGGATGCTGACTTGCATTCCAGTCTGCTGCGTATTGTGGCTGTGTAATGGTATTAGACAATTGTTTCCAAACTTTCTCAATTCAATGCACCCTTAGGACATGCAAAGTTTTTTCATGGTTCCAGTTTTATTCCAAGTATTTATTCAAAACAACTTAAGTATTTAGGTCATAAATACTAATTATTCTATCTAATGACTTTTTCATAGTTTCCTTTTACCTTGCAAATGCTGCGTGGACTTAGAGGCTACTTGTGGCTTCTGATACGATGACTAGGAGAGGCTGCTGATAGAACAGCCGGTCTCCCTGCAGTTCTTGTGCACCGATTGGCTCTGGACTTGATGTGGAGCTGCAGGAAGAGAGGCTGTGCTATTCTGACTATTGCTATATACTGCTGGCTTTTAACCGAGAAATGGTCTTTAAATATTCTGAGTAAACATATTGGTAGAGAACATTTTTTATTCCCAACATCTTGTTTGAACTTTTAAATTCAGATGAATTAATCTTAAAATTTAATCTGTTACTGCTGATCTAATATAGTATTAGCCTGTAAATTGCAATTGAACATTTTCTATTTTTACCAGGTATTCATAATTTCACTTTTCCTAACTACTTGACATAAATAAAATGTTTTGGGACAAAAGAGAAAATACGCTGGTCACATGATCCTAACTGTAAAGGCCAGCAAGGTAAATGCTTTGAGGTATAAGTAACAAGTGTTTTATTTTTCAATTTGATTTAGACCGTTACGAAACTAGCAAAAGAGCAATTAATTGATGTGAAACATTTTTCACAAAACAAGAAAAATCTAAAACATATATATAAGAGTAGACTTCTCTGCCGACCATTACTAAAGATCTCTTCTTGGATGCCTGGTTATATATATAACCCAGCATTGGGACTCTTATTGTTAGAGTTAGGACCACCATATACAGAAAGGCCTTGACGGTGGCTGGTGGCTTATCATGCACCTGTTTAACATTTACCTATAAATTGATTGAGCAACTTCCATTCTATGTTTATTCTGTCTGTGGGCATGTCTGGGATCAGTTGCTGAGAGGGAGAGCTGTTTCACAGCAGCCATTTTGGAGACTTTAAGGGGTGTCGGTAAGTTGTCTCTCAATTTATAAACATATATATATGACCCAACATTGGGACTCTCATTGTTAGAGTTAGGACCACCATATACAGAAAGGCCGTGTCTGGTGGCTTATCACATATTTGTGCTAATATGTTTTAAGAACATTTCTGTGTTTTATTTTACAGAGAACAGTATAGTTTGTTACTGGTTTATGGCAGTGTGCTGGGGCAATTTTTTCCCTTTGTTTCTGTGGCAAGCAGATTAACCCCCTGCCTTTCATGCACCTGTTTAACATATACCTATAAATTGATTGAGCAACTTCCACTCTGTTTTTACATCTACATAATATGTCAAAACCTGTAATCCTTGCAGTCATTTGCATTCTTTGTTATAGGGTCGGAATTACAGCACCGGACGTATGGCATATACCGGACATATTGCATAATCTACGTATCTTTTCGATATGTAGAGTGCATAAAAAAATTGACTACGCATGCGCAGTATTCAGAAACTGTAAACACCGGACGTATATGCAATACGTCCAGTGATGTAAATCCGGCACATAGATCCAATGTATGTACGTCATCATCATGCCCTGATGATGTACAGCATCATGTCAACAGAAACATGAACCTTCCAATGATTATCATTGATGGCCAAGTTACATTGGTTGCTTTGCAGAATAGGAATAGCTGAATCATGACATGTAACATTTTCCTAAAAGCTTTATCAAGCACTACTCTGGTAATATTTTAAAGCACACTTGTATCACCTTCATCACTAATGCTCTAAGGTGGGCATTCATTGTAGCGGACCAGATTTACGGTTTGGAAAAGTGGAGATGTTGCCCATAGCAGCCAATCAGATTGTAGCTTACATTCTGCAGTATGCAATAGTTAAATGAGAACTAGAATGTGATTGGCTGCTATAACATCTTCACTTTTTCAAACTTGCTGCTTAGTAAATCTGGCCCCCAGTAGTCTAACATGTACAGTGTCCCATAAGACATGTTTATTTTCTTTCCCCCTCCACTGGCTATTATAATAATACAGGAATCAACACACTTTAAAGCTAATTTAATGTGATTAGAGTTTAAATATAGTTTTGGAAATATTCCCTCAAATGAACCTTTGCACATTCTCCTTTATGGTGGGGCTCTTAAGTCATGTTTCAGATGTAAATATAAAAATCAGCAGCCGAATCCTTCCTTTGACAGCATTTATCCAATTAATGTGGTAAATGAAATATAATGCAATTTGATCGTGCCGCTATAACAAAAAAAAAAAATATTATTGTGATTTTGTACCAGAAACAATTCTTTTGAACATTGTCAATTTCAGGCACAGAAGCAAATGCTGACCTCTCTAGCAATGAATCAGTCATTGCACTCCATTTAAAGCGTCTGATGCAGATTTGGGCATACTTGCCATGATGGGCTGTAGTTTGTGCTTTTTCTCACTCTGCACAAATACCTGACTTCTGGCCGTTTGTAATTGACGCATGCGTCCCTTTGTGACTGAAGACGATCTCTGATGTTCCAACTCTGGGCTAACTACCCTACAGAGGTGTTAAATCAAATTGCACACTATCAGTAGTTGCGAAGAACACTTTAGGATGATAGATTTACACCTTCCTGGTGGTAATGGCAACAATGATGTGACCACATGCGAAAGTGTTGCAGAAAATGCTGGTTGCTCAAATCAATTTATAGGCTAACTGGTAGGTGAAAGGCCCTATAGGTGGTGGATATTTTCAAATGTGTGTAACTAAAATGTCTTCATTTATTTTACAGGTGAAAAGTTAGTCATCGTGTCGTTGGTTACTCCTATGAAAGTCTACACCGCCCAACAGTGAAAATGGATCCAGACCACCGTACGCTGGTTAATTCCGCAAGCTTCTTGAGGAATTTGGCTTAATAGCATTCCAGATGTTTTGCAATGGATCTTCAGGCGTTTGGAACTTCGTTCTTTAAGCCTGGAGATCCGTCCAAAATGGCAGCACAATCCCTCCACTTTGTAAGGTGGGCATTGAAATTTTACCCTGCCAGGTTTAAGAAAAAAACGTTATTGCCAGGGCTGCAATCTGAAAGCATCATTAAATGCCTTTAAACAACAGGCAAATTCAATCCC
>WWET01000565.1:169758-199831 GCA_011038615.1 Limnodynastes dumerilii | reverse complement strand
CAAAAGAAAAATTCAGTAATGAGCCAAGTGTGTGGTGATTGGATGTGATGTCACAGCCAATCACTATACTCCCAAGCTTGATCAGCTAAGAATGTGACCTTCCAAATGGTTATTATATCATTGTTAGACCATGAGAATAAAAGAAACTCGTAAAACAAAGTGACAATGGAATTAACTTTATTCTAACTGCAGATTTAAGGTATACAACCGAACATTTGCTATTTTTTGTTTTTTTATGAGACTTATAAATAAAAATACAAAAAATGTTCACTACAAAAAAATTTATTTACTGTTAGTAGGATGTAAAAAATATTTTCTTTGCTATACAAGGCACAAACTTCACTTAGTGACAATGTAAGAGAAAAAAAATCCTGCAGCATTTTATTCAAATTTTTTTTCCTCCGGCAAAGGGAAAAAAAAAATGCAACAATTAGCGGAAAACCAAGAAAATAGAGTGAGAAACATTGAAGTGAGGGAGAAATGCTTTTTCTACACAGCATGGGAAAAATAAAAAGTGGCACAGAGAGGAAGAGAGTCAGTAATGTAGCTATGCCCTCTGGGGATTACTGCATCAGCTCAGCACAACACAAAATAAAAAAATAAAATAAAGTTTTGCAAATAGGGTAACGAAAGAAACACAAATATTAGAAAAGCAGAAGCTCATTAAGGTATCAATTTCTGAATAAAGTATTCATCTTTGTTTATGAAAATCTAAACTGTGCTGTACCGTATTAAACTAATTGCATTATAATAACCATTAAATCTATTGTACAATTAAGTGAGCCAATCATTGGATAACTGATTACCCACTAAAGCAGGCCTGGTCAACCTATGGCTTTCCATGTATTGTGGTACTATAATTCCCAGCATGCTTTGTCAGGTATCAGCCACGCCTATGCCATTAGGTCATTCTGGGACTTGTAGTTTTGCAACACCTGGCAAGATGGCCAGACCTACACTAGATAGAATATAAAGGACAAAACTGACCAATCATCTTATTGTTTGTGCACCACTCAACGAGATTTGGTTGAAAAGTCCAAGCCAAACAATGAATTATCAGTGTAATACATCGTACACATTATTTGGGGGGAGGGATGGTGTTATACAGAGGTTTGACATTATTTTTGGAGTAGAAATGCCTCAATCCAATTAGATACTTTTATTTCTTAAAAATTTAACTATAGAACCCACAAACATGTAAAGCTGTTAGTCTCTCTACAGAAAATATAACAGCCATTACACATTTCCAAGCTATTGACCACTACTGATCAAGAACAGGGAGGATTCAGCGTTGGAGCAACATTAATACACACCTGGGCAAAACCATGTTTCCTCACAAGGGGTGCCAAATTCTCTGCATGTATCGCATAAATACTAAACCAATCTATTTTAAAATTTCAATCTAGATTTAAACAAGCAAACGCCATGTTTCAACTTAGATTACAAAAACACCTTGGTTAATTCAACATCCTTTTACTGAGGTGCAGATTGGGTCTAAATTCTAAATCATCCCCCCTACTGAACCGTGAAAAGTGTAAATTTGCACCTTACATGAGCCACCGTTTTCTTTAATGAAAACAAACAAACATAAATACAAACTAAAAGGGAGACAAAGAAAAGAAAGGAAATAAAGTATATCAGGCAACATGACCTGTGGGCACCCATTAAACATAGGCAGAGGGTGCTGAGGTAGACTTAACATGTAATCACTTTGATGTCGGAGGGTCTGCCAAAGTATTGCTAAACCCGCCAGCATTAAAATGGTTAACATCCATTCATAAAAACACTATATTCCATTTCATCAACTATTAATTTGTAGACTTTTTTTTTTTTTATAAATTTATTTTTGACAGCATTTGCAACTGGCACTTGTGCTGTTATGAAATTCAAACAAGCAAAAACAAAAAAAAACCCAAATAAAAACTAATAAAAAAAATAAAAATAATAAAATGTTAGAAAACAGGGATGTGGAAAGGAAGGCTGTTATCTTCTAGGTCCCTCAGGGCAGTTGGTCCGTAATGCTACAATAATTGTATACACACACAGACATATATATATATCTATGGAAAGATTATCTTGCTGTTTAACCAGGCCTCTTACACAGCACATGCAAAACACATTATGAGAGGTACAACAAGGACAAACAGACTGACTGCTTTGGACTTCACTTCAGGGGTGGCTGAATGGATAATGAAATTCAAACGTACATTGGTTAAAAACCCATTGCCTATAGTAAACAAAGAAACGTAAATTTAAGGGCATGTGACCAACATGGAGTAAATCATTTATAGTAAGCATGGTACTTGTTATAATCTATGTTTAGGCTTAGGAGAGACTATATAAACTTTCCTTCAGTTTATTTGACTCATCCCATATAAGGGTTATAATACCTTTTAAATGGTATCATTTATGATAAGGAACAAAGATTACAAAATAGGCACCTTGAAAGAACGCAATGCAATAACTCGAAATGCTAGCAATTTATTTATATTTATTAATTAAAAGAGCAAATGTCGACCTGGGCAAGTCCATATTGAACAGCAAGAGTAGGCAAATTTAAATTGGGCAGGCATAATTAAGAGATGAGAGGTGACGTTTCCAGACTCAACTCTAAATTAGTTTAAACCAAGTTTAAAGAAAAAATGTGTGCACTATAATCAAAAAGACAGCATTCCCCTGCAAAAAAACAAACAAAAACAAAAATGCCCCCTCAATAATGACAACATAATTTTCCCAGGTGACAATAAGCATCTTTGCGATGTTGCTCCTAGTTCTGTGTAAACCACAATGTGAATATGTATGATGTAATTGTCTGTTAAACATTAAGAAGGATTATCTACCAAGTGTAAATTACAGGAACTATTCAAAAGTTTTTTTTTTGTAATTACATTTTAATCAACAGTTCAAAAATTCTAAATATTAGAATGTAAAACTTATTGCAAAATTCTGTCATTCTTGGAAAAGCCACCCCTGGTCCTATATCCAAAGCACTCTGCTCTGTCACAGTCAGAACAATTGTGATAAACTGCAGCAGATTTTTTTTTTTTCTTTAAAACATATGTTTTGTAGCTGGACACAATTTCCTGCATTTTTTTAAGATTTTTTTTTTATACATTTTTTCATAAAAAAAAAAAAAGGAAGAAAATGTTTAGGCACAAAGCATAAAGAAGCTTTTCTCTGACAACATGTTGCTGGCATTCAAAGAAATGGAAACACTGTGTGACGGTTTGATGTTAAAAAAAAACAAAAAACAAGGAAACCTAAAATAAACAAAATACAGCACCACATAGCCCTATGACCACACAACACTGTGCTTTTTAATACCAAGGTGTGAAAGTGCTGTAATATGTTTAATAGGTAAATAGCTATTCAGATTCATCATTCGCAGTGAACTCTTAAAATGCTGTCAAATTATCAAGGGTTACAGCACATTATTCTTTTAAGCATAATGTTAATTTAAAAGAAAAAAAAAACCCAACAACTCCATAATATGCAATTCATTCAAGTTATTTAAAGATATTAGTTACACAGACATTTAGATAACTGTTAAATCTCAATTGAAATACATAAAATTCTTATGGAGTGTTCCAATCAAAATGTAACTATTTCCAGAATGCCTTCCGGGGCTTTTAAAAAGATCAATTCTTCAAACTTTTTTTATTTTTTTCTTACTATTTAAAAAAATAAAAATGGGGTAAACCGTGGTAATATTGTGAATTGTATAAAAAACTATTATTTCTTGGGCATTATTTTCACTTTGTATTATATTCCTTAAGTTTATTATTTTTTTGGTTGAGCCATGTCCTTATGACCTTAACAGGCTCTGGGCTTCAGTAATGGTTATTAAAATGAAATGATGATGATATACTTAACAAAAAAAAAAAGTAGAAAAAATAAAAAAAAAAAAAAAAAAAAAAAAGTCAAGAATTGATCAATGTGACATTTTTTTTAAGGGACTTAATTTGGCCAGAAAAAAAAATTACAAAAAATTATGAAAAGAAAATGAAAAGCATTTTTTTTAAAGGTCTTCATATGATGTGTATTTATTGGGATCCTGTACCAACAACCGCAAGCAATGTTTACATTCCAGTGCCAGATAGGTGCAGAGTCTCTGATTAAGCACAATACTGTATGACTTTCAATACAATTTAACACGCAAAGGTACTGCCTGACCACGTGTGCACACACGCGTAACATACACACACACACAGAGTCCTGTTCACATTACAAAAAAGAAAAAAAAAATATATATATATATATATATATAGATATATATGTAGGCCCAAACTGACAAAAAGACTAAACAAATATTACAAAAATATCACAACTTTGCTAATAGTTTGCCCTACCCTTTCAATATTTCCTTTTTTATTCTTTTTATTTAGGTTTGAGGAGAATGAGAAAGTTCAGAGCACAATCCACAGGAAAAGGATGTAAAAAAAAAGAAGTCTGCATCTGTTTTTCTGGAATAACCTTTTTTTAATCCCTTATTTCCCGGTATCTGATGAGGAAATTTGTGATAACCACCTTGCACTTCTGACTTGAATATTTAGGCCGGCCTTTGCTTACATTTGAACATACTGAGAAAAATATATTTATACCTGCCAAAAGATTTAATACTTTCATCACCTTCACATTATGAATAAAAAATAAAACAAAACCAAATCAAAATAATCTAAATTTCTATTCACAAATTCAAGTTTAAACCACAGATCCTTCACTCCCTCCCCTAACCCTCAGAACTACATTAATACATCTCTAACATGGGAAGCCATTTTATAAACATCCAAACGAGTTTTAAGATTTAAAATGGCAGTCGACAGTGGTTTCTTAGCCCTTTTTTACAGGTATGGTGTCAAAAAAGGGTAGACCCTTTTGTAATAAAGGTTCATTTCTTTTCTGTTTTAACCCATTTTTCACCAATATGGCCAACTAAAAAAAATAATCCCTCTAAACATCTTAAATTTTATAGTAACACAGCTTAAATCAACAGAAAATTTGCAAGAAAAGAAAAATTATGAGATGAATAATTAAGCGTAACATAAGATAAACATGAAACAGCATATTTTTAAACTGAACATAACAAAATTAACCATTTAGCTGTCAGAGGGACCTATAAAACATTGTTATTAAATGTATTGTAGGATCCTCTTGCAACAAATAGGTTAAGAGGTAGCTTTCATTAAAAAAAAAAAAAAAATATAATAAAAAAAAAAAAAAAAAAAAAAAAAAAAACCCCCACCAAAAAACAAAAGGGTTGAGANAAAAAGCCCAGCCATAATGCAAAAGGGCTGTGTCAACCCTAGATTGAATACCATATTTGGTACAGAACAAAAATAAAATAAAAAAATAAAATTAGACAATCTGTCATCTTGCCCATTCTCTATCTTGGCACATTTTTCCTACGTGTCTTAAAGTAACAAAATGCCTCAAATTAGGCATAGGTACATATGAGGTCATAAAAAACAAAACAAAACAAAAAAACAAAACAAAAAAATTCAAGTACAATGTGCTAAACATATGAAAATTACACAATCAAAATATATACATCGAAGCAGCCCCCTATTACTCAATTGACCTCTGTGAAAATATACTGAGACTCACAAGAGGATGCTGGACATTTTCTTTTTTTTTTTTTTATAAGTGAGATATGAAAAAATGGGAAACCGGCAAAATAACCAAACACATCCATGTACAATAATGGCTCTAATGTAGGTGATGATTGATTCACTTCAAATCACAACAACACTAGACCAGTTTTCCTTTGGTCTGTGTAGGACTATGAAGTATTGTGGCTTAGGTCTAGCTCAGCAAATATCTCCAAGCATGTTAAGTTGCCCATCTTTACTTACAAAGTACTTTCCACTAGTATTTTCAAAGTGCTCAGCTTCAAAATCTTCCTAGCCAATGGAACAGATCCCTAACTTTCTCGTATACTCAGAAAAATTGTTGAGTAGAATTGAGGAAGATTGGGAAATTATACATAGAAACTACATGTTCAAACTGAACAATAAGTGGATAAATGGATATAAACATTATTGAAGGCAAAAAACGTAAAATACGAGGTTTCCAACCCCTTCAGTGCTACAAAATACAAAAAAATGAATACCAGGTGGTATTACAGCTAACGCTCCATACAAGAGCACCATTACACAATCCAGTTTACCTGGTTTGGTCATTCCAATCATCCCAATAGAACCTAGAGGGAAGCTTGCTCATAACATTGTATCCGATCACATCTAATGAAATGCAAATTCAATTAAAATTTCAACGTATGTTGATAATTTTAAGCAAAACTATATTTGGACTCCAAATTTATGGATGTATATTTTTTGTCACCAATAGCCAATGCGGTTATGGCTATCGATAGAAAACATACTAGCTTAAGTACTATATAGTTAAAGGGAAAACATTTTACCTTTGTGGTAAATGCAAAAGAAAAGAATTTGATCAGATTTCATTACTAATAATATAATTGGTTAGGCTGGCACCAAATGTCTTCATTCGTATCAGGACTCACCCGCTCAAAAAGGCCTCCTTTTAAAAACCCTTTAAGCTTCCCACAAAAAAAGCCAAAAATGGTGGATGTGTTAGTTTGTTTTTGTTTGTTTTTTTTGCTTTAGTGGGTTTTGACATATTTTTATTTGTAGATGTCTGTATTGCTGGGCCTTCCCAATATCACTTTCTACTTCACCTCCCTCAAACGTTTTGACTTATCCTACTACACATAACACAAGTACAAGTAGGTCTTTTCAATTCTCCAGTCGGCAGGGATGTCCTCAGGCTTGTGGCTCTTCATGTGCTTCTGCATGGCAGACAGACTAGGACAATACTCCAGGCAGATGGTACACTGGTAAGGAGAAGCTCCATTGTGGGTCCGAAGATGCTTGATCATGGCAGAATAATCTCTTGAACGCTGGTGGCACAACTTGCACTCAAATGGTTTCTCACCTACAAAAAGCCAGACGTTTGTTAAAGGCAAAGGCTAAAACAGTGTGCTCAACCCTTCAATTTAGTGTAGCATTGTACCGTGTCGATGTGTTTTGGTGAAGATGAACAATTATGACTGCATAAGTATCCTCGAGCCATCCAAATAAAAAGAACACATTTGTCAGGACATACTTAAAAAGCCATCCTTGATACTAACGCCTACTGTACCATTGGAGTTTAAAGCTGGGCTCAACCATTCACAGACACTAGGTCACCGCAGCAAACAGAAATTTGGACTTGGTGGCAAGGATTACACTGAGTGGTCTGAGTGAGCAGGGGAACAGGCAAAACGTGACCACAGCAGTTTACCCAAAGTGTGAATGTAAATGTCACACCAAAGGAGCTATTCCCTTACTCTCCTGAAACTGCAGTCACCATAAGTGATGCCAATGGGAACTAAGATGAGGAGAGAGGATGAAGTCAAAAGACTTCAAGAGGTAAGATTATTAATGGTGAAGGGGGGAAGGGGGGGTCAAAGTGTGGATTAGAGAGGGAGAGAGAATAAAATATAACCCGACTCCTAAAAAATACGTTTGTTGAACCCTGGCTTACAGTATAGGCCCTCTACCATAAACGCTTCCATATGGGTCCAGGTTAATCAGCAGTCAGATAACCAATCGGTATTTATTAAAATACGTTAACCTTTGTGAAAGCAACCCAAAACACAAAGGGCCAGATTCTGAGTCCAGTACAAAAAAACGTATTTACGCTAGCCACTTGCGTGACTGCGACTTATTGTATGTACCGTGCATGCGCGCGGCAGACGTTAAGCGACATAACTCTAATCGTACGTACCTTGCTCCTAAAACGTACGAAGGCCGGGTCATCCTTACGACGGCCGAAAATACGCTTTGTAGGCGGAGGGAGGCATTTAAATGATACAGTACGGGCCGGGTTAGGCCGTTACGCGAGACAATCCATTACGTATGAGCGTACTTACACAAGGAAAAGTTAAAGTAGGGTTTGGTACTCGTAAATCAAGTATATTACGTGCGACCGAGGGAAGAGCATAGTACTTTCGATCGTGTAAATACGCTACGACATCGTACTTAAACTGCACTCAGGTCTGGATCTGGCATAATGAGAGAATATCAAGCACAGAGGGATGTGGTTTGCAGCTTAGAATGGCTGGTTTGCGACAAATCATGTCCCTACACAAAAACAGTGTGAAGACAACAAAAAGCGATAGGCAAGTTTAATCCTCCCTAAACCCAACTCTTACCCACCCTCCCTGTCCTGCAGTCCAACCTTCTGCTTCTAACAGCCTAACCTTAACCCTCCCTGAGTAGATGGATAGATAGAGAGGCGCATCTATAATGGGTGCAGGGTGAGCAGTGCACACTGGCCCCTCAGAACAGGGGGCCCTGTGGCATTCATCCTGCACCCAGGTTTGGCAGAGGAAGGGGGGGCATTCTGCATCTATTTCTTCCCTCTAAGATCTATAGGAGGGAAGAAATAGATGCCGAATGAGCCCCCCTTCCCCTGCGGAGGGACTGTCCCCCATACACGAGCCAAAAATGTGGCAGGGTTTAAATCGCCAATAGGCCCCACCCCTTTTTGAGTCCACGAATTGGGACAGTCCTGTCTCAGGGTGGGGGGAGGGGCCATGTGCAAAATCCTGAACAAGGGCCCCCTCACTTCTTAAAATGCCCCTGGATGGATGGATGGATGGATGGATGGATGGAATATTACAGAGAAAGTTACCTGTGTGAACTCTGTAATGGGTTTCCAGCTGGTGCTTGAGACTGAATTTTTTGCCACAACCATTACACTCATAGGGCTTTTCTCCGGTGTGGATCCGCTTATGACCCTTCAGCGTACTCTCATCTCGAAAACAGCTTCCGCAAAACTCACACTCATATGGGTGGTCACCTGGAAAGGTAAAACAACAACAGGTTAAGTTAGGATTTTGCTCAAATACTATTAAAAGGCAAATGCAGCTCTATTCATTGATTGGACAGGTCTTAGTATTGCCTCTACTGCTATTGGTCTGTTTTGATTTTCGTCGGTCTTGATACTTTGAATACCTTATGTTTTACTTCATAGCCAAGTGTTTATATGAAAGAATGGTGGTGTTTAGAAAGTATGGTCTAGAAGTAGGACGTTCCCAAATAAAAACAAGAATGTGGAAAGTTTAGGTAGAATCCAAAAGGCAGTCTTAAAGAGTCTGCAAGTTTAATCACATGTTGTTTTTAACCCATTATTCTGTGATTTGTAATCATATCAGCCTTAATAATGTGATGAATATTCAGCTTCACGCTTACTGTGAATAAAAAAATCACTGTACCTAAAATACAAAATGCTTTATGCAAGGAGAACAAGTAATAACATTCACCAAAAAATAAACAAATCTGCATTTCTCTTATATTTAGCACAATGTCAAACTGACAACGCATCGTAACGGTACAATTCTATCACCTGGAGCTTGAGATCAAAACCTATCTAACTAGTTGTGGGCAGTCTATAAATGAAGACAACTTTGTCCTGGACAAAGTTTAATTATTATTATATTTAATTTATATAGCGCTATCATATTACATAATGCTTTACAGAGAATATTTCAGAGCTACAGAGAATATTTGGAGATTACAAATACATCACACACACACACACACTAGGGTTAATTTATTAGTTAACCTACCAGCTGAATAAATTAACCAGATTTTAAAGTGTGGGAGGAAACTGGAGCACCCGGAGGAAACCCAGGCAGACACAGGAAGAACATACCAACTCCACACAAATAAGGCCTAGCCCAGATTCGAACTCATGACCTCAGCGGTGTGAGACACAAGTGCTACTCACTGAGCCACCACTGCTGTCCAGTTTTTTCCATATGTGGGTAAACATGCTGGGGATTTTAAGTGTACTACAACTACTTGTCTGCAATTCAGACCTGCACTTCAGGAGGGACACATTTTTTGCAGGACATCATCAAGTTGCAAATTTACTTTTAAAGTTAAGACTAAGTAAAAAATATAAAATGTACAATGAAATATGAACTCTCCCATAATGCAGCCAACTTTAAAGCTCTACGGTGGTTATGGAGCTACAAGACCCAGCATATCTAGACAGAAAAGGTTCGTTATTGTTCCTTTAAACCCACCATTCCGTGCTCTTGGCTCCCGTTTAAGTTGTCTTATTTTCTCGGATCTAATTTGCCTTAAATAAACAATACGCTTGCAGGCATTTACAGAAATAAGACAATACGAGTTCAAATGCTGTCCCACCCAATGCTTTTAAATGATGTAATTTACAAACCTAGTAAATGTTATTCTTCTGTTTGAAAGGACAGTAGTCATGTTCCTTCTAGATATTGACCACAGCGGCTTTATATTTGTTAACTAGGCAATCAGTCATCAACTTCCCAGATACAAGATGTGCGAGAGATGATCTGTCCTATCCATCATTAATCATCACGTTCATTGCCTGCCCTCCTCAATCACTCTGGAACAAATTACTCCACACCCCAACATATTGCTGATTTTTGTTGCTTTTTTTTCGTCCTATAGGTTTACTGGAAACAAACAGTCTTTAAATGTAATATACCCTGTACTAGAATAGACACAGGGCATTTAAAATGCTATGTATACTGTATACACTCAGACAGTGCGTGCTAAACGCATGTCCAATATGGACATATTAATATGTGAGCATATATATTTATAGATCACTGAAAGTAAATATTTGCTGCATGGACATCTAGAAATGCACCCGTTCTATCTAAGTGGCACATATACTCTCTAGCAGTCGGCTAAGTCTAGAGACAGAAAATATAATAAAGAGGGTGACAGGACCGTGGTTTCTTATTTATGTCAGAAGGCAGAGCAAGGACAATAAAACCAGATTGATCACCGCAGCCCCAACTCATGAATATTTAAAATATTACTGATTCCACTTGTCACTGTAATTGCAATTTTCTGCGGGCTGGGGATCGGAGGCTCTTGCGTTTACGGCGGGGGAACAGGGGCGCCTGTATTTTTTCCTCGGCCGACCTGCCAAGCGTGTAATGTTCTCGTTGCTTCATACATTTTCTCAGACTCCCGGAGACTTTAAGTCATCCGCAATGACCTACGTTTTTTCATTATCCTGGTGTCAGGCCGCGGCTGTGCTTCTGCATAAATTGTCCTCCTGGTTACATTGCGCTCTATCTACTGGCTTTCTTTTATTACACTCCTTATTTGAAGCTCTAAACTATAAACACCTGATTAAAAAAAATAAATATAAAAGTATTTCTAATCTTCCGCAACGATAAATAACGCTAGACGCGGCTGGAGACCTGACATGGAGTCTCTAATCGGTCTAATAAGTACAATTCCTAAAGGGCTTCCAATAAATAATTAAGAGTTAGAAATATATAATCAGCCCCTTGTGATTGGGAAAGTTAGAGTAGGGTTTTTTGCCGGAGAGCAGTAGAAAATCTGACTGTGGCAAACTCACCGATTATGGAGTCCAACGGTTACCAATATTTATATTATACCGTCAGCCATAAAAATAACCAAAAAAGCATAATAGGCATAGTTCGCCATATTTCAGTCCTAGTACTATTCTCCAGACAATAAACCTATTGCGTTTTAGATTTTTATGTCATAACTCTTAAAATGTACCTATGTTATATACATAAAAGACCATTGCTGCTCCTCACCTTTATCCTGTGACAGATACCCATTCGCAATACGATGATTGGCCGATGTGTAGTAGCCAGGGTGTGGTCTGGTTGACAGATCACATGACTTTGGTGTAAATCCCCGATTGCGGTGACTAACTGGGCTGCCGGTGGGATAGAGAGTTCTGGCTGGCCGTTGTTGGATAGGTGTGTGTGAGCTTGGCCTGAGAGTACCAAGATGGAGGTAGAACCAAACTCAGACCTCTCATAGGAGGAAATAGGATTGCCTGACGAAAGATAGAGGGGTGAATGGTACTGGGAGGTGGTTGGTGGGGTGCAGGGTCCTATGAGCAGTATATAAAAAGGATCCAACATTATCTTTTAACTAATAAGCAATAAAGGTACAATAGTGTTTTCTAAAAACACTCAAAGTCCACCAATAATCCGTGATTTTTGGTTGATTTTAAATAAGAGAAAATTAAGAGTCCGAGCAAGAGATTCCAGTTATTTCCAACACGCAAACAGATTAATCCTTCTTAATGGCAGTGCAATGGCAATTTTTTAATTGCTAAATTCTAGAAAAAAAGCAAGTCCGTTCTTTGCAATAGAATAAGATGTGTGCGCTCTATGGAATAGCTTTCCAATCTTCTTAACACCGGCCCGATTCACAATTAAGAATCTGCAGCTTTTCAGGAGCGTAAATTTAAGAAGGGATAAACAGCACATGCGTAGTAACTTAATGTACACAATCTACGTAGGACTTAAGAACAGAATCACAAAAGAACAGCGGCCCTGAATCACCACAATGAACCTAGTTCATCTAGGTTCATAGTGATTTAAGAATGAAGGGGCGTGCCGGGACAAATTAAGAACAAAGATAAGAAGAGTGGGTGGAGAGAGGCATTTAAATGGGGAATTCTGTCCGCGGGTTATGCAACAACGTTCCTAATTAGCCGACATACGCACATAAATACAAACTTAAAGATCCCTATAGCATTCGCTAGTCGGATAAGAAGCTGAAAACCGAGGGTGTGTCAGGGGAGATGGCATGCTACTTGGGTGCATAAAATTAAGAACCGAAAGCATTCTTAAGTGTGAATCCAGTCCACCCTCCACAAGTTTTATAGTATATGGACACCTTGGTTTGCTTATACTGGCTCACCCATGCCAGGTTAGAACTACTGGGACCTGTTAAAAGGTAAGAATTTGAATACACTTTCTTTGCGTATGCCTCTTTATTTCCTTTTCTAGTGTTTACTGGGTTATTTTTTCTTCTTATCTACACCTTCCCTCCCCAACACCATGTTTTCTTTTACACCATCCTTTCCTCAATATAGGTTATTCTCTATTATATGTTATGTTATGGTTAGTGTTAATCGCACTGTTTTATCACGGCCTCTAAAGGGTTGTAGTAGGCTCTAGCTCTAGCCTAGCTCCTCTAGATTACTTAATTACCTCTTTTTAAGAGCAAAATTATCCAGGAGGCTTAGAATTAGGGCCTCAATAGACTACAATAGATTAGAAAATTGGGGATGGGAAGAGGGGGGGGGGCAGACTTCAAAGGATAATTTGTTTACTTGTTTAATTTTAGGTAAACTCTATTTACTATATATACTAATACATTCTGATCTGTAATCTTTTATAATCTACATGTCTATATGCATTTGTACCACCCTTGAACCTCTATAAAAAATAAAATATACAACATATATAGATATAATAATAGTATAAATGCCATGCAAAGTTTTAGAAGAATAAAGCTATATCCATAACAATACTTTATAAAAGACAAGCCCATCTCTAATCTGATAAATACCAAATGCAACCCTATAAAAGCCACTCTAAGAATATAATAAACACAAATATCAAGACTGGTGATAAGCAATTTGTTCAAGTCAAATAGGGGCTACACCCCTGTGGCAGCGGCAACCTCCCCCCTATTGCCCGGCTAATATCATAACACATGAAGAGCCCCTCTAAATCAATGCCAGGAGGCTGACAGTGGCTTTGCTATCAAACACAGCTGCTGATGTTAAGCACACAGACTGGGCACGCATGCTGAAGACACCTCTTGCATTATTAATGAAAGCACGCGCCGCTCTGCAGCATAAGACAAGGAAGGAGGGGAAGGGAGGGGGAATCAATTGTCTACCTATTACACTTCCTACCCTTCTCTACCAGAAAAACATGTCAGGCGTTGGTCAGGGGCATAACACACTGAAAATGGCACCTCAATTCATTGGCATTTCAAGGTTGTAGTTAAAGTGAAAACAAATATTTTGGCTGTGCCACCACAAGCTTTCTGATGATAGCACAGACAGAGGCAACCTGTGGCACTCCAGACAGTGTGAAACTACTAGCCCCATCATGCTTTTCCAGGTATCAGCTATAGTTAAGCTGTTAGAGAATGCTGGGAGTTGTAGTTTCATAACAACTGGCATCCAAAAGGTTGTCAATACTGTCTTAGAAGATCAACAGCAATGCTCACTTTCCATCCTAACTTGTCTGAACACTGCAGAGACAGTTGTTTGGTGGACTAAACCATTATTTTCATGAATTCAGCCCATAAAGCCACATAGAACGGGTGATATTTGTACCAAGGCGCATCCTTATATTCTCTTGAATATAGGTTTGCTACTCAGAATGGCTTCCCCATGTCTAGACATTAAGAGAACTCAAAATGGTATATTTAATGCAGCTTCTGAAGAGAAAAAGTAGCGTTGTTGCTCATGACAGATCAGCTTCTATCCAGTGCATTCTGGGGAAAAGAAATGTACTTGAAAATTGGTTGGTTTATTTAAATATATCCCAGAATGCAATGCACAAGGTTTATATTTCCTGTGTTATGTCTTTGGTTCCACTTTCTTGAAAGAAGGGGATAGTTACCTGGGAAAGAGCATGGAGGGCAGAAACGTAATGGCTGTTCTAAAAATGCTTAAATGTACTGATTAGCAATGCACAGTGACAGGTCTAGTGCTATCGGAGCATTTTATCTTTACTTTATCTTTTTACTGTGTGAAGTCAGTAAAAAAATAAAAATAAACTTCTAAATGAGTAATAGGATACAGACTTGTAAAATACGGTGGCTCAGTGAGTAAGTAGCACTTGTGCCTCACATCGTTGAGGTCATGAGTTTGATTCCCAGACTAGGCCTTATCTGTGTGGGGTATGTATGTTCTCCCCGTGTCTGTGTGTCTGTGTCCGGTTTCCTCCCACATTCAAAAAACATACTGGTAGGTGAATTGGCTGCTGACTTAATTAACCCTAATGTAGATAGATAGATACGAGAGACGAGAGACGAGAGAGAGAGAGACACAGAGACAGAGACAGAGACAGAGACAGAGATACAAGAGAGAGAGAGAGAGACAGAGATACAAGAGAGAGAGAGAATAAGACAGCAAGAGACATCCAGGAGAGAGAGACATGAGCTGGCAGGGGGAAAGCTCTACAAGGTGAGAAATTTTTCATATTTGTGCTGAGGGGACGGGTGATATAAGTCCGGTGTTTAGTGGTTTTTCCTACTGCGGATGTGTAGTACATTTTTTATGTTATCTACGTATCTTTTCCTTACGTAGATTGCGTCAATGCGGTCTGAAAGATATGTAGAGAACGTAAAAATTGTACTACACATGCGCAGTAGGAAAAGCCACTAAACACCGGACGTATATGTTATATGCTATATGTTATATGTTATATGCTATATATGTTCTAGGTAGTCTACATACGGACCTTAGTCTTTATTACAGACAAAGGGTCTGATCTGGGCATGAATTTGTGTCTTATCTTTGTGTATGGAATAAACCCAAACACAGCTGATTCTGTGACCGGCTGCGTACAAAGGGGCGTTTTCTGGATGTATGCTAGACTGTCCCCTCCGCGGGTCACATGGTATGATTTACGCCATTAGATATTTAGACAAATATTTAGAACTAAATTCTGCATATTTACAGCTGTGTTTGGGACTGGATTGGACTCTTGCGGGAACATGTCCTTACTGTACATTGACCAATCACGCTCCACCACGTCCCTCTCTCGGGGTGACTCTCCACACGCGAGCAGTCATTTCACAGTCTGGATCATCATCATTATGGACTGGATCCAGACTTCTGGAAAATGGTGGCTTTCCGCTTGCAGATAGTGAATAATGGCGGCGTTTTGCGAGTGCACATGTATACTTTACACTGTCACATTACAGAACGGGATTCACAAGATCCAGCATTCTGTACTGAAATGCTTTGCAACGGTGAGATGGAATTGGACACTTAGCGTAATGTGAATCCGAGAGGTGTGCGCGTGTGGGGGAGGGTCTGTGTGCGCAATTGTTCTGGATATGTGCAGTGTGAAGGAATGCAGACATATGTTGCGCAATTGTGTATGCATAACGCATGCCTCCCAATTGTCCTGATTTCCAGTGACTGTCCCACTGTCCCACCCACCTTCCAGTTTGTCCCAGTAAGTGGATATGAGATAGATATGAGATATATAGATGGATAGATAGATAGATAGATAGATAGATATGAGATAGATATGAGATAGATACGAGATAGATAGATAGATACGAGATAGATAGATAGATAGATAGATAGATACGAGATAGATAGATGATAGATAGATACGAGATAGATAGATAGATACATACATACGAGATAGATAGACAGATAGATAGACAGATAGATAGATAGATAGATATGAATGTCTTAATGTACTCCATGTAGTGCTTGCGACAATTTGTGGCGCTATATAAGTGTTAATATTAAAATTAATAATAATAAATCATAATATACACAATTTTTGGGTGTTACTTTCAGAAGGGCAGTTGAGGGTTTAGTTACATGGTAACACAGGAAATCTGCTCTACATTACACTTTCCACAGTGTGCCAAAAGCACAGTGCTGTCCATGGTGCTGTAGGATCCCGAGGTTACCTGTGTGTGAGCGGAGGTGACGTTTGAGTGCAGTATGGCTTGGAAAAGTCCTGTTGCACTCGCTGCAGATGTAGCTCCGCACTCCGGCATGGACTTCCATGTGTTGCTGGAGAGCAGTCTGAGTCTGAAAGCGCTTCCCGCAGAGGAGGCAGAACACCGCCATATCGGAGCCTGAAAGACAGTCGCACACAAGCAGAGATTAGTTTACAGACAACTGCATTGCAATGAAAGGAAAGACAGCAGCGCTATGCTATGCTGTCTATGTAACCTAAGTATAACATCCAGCATCACTATTAATCCATAGGAGACAACCAATCAGATTCTAGCTCTCACTTTCCTCTTACAATCTAGAGAATGTCAGCTAAAATGTGATTGGTTGCTACGGGCAACATCTGCACTTTTCCATTCCCATAGCTTAGAACCTATAGTCCTTTTATTTAGTATAAACAACCTATTGTCACTTAACATTTTGCTCCAAGTGCCCAAACGTCATCAGTGTGATAGAGATGGGTGTTATGGCCTGGGCAAGTTTGTCTGTCCTGATTTTTCATCCGGATGTTTTGAGTCCTGTTTCTGTATTAATGGCGCACATTTGGTATAGGTGCATAGAACAGCCAAAGGAAAATAAAGCTGCCAGGTAAAAGGGCTATTACCATACAAACAACCTCAAAAGGGCCAGATTTACTAACGCACTTTTTTGTAAAGGCTTAAATCTAATCACTATTTATCTATTAGGTTCATTTATATACTGAGGCAGTGGTGAAATAAGTATGTGATGGGTGCAGGTGTAAAGATTTGCCGTCCTCCGGTCATAAATGTAGCTCTTTGAGATAAAGACCTCATCGTGCAAGACTGTTACCAGAGTCGCAAAGATTTCTCCACCGACCTTAACTCTCTCCTGACCTTCACCTTTTGTTTCCCGCAGCTTAACCCTAACCTAACCCTTCAGCCCTAACCCTCCATGTCCCACAGCCTAACAATATTTTCTCCCTAACCTTAGCCCACTGCAGCCTGTCACCATTGGGAATGGGTATAAATAGGTACTCGTTCAGAATGGCATTTTTTATTTATTTATTTACAAAGCATTTCGGCAATGATTCAGACGGGATTCAGCTGTCCGCTGTTTTATTGTCACAATAGGGCTGGCCCTACAACGGCACCCCCCTCTGGCAGTACAGAGAACTTCTTACCCCAAAAAATCTGACTGAGTTATCGAACAAAGCCTAACAGTATCTCTATAACCGCTTGATGAGCACTAAATAAATAAAAAGTCTAATATTGTAAATGGAAATGATTGGGATGCTTTGAAATACCTACTGTGCCATTTAGTTTTACAATAAAATAAAAATTAAACATAACTTTGGAAAGTAGTAACAATTCTCCCTTATTCTGCTCGGTTTTACATTTCCATTAGAATGGAATTCAAAAACACATTATGGAAACATTGATTTTTAAGCTTTAGCCTTTAAAGTCAGATAAAAAGAAACTCATTCATTGTAAATATTAAAAAAAACTAAAAACAGATTGTTTAATGAATTCAGTTCATACCACTAAAATAATTTATCATTAAAAACACAATAAGCACAATACACGAGACATTAAAAATGAATGAAAGACAACCACAGGCAAACAAACACTGCTAAACACTGAATATGAGTAACTTACTTAAATAAGGACTTTATTCTTGTAACATTTTTAATTAAGTCATGAGATGCTACATTCACGAGTATAAAAGGTATGTGTATATATAGTGTATAAATGTATACATACAAAAATACACCAACCGTTGCATAGGAGATGTGTATTCACAGAGAGAAGGATAATTATGATGATTAGATCAGGATTGGACGTCTGTGATATGTGGCGCTCTAATTCTAACAAATTCAATCTGATTGTATAAAACTGGTTAGCATCTTGAAATCGGCAATAACCCCCATATGACTCTCACTAAAGTTGTAAGCCAAGGTTTATATACTGTAAAGCTAAATACACACAACCTTGATTTACCCAGCTCCTGATGACAAAACAGTCCGATAGCTGTGGAAAGCATATACTACCTGCCTCATACCCCGTCAGATCATCTGACCCTGTTACCATACATATAGGATCCTCACAGCATTAATGCAGTGTCCAATCCTACTATTGGTCAGAAGTGTTTCTGGACATTTTTGATTGCATCCCAGCAAATCTGTCCAGCCTATACGCTATACAGTCATTGGGAGGAAAAACTGGATAATTTATGTATACAATGTTTTAGGGATTAAAAAGAGCACATTTCTAATTCTTCAATATTACAACCAATAAAAAACATTTTTTTTAATGGCCAAATTACCTGAAAATGTACACTGAATTCTAAGCAGAATGGTTCACATTGGGCCCTTCTCTGCGAGTACTTAACTGCAAGAATGGATTACAATGATCCAACTAAGCTGAAATAAAGTCAGTATAGACAGCAGATACACACCATACAAGAAGGTGCCCAAACAGATCTTGATTAATCACCTCATGTGAGATGGCCCTAAAGAAAAACCATGTCAATACCTCTGGTACCCACATTGGGATCAGGAAAAGAAAAAGTATATAGGAAAGCAGTTCTTGTCTATTGGTTGTCTGTAGTCTTTCAACATAAAACAGGAGTAAAAACAATATAGAATACATACACACACACACACACACATACAAAAATGCCCACAAATTAACCCAACCAACTTTTTGGAGTGAATGGTTTTCCATTCAAGAAAACTAATTGTTCCTGTTATGCTAAATGTTTAATAATATTTGATGTAGTTAACAGAGAGACAGAAATGATTTAAGAGATAAAACCCGCATTATCAGATGAGGACGCATGTTGACAATTAAAGCTCATCTTGATGTATTCATAGTAAAATTACCCAGAATTGCAGCTTTGTGGCATTTGCTATTCAGTGGGTGTGGGGGGTGTTTTTTGTGTTTGTTTTTTGTCTAAAAGAAAGATTTAGAGATAAAAAAACAAACAAAAAACTAGGCAAAAATTGTATTCAATAAATTAAAATAAACACACACAGACACAAGGCTTATTCAGGGAGCTGACGTCTTAATGGCTTTTTCTCTCAAATTAAGCAGCATTTAAAGACTTTTGACAGAGAATGCACAGTGAGGCCTGTTATAGGAGTGCTATTCATTTCCAAGGTAACCAAAATAGTGTCTTCTCACAGTACAGTATAGGCCTCTTGCACAATGGGCAACAAGGACGAGAAGAGAAGAGTATATCATTCAAAGAGAGAGAAAAAAAAAAAAGTTAATTGGAATCTAAAAAGACTGAAAAACAAAACAAGGAAGTTCCTAAAAAACATTATCGCAGCGTTATATCACAATTGCAAATTATTTATCATTCCTGTCAGCACAACCGATAAAGGTCCCCAAGTTGAATGCCAGGATTAAAAGGTTGGTTCTTGGAATGGTGTACATGTTCCAATACCGACCAGCGGCACAACATTTCCTACTCTGTATATTCATTTATAGTTGAATTTATGAACTGAGGATTATTGACAGTGATCATCAGAGTATAAAGCCATAAATCACATAGGACCGTGTGGTTGCATGCATATTTTTAGGAATGGATTAACTGCACATGCGTCGTAACTTTTTCCTCTCTAATTATGTAGTATTTACGCACGGACTTGTGAATCGCACTTAGGGATATACGTACAAAGGGGTGTGGCTTTTATCCGGATGATAGAAGTTATGTAAAAGTGGGCGGGGGGAAGCATTTAAATGGGCATTTGAGGGCGCGGTTAGATAAATATACGCATGTACGTAAGTAACATACGTGTGCAAGTACACACGTAGACGTAGACTTAAGCGGAAGTCACTTAAAACCCATCCGGCTGAGGAGGTTACACTCTCTGGTTAGAAAATGTAATTTCCGAAAAAGGGACATCCAAAAGTTCCTTTTCAGATGTCCCTTTTTCTAATACTTACTCACCCATTCATTAAAAAGTCTGAATGGGTATGTTCGGCATACTTTACTTTCGCAATTAGTGATATCCCTCCACCGCTATCGCTGGACCTGGAACAGGTGAGTAAACGCTCTGTGCGGGAGATGGAGGGTTAGGGTCAGGCTACAGGGGAGGTAGGGTTAGGGTCAGGCTGCAGGGGAGGGAGGGTTAAGGTTAGGGTAGTGAGAGGGGGAGGGTTAGGGTTAGAATTAGGGAAAGGAATGGGGGACTATTTTTCTTAACTTTTCGGACCACTGAGCTTTCGGTGCTCCGTGGATCGATTGCAATGCCTCATGCAAGCATAGCAATCGAAATCCCAGCCAGTTCGCAACTGGCTGGGGAGGAAATGGGCGACTCGATAATCGGCCGTTCGGACCGGAGCCCCACACCCCGACTGAGGGGAAGGTCATGGGTTTTGCCTGGCTACGTGCATAAAAACGCACAGTTAGTAAACACGCTTCTGTGAATCTGGTCCATAGTCATTACGGAAGACATGTTGATTGAAGTAGGGCCAAGATCAGCAGCAAATTGTTTCTGGAAACTGTTCAGAGATATTGGCAACTAAAAAAAAAAATTTCATTTGTAGGAACAGGGGTGGGCCTTCAACAAGTGTCTGGTCCAATCAGAAATCTAGAGATTTGATTCAGGCAAATCTTCTCAAACGTTACTAGTATAGGAGGAAGGGGAAGAGGGTCCATAGGATGTTAATGGATAAATGCCTGCTGTAGGGTTGAAGGTGGCTGCAAAAGAAAACCACCAAAATGGAAGAAATCAGCAGTAGAGAGACATAATTTACCCAATTAATTAATTAATTAATAACACAACTCTCCTGGGAATTTACAACTAGGTTATTGAACGTATCTATGCCCAGTGATGTAAATAATAAAACTACGGGAAGCATAACTGCACTGGAAGGAGGGGAACAAAATTGAAAGAAGGGGGGGGGGTTAAAAATATATTTAACCCCTGATTCTCTAGTGGACAGTGTGATTAGCTCAATTTCTATAGGGAATAACACAAGCCACTGTTCATCCCTGACTGTGATTTTTCGTGGTCATGCTCAGCCAATCAGCAGGGAAATGACAGCTGAACAGCAAGTAAACACACTTGCGTGGACTGGCTCAGTGTTGGCAGGAGGTAGAACACACAAGCCGCTTAAGTATTGCATTACCTGTATGCGATTCAGCATTGCAACATTTCAGTAGGACGTGATGTTCCTTTTTCAAAAGAGAAGCTTATCTTTTGCCAAGTAAATAAAATGGTAAAATAGTGTAAGATGCGGACATCTCTGCTATGAAGCATCCAACCATGGGATCATAAGCCCTTCCTTACCGAATACTAAATTGTACATAAGGGCTTAGCCAAATTTAAATGCCAATGCCCATTTGTACCTTGTATGCCTGTGCGGAGGGTAAATTCAGCACGGAATGCAGCATAGGGCGGCTATGTTCTGTTGCGCATGCGCAGTACTATTCGTGAACGACGTGTACGGAAGTCAGATCATTTTCATAATTCTGGATACATACACACACACACACACGTATATATACACATTTTATATATATATACACACACACACACACATAATATATTCATATACACTGCATTCACATTTCCACCCCAGCAATATCCTAGGTCCCCCGGGTCTTATTTCCAGGGAAACAGCAGATCATCCCAAGGTCACAAGACACTGGAATGCTCCCTTTCTCACTGAAGGGTTGACCCGAGATCCAGATCTACCCTGACACTGAATAATGGGCGGCCATAGCAATAGTAAACAAATCCCTCCAATCATGTCCTTTAGCCAAAACCCGAGTTGAAAAAAGAGAATAACCCTTCTTTTCTCCTGGGTACGATTCCCAGGAACCTTTCACGTCACACCTCTGCACAGGTCACTGGAGCCTCAACCAGAGTCCAATGGCAAAAACCTGGGTATTTACAGGTGATTAAGCAGTGTTACAGTGCCTGGTATCTGTAGGTGTTTTTTTTTTAAAGCAGATTGTTACTTAAAGAACTTAGAATAAACTTTAAGGGTCATGTGGTTAAAAAAAAAAAAGGAACATCGGTTGATAAAACCGTAGCACGGTCACCTTCAAGAAGCTACAAACTCATAACACATTCATCATCTCAATAATACCAGATTCTTAAAGGAGTAACCGAGAAACAAACAATATTTTTTAAATGGATTCAAGATTTGTTTCTAGCAGGTATCTCAAGGGTTATGAAGAAAAAGTACAGAGATTATTCATGGGTCAAACTTCTTTTGTCGCACCAAAGCAATATAGTTGAGACGTGCTAGCCGGTGAGGAGTCTGTGGCATGAAGTCAGAGTGGGTAATTAGTAAACATGGCGCTTCTCTTCTACCTCATTGGCATGCGAGCCGGACGGAGGGAGCCTCGTTTAAAATGCAGCCTGATGGAGCTTTACGGGCTGCAAACCATTTGTTAGCTCCTATTGAAGAGGCTTCGGGGCCAGTGGCAATTAAACTGGAATTAGTGTTTGGAATGAGATACAGCAGATTCATACCATGGAAGGGAGAGGGGACGGGTGGACGTGTCAAGGGAAGCAGTCTGACTCTTGCAGAATACCTTTTCTTTTAACATCCCTTTTCACACCATGTTATTCCACCCTTTCTTGCTGTGTATGGTCGACAAATAATAAATAAATAAAAAAAAAGCCAGAAGCACACTGGCCATATGCTGATGAGCAGTCACTGAGTCACCTTCCAGTGTATATAGAATATTCTTGTCATCGCTGGAAGATGTATTATTAAGACTGTGATTTTGCGTGCAAGCTGGGCAGGTAGAAGTTGCACAACAAGATTGATCTGTGACAGGACAGACACAGCTAAGTCAGGATTCTGGATGTTTTGTCTGGCAAGAGGTGTAAGCTTACTATCTAGATGCAGAGCAATGAAGAGTCTGCTTACACAGACAATATGGCAATAACAGACTGTTCATCAAGGGTTCTAACGAGTGTGAGTCCCCGTTGCGAACGGCCCCATTTCGATAGGGCTATTAGCTCCCAGCCAGTTCCGAACTCGCTGGGCAAACGATTGCTATTCTATATTGAACCCACTCCCTAACTCCCCCCCCCCCCCAACCTAACCCTAACTCTCCCCCTTGCAGCCTAACCCTAAGTCTTCCCCTTCCTTGACAAACAAATGGTCCCTTTAAGTAGGAGGACACAAATTAAAGCACCCCATAAGCAACTTGTGGCTCCCTAGGCGTCATGAAACTACACGACCCATCATGCTCTGACAGGGATGCCTCGGCTTTAGGAGTATGCCGAGTTAAGTTTTTCCAAAACCGTGCAATCATTCAACACTTGTCCAGAAACCCCATCCATCGTGCGTATCTTCCGCTTCCTTGACAAACAAATGGACCCTTTAAGTAGGAGGACACAAATTAAAGCACCCCATAAGCAACTTGTGGCTCCCTAGGCGTCATGAAACTACACGACCCATCATGCTCTGACAGGGATGCCTCGGCTTTAGGAGTATGCCGAGTTAAGTTTTTCCAAAACCGTGCAATCATTCAACACTTGTCCAGAAACCCCATCCATCGTGCGTAGATGTAAAACACCTAGCACAAGCTGGCCATACACTAGAATGATTATCTAAAATCGCATGAATTCCCCCGATAATCCTAACGATCTTTCTTGTAGAGTCCTCTAGACTCCAAAACGATATCTGCACCATACACTAGACGATTTTCCGCCTAAAATCGCCTGATATTAATAAAAAAAACTCTGATTTTCCATCTCCTTTTATCGTCCTCCAAATATCGGTTTTTGACCATACACGTGCCGATAAATAATTTTTGTTATATGTAGTTATAGACGACGATGTCACGATCGTTAAAATGTAAAATCGCACAGTGTATGGGCATTTATCTTTCGCTTTGGCATGATTTAAATTAAACATGTCAAATGATTCAATAATCGTTCAAAACAGCTTTTTAGACGATTATTGGATGATCGCCCATAAAGTCGTTACCATACACTGAAACGATAATTTGAACGATAACGCAATGATTGCAAAATTGGAACGATAATCATTCTAGTGTATGGCCAGCTATACTCTGCCATACCATCATCTGACGGGTTTAAAAGGGTTACCGTAGTCTATGAAAATTTCAGAACAAAAAACTCTTCTATGCACACGGTAAGGTAAATGAGCAGAAGTATGCCAAGAGGAAGTGTAAACAGCCTATAGTCCCAGCTCCCAACAATAAACAAATGCTGCTATTGTGCAACCGTTTCTCTCCTTGCCTAATGAGTAAGAGTCTGAGCGGACATTGACTCAATGGGTCGTATTCACACCCAAGAATGCATTAGGTGCGGACAGACCTGCTCCTAAATCACCCGTCCTGACCCTAACCCACCCCCCAATTTTAGGTACCTTATGGCAATTACGAGTGCCATAGGGCTACCCTATCTAACCATGTGTAGTTTCCTTCATAAGGAGGAAACTACCAACAGGCAATGCCTCCCCCTCGACCCTCTTCGGCTAATCTAAATCCCTCCCCCCTCCCACTGCTAGCTAAACACTCCCTGAGGTGGGATTACGCCACTTCTTTCTAATTAAACTACTCTGTGCGATCTTTAAAGACTGAACAGAGGCAATCTACACACCTAACTGGTACATGGAGTGCGTAGATGACCTACTACTCAAGCCGGGGCTTCTTAGGTGTGAAAACGGCCCAATGTCACTGAAAATTTGTTATAACTCTTGTTTCATGGAAACATAAATGACTGTATTACCAAAAGAGATTGTGTGTGTGCTACTATCAACATTGTTGAAGGAGGAACATGTGTATAGCCATGTACATAGTCTGAGACCGACGCTAAATTCCGTTCCTTCTGGGTTTTTACTGTACATTACAGTTACTGTACTTGAGGATCATGGAGACTTCAGATATAAAACATCACCATAATCGGACTATGAATGTGTTTACACGAACATCGCATAATAAAAACTGTTTGCTGCTGTACCTATTAGGCGTTTACATGATGTAAACAACAAAGGCGAGGACATTGTTCGGGACATGTTGTAAGGAGGGAATGAGCCCTCTCTCTAGACATTAAAATGAAGTAATAACACCATATTCTCAGGCTGCATCCAAGTGCTAGACTGGATTTAATTTATTCCAGAGGCCATCTGGCCAGCGTGAACACAAAGACCTGTCCCTTGTGAATGAGAGGCCATATTTATCACACCCCCTTCACCCTGACCCCTATGTCCCTGGTCTTTTCAAGCAGGGACAAGGCAAGGTTCATTCTTTTTTTTCTTTCCCCCCCCCTATCCATTGTCTGCTACCCCAACGGGTTCCGAATAGAGGGGCCGCCACTGACAATCATGCTAGGGACGTCCCCATGTTTGGATGAATGAAGGCAGAGACAGAGAGATGTTAAAGCCTTTGACACCAGAGGGGCCGTCATCCTACTGTAACAAACACACTGAACTCTTTCTCGTCTTCTAAGGCGACCACTACAAGTGTAAGGGAAGCCAGTGACTGATTTATCAGAGAGATTTAAGGAGGATGGTCAACTGCTACCAAAACAGTGTAGACAGACCAAACATCTCGCGTTGTTTCAATGTTGCCCATATCTATATAAGGTGAACCTGTGGCCAGATATTTAAAAATCAAACCGTGCACATTCTGAGTCATGAAGTCTTAAGAGGAAGAATACTTCCGACAGAGAGACAAAGATCAGAGTGGGCGTTTCTTCTTATAGGCTTATATAGATTAAGTAGCACTATTCAGAGAATATTCCACATTGCCCCTCCCCATTGGAGCTACATACTAAGGTCCCAAACACACGCACTAGGTTTAATTTAGTCAGCAGCCAAGTAATCGACTAGTATGTTTTTTTTGGAGTGTGGGAGGAAACTGGAGCACCTGAAGGAAGCCCCGAGACACAGGGAGAACATGCAAACTTCACACAGATAAGGACTAGACCGGGAATCGAACTCATGACCTCAGCACTTTGAGGCACATGTGCTACTTACTGAGCCACTGTGCTGCCTTGCCAGGCATGGTGCATTCAAATATTAAAGACTCAAGTGCATGGTGGTCTCTGGAAACGCCTGATATCTGAAAAAGCGCAGCCTTGTGCTTGTGGAACAGTCCAAACACTTAAAAAGTGTTGATATGGCCCTGTCTTTTTAACCCTGTTGCAACAAAGGATGAAGAGTGCACAAGTTAGTGAGTAAGAGTTACTTGTCTAGGTTTATATAGGGCTTTGCAGGAAAGGTTGTCAAAAGAAAATCCGCACACAGGATTCTGTGCCATTCCTCAGCCTTATTATAAAATGCAATTTGCTGCATGCATACAGCGCAGTACTTTAAGCGCCCTGTCGGCAGCAGTAAAACTATATGCGCATCAATTTTGGAAACAGTGCATGTGTGTTTGGTGCCTTACTGCGCTATAGACAACTACTGTAAGGGCAACACTGGCTGTGTCTGAAAAACTAGGGGCTAGATTTATTAAGCTGCAGGAAAGGAAAAGAGGAGATGCTGCCTGTAGCAACCAATCAGATTCTAACGCTCACATTCCTATTACATACTACATAATGTCAGCTAGAATCTGATTGGTTGCTATGGGCAACATCTCCTCTTTTCCTTTCCTGCAGCTTAGTAAATCTGGCCCTAGATATTTTGCTGTAATGAAGGACAACAAAAAAGTTTTATAATTGAGAATTCACTATAAAAAAAATAATACAGTTTTAATCCTACTACTACTCTATATTATATACAGTGGCACCATGATATACAGTGCTGTACAGAGAATATGTAGCCATTCCCATCAGCCCTAGCCCATGGGAGCTTGCCTTTTTTTGTTTTTTTCCCCCTCCGTAGTTTGCGGAGAGAAAAAAAGGGGAACATCCCCTTCTGTTGCCTCTCAGTCATTCCCTAAAGAGAAATAAGTGTGGGATAAAGAGAAGAGGAGGAGGTGCTTTGTGTCTGCATACTGATCAGACCCTCCATATACAAAGAAACAGGGCTTTAGGTCAGAGCAGGAGAAGACCCTGTGACTGGACAAAGCTTTTAATCAATCCGAAGAGCTGGAAAAAAAAAAGGTATTCGATCAGTCACTGCTTGCAAATGTGTTGCTAGGACAGATCAATAGTTATGTAATTTTATTTATCACTCCATTCTAGAACGTCCAAAAAAACATGACACTGCTTATTGAATAAATGTGAACAGAATCAAAGAGGAGACCAGACAATGGAAAGGGCAAGCCATAAGTAGTAAGGCATTCCATCCCTATAATAAATTACAGTCACACAAGTATCCTTGCCACAATGGTGCTCACAGACCACTTTAATCAGAAAAGTCATCCAGAGGGTCAAACGCAGCACTGAATTATGTGGACTTGAAAAGTATGTCTTCGGGCTGGCCCCTTTTTCTTCTGAGAAAGGGTTAACGCCAGACTCCACAATGGCACAGTACAGGGAAAACCTGTTCCCATTCCTTAATCATGTTGCTTTTGTGGGCTAGAGGTGAAAGGTCAAATCTGCCTTTATGCTAATCCCCAACCAATGGCATTGTCATGGGAAAATGTGATGGGGGGGGATTACAAAGGGATGAGAAGGCGACAGGACAAGCAGAACAGGAAGTTATAATTACAGGCAGACCACCAAACGCCACGGCTATGCAACAGTGGCCCCCAGATGGTCAGTACAACGCACCTCGAGGTGGACGCCTGCAATTTGGGATCCGCTTTTACAGGAAAAAACGTGCACCTGAGTCTATGGAGAGACTGTAAAATAATAAACCTTATCCCAAACCCACTACAGCCATACGCCAAAGGAGATAGATGCGGTTTGCCAGAACAATGGTCTTTTTTGCAAAGCTGAATGGAGACTGCCAGCAAGTGTTTTTAGCATACCCTTAACACTTCCCTAATCCTTTGTTTCCAATAGCCTAACCCTAACATTCCCCACTCAGCCTTAATCATAATCTTCTACGCCGTGCAGCCTAACCACCACGCCACGCAGCTTAACCCTAACATTATACCCGCCACAAACTGTAAGCTATTGGGAACGGGGAAATAGGTTCTGTTCCCAACAGCATTTTTAGATCCTCAGATTGTTTCTAATGTTCCACGATCGAAATAGGGTTATCCAAACCGGCAACGGAACCCCAATGAGACATTCCCAAAACACAGCTTAACTTCGAGCAGTTTGTTTTCTTTTTATGCTTTTGCAGCTTTTTTTTAACTGAAGACTTTTGATACAATGCAGAGAACTTTGATTAGAAACACATCAAGGAAATGCCACATGCATCCAATTAAAAGCACAGGTTAAGAAAACGTGGCCTATACCAAAGGTGCCGATAAAGGGGGTACAGGCAAGAAATGATTTCGAAGAACACAATATAACCTCACACCTGCCCATCGGCTGTAAATAGCTGTGAGGCTCAGATACTGCACAAATCAGCATTGATTTCATACTCCCAATACTTAACAGGAACAAAATAATATGGAGGAGGGGGATACGGGATAAGCTGTAGGGGAGAAATGACAATATCTCTGTGGTGCACAGGAGGAAAAGCTGCTAGATTTACTAAACTGCTGAAAAGGAAAAATAGAAACGCTGCCTACAGCAACCAATGACATTCTTGCTCTCACTTTTCTATTTCATACTGGAAAATGTCAGCTAGAATGTGATTGGTTGCTATGAACAACATCTCCTATACATTTCCTTTTCCGCAGTTAGTAAAGATAGCCTCTAGACTCTATTTGATCCTCAATTTTCTTAAAAACTTAAGAAACACATACTTAAGTCTTTTTTAATTGTTCTAATGTCTTAGCCTCTACCACCTGCGACGAGAGGTTGTTCCATTTATCAACTACCATATCAGTGAAGTAATGTCTCCTCCTACTTTTCTTTAAATAATACAACCCTCCTGTCCCTGGTTTTAAGATTTGATATATTTGGATATTTCAATCAGAACACCACCCCTACCATTATCTACACAATTGTTGCAGGCTTCGGGAATCATTGTTTACCTGCCTGAGTCCTGGGTTAACTACCACCAAGGATGAATTTTTATTCTCCTTTAGGGTCGATGATCTGCCCATAAACACTACACATTAGATTTCCAGGCTTTTCAAGTAAACAATGGTGTCGCCAGCACTTAACCAAGCATGACTCTTATTATGTATAATTAAGCTGATAGTCAGAAAAAGCATGTTTCTCAGAAAGGAACATGTTTTAAATATGCCTGCTTTATAATGAACAATTCAATAGTTGTCATTGTTCTAGTGACCTCTTCTGACCTATTTAGAAAGGTGTAAGGAATGTTGGATAAAAAGTTGGTGGCTCCAATGAAACCACAAGCTTCTAAAAACAGATATATCGACAGATCAAGGACTCAACCAAGCGATTTTGCAGGTAACATTGCATTGTGGATGCACAGCCTGCAAATCTCTACTTGTAAGGATAAATAATACATTTTAAATAAAATGGACAGCAGTTCATGGTTGCAACTCAACATCCATTAAATAAAATACTGTGTCAGTCTTTTTATTCCATGAAATGAAAATAAATAAAAAACAAAGTTATTTCAGC
>WWET01000565.1:129862-140604 GCA_011038615.1 Limnodynastes dumerilii | reverse complement strand
CACTACTACCTAAACACCCCCAGAGGCAGCATTACTCCGCCTCTACATACCTAACCGATAAGTAGATTGCGTAAATGACTTACAATGTAGTAGGTAATTTCGTAAATACATGCGCCTAAGAAGCAGAAGCTTCTCTGGTGTGAATACGGACCTGAGTGAGAAAAGTTACTCCTGGGCCAAACCATGTTGATTTCAGGGGAGTCAAATTTCATCATTTGCAAACAGTATTAGAGTTGAGAGATGATGTTTCCTATCCCAAGTCTAAATAACAGTGTGATAGTAAAGCTGGTCAGTATCTGTGTGCAGTAAGCAATTCAAAGATATCTCCCTGCATGCAAAGAATACAATTACCTTGACTCCCCCTCAGACGTTACGCATTGGAACTTTGAACTTACGGAATTGGGTTCTGTACGTTCAGAGTTCCGTATGCCAGGGCATGACGAGCGATTATACACATAATGGGCGGAGGTATTTAAACTGTGGGGTCGGTTAGGCACCTCCGCATGACCAAAGATATGCGTGGAGAAGTTAAGGTAGGATTATGGACGCGTATGTTAGCTATGTTACTTACGTGAGAGGGGATTGCGTTACCCTCATACACGCAGAACTTATTCCTAAAGGAATACATCCGAGTGGTTAAAAACAAATAAAAAGCCTTGATTCTAACTTTACCTCCTGATGACCGATTATAAGCAACGTGTCCTCCCAACCCCCATTAATAAATAATAAGGCATGACACATCGCTTGTCCAGCTGAACATAAGCCCGTCAATCGGTTATTGAACTTGATGGAAACAGTTATTTGCCAGGGGAAAATAAATATACACTAATAAGGCGGCAATGATGGAGGACAGGCCACGATTGCGAATAACTGTACTGCTTATTTCACCAGTGGCTTGAGGAGAGAGGGAGGGAGAGGAGAGTGCAAATGTTTTACATTTAAAATGAGTGAGGACAAATATGTTGGCAGCTGTAACGTGTGTGACAAACACTGTGTACTTTTGCTTCACAAGAAAATGCTGGAAGCCGCCTTCAGACATTCCTGCAATTTTTCCAGCTATCTAGGAGACTTCCGAAGCTTGAAGAGGAAAGAGGAGGTCCCATTATTTCATATTAATATAAATCCAGGATATCGATGACTGAAGGATAAAAAAATGGCAATTTAAGGGGTTTTAATCCCAAAATAAAGTCACATTTTTATGGGCCACTTACCTTTCATTTATGTCCCTGAAGAGACTAAAACTAGTGAATAATAAATCCCTGTTGTGGTAGTTGTTATCTACAACAAAGTTTATCAAAAAGTTTTGTAAGAACTTTTGTAACAACTCTAAACTAAAAAGTTTCCAAATAAAGCTCTTTAGAAAGCAATTCATTTACACCTGTCACATTGCAGCAGGGTTTATCCAGGTTCAGATTTGCCCCTTTATGTGCAGTTACTCCGGGGTTTGCCAACTTTTTACCTCCAGGAGATCCCAGAGCAAAGAGACAGATGATTGTATTGGGGGCGGAGCTTCAGGACACCATTTATGCAAATCATGTCTGTAGCCCTGCCCTCCCCCTCTTGTCAATCAATGCTACTAGTCCTTGTGTTACTAGGGATAGGGATGGGCTTGATGACAAATTACGTCATCACGGGCCAGATTCACAGCACCAGACGTATTGCACATATGTCCTTAAATTACCGATAATAGCTACTACGCATGTGTAGTAACAATTTAACATAACATACGCGGTCTTTAAGACCATCTCTAGTAACTCTAGCATACCCTCCAACGTGACCCATTCCATTTGGTACAAAATACTCTGCTCCTCGGTTTGCTGCTTTGTTGAAGAGGTAAATAGTTTTTAAAATATCTGTTAATTCATTTAAACCAGGTGAGTGACAGTTGGAAGCTCAGGAGCGGATTAAATTGTACCTAATGGAATGGGTCATGCTGGAGGGTCTGCTCTAGGATTCACAGCAGGGAGATTTGTTGGCTCTCCTGGGATAACAGGTAAAATGCCAGAATATCAGGAGTCTCCTATTTCGAGTCTGTAATTCCGAATTACTCCTAACTCCTGGTCAGTGTGTTTTCCAACTCTTGTACTAACTTTTGTGAGCAAAATATTTTAGGTTTTTGTTTTTTTTTTATTAATTTTTATATAACTAATATTTTAAAGTTTATTTATTTACCTGGGCCTGATTGTATAATCTTTTTCTGTGTCTATCTGCAATATTATCATTACTACAAGAGGCACTATTGTTGCAGAGAGTTACTGGTTAGTTTGAGATAATCATTACCCAAAGTCCCATTACTAGCACTGTTTTTCAAAATAGATAGCGGATTCCCCAAATAAGACCCTATAAGTAGTAAATAGAGCAAACCACGGCTTTTCCACAAAAAAGGACAATGAACTTTATCAGTACAATAAATAGAAACAAAATAACAGGATCTGCTTGTCTCAATTAAATGATAAAACTCACGGATTACAGTGACGGATTTGACTGATCTATCAGCTGTTGCAGCAGAGCAATGAATAATAATCAGGGATTAGGATCTAGAACACCCCACTGGGATAGAATCACAAAACACTAATGATTTAGGAAATAGCTATAATTTGAAGAGCGTTACCGCAATAAATATCAAAACCAACAACGGAAATACACAGCATGAGAAAGAAATGGCAGGTTCAATGTATTTCTTATATTGATGATTAAGTACAATAAAAATAAAATAAAGAATGTTTTTGTAACAAAGCAAATATTTTAGTATCTGTCCTTCACTAAAGATTTTATTTACTTTTTATGGAAAACACATATGGAAAACAATGTTTGTCAACATGTTCGGTAAATGAAGCCCTTGATCTACATAATCAATGAGCAGTCATTCTGTCCTGAAGAGATGGTTTCTTCCTCTCTACCACTGATAGAGACCCCTATATTCTGCAGAATTCGTCTATGTGCATATACGGGTGCAGGTCTCGCAGCCATTTCAAGGCAAAGCAATCAATCCCCGCCACACTGAAGATGCTGCGTCGAAAAGTTGAGTATCAATCTATTACCAACCCTTACCCTAACCCTCTCTTCCATTACCCTAACCTCCTTTACCCCGCAGCCTAACCCTAAGTCTCAAGTCCCTGCAGCCTAACCCCAAGACTCCGCTATCTGCAGGCTGACCCTAAACCACCACTTCCACAGAGCCTAACCGTAAAAATTTCTTGGAGAAGTTACACACCTCTCCGTTGGAGTCTGCGGCGGGTGGGACCAGTTTGGCGGCTTCCGAAAAATTAATAAGTATGCCGATCGGCATACTAACCTATTCTAATAAAAATGGCTGTTTTTTTGTAATAGAGACAGCTGAAAATTAGCTTGCGACTGTGTCTATTTCTAAAAGCGCCTTTTCTTGCTGGCAACTGACATTGGTTGGTTTTTTTACACTACTGTATAGTACTAAATAATAACAGGACTATTGATCGAAAGATTGGCTTTATAGTTAGAGAGGATATAACCATACAGTTCCTAGTACACAAGTACATAAGTTACACATTACATGTTGTCTACTGTCTAGACTTAAAATATTTACTTGCTGGGTCACACTATCCAAATATTTATGGTTTTCCCTTGCTACCACTCACATGGATGGACTTGGAAGAGACGGGCTTTTCTTAAGTTATCCTCGCTGAAATTCAGGCATGTATACAAAAATATGCCCAAATAAATTCAATTTATCTAACATTTACCTACTGCTAAAGCTTCCATTGCAATGGACACTTAACGGTGGAGCAGTCTTCTCCACTATTAATTAACCCACAACACATGCACAAAAGACAGGATCTACGAAATCAGGTGTTTCACCCGGGTAACACCATGTTAAATTGCAGGAGAGGAAAAACTCATCTATTGCAAACAGTGTTAGAGTTGAGTGGTGATGTTTCATAGCCCAAGTCTAAACGGGCTAATCTGGTTAATATTTGCGTTCCATAAGCAAAAGCACAGTATTCTCCCTGTACGGAGAGACTAAAATTTTAATAGACTCCCCCTAAAATTGTAAATATCTACCTGAACACTTATCTTAAAACTCTGGATCTGGTACAAAGTCAGACACAAATAAATACATTTTAAATAAATAAGAAATTACAAAAAAAACCAAAATAAAACACAACAAAACTTTTTGTTAAGGGTGGGCTCCCAGTTAACAAAAAAAAATGTATTATTAAATAGATAAAGAAGTCAAATTTCAGCCCTCTTTATTACAGGGTGTGCAAACATCTTCAAGGCAAGGTCAGTAAATGAATAATTTTTACAAAACCCAGGTCTCTGTCTACTCTGAACTAATCATTGTAAGGAGCCTTTAAATCTCAATCTCTGAGGACAGATACAGTTTCTGACCAGAACACTGAAGCACAGAAATACAGAGGAAAAAGGTTCTTGTGAATATGTGGTTTAATCTTTCACTTGCGTGTAATATGTTGGAATTACCCATCCCATACATTCTATAAAATGCTGTCTATGCCGGTTCGGTGGTTTTTCACCCAGTTCCAAAGCGGGTGACTGGTAATCAGAGAAGGGAGAGGGGGGACATGATAGCAGCTTTCAAATACATCAAGGGTTGTGACCAGCTAGAGGAGGGTGGCATTTTTCAAAAGAAAAGGTGTAATAGAACACGAGGGCATGGATACAAACTGGAGGGTGGTAGATTCAAAGGAAATGTGAGCAAAAAATTACTTCACTGAAAGGGTGATAGATAAGTGGAATATTCTCCCATCTGAGGTGGTTGAGGCCAATACAGTAGAACAATTTAAACATGCTTGGGATAAATATAAGGGTATCCTAAATTGTAAACCAAATTGAGGGTAAATAGGGTCTAGGGTCAGTATAGTTTTCAATAAACAAATGGGCAGACTAGATGGGCCATGTGGCTCTTATCTGCCATCACTTTCTATGTTTCTATGCCGTCCGGGCAGTGTAACAGACAAACAGGAAGGTGATGTCATCTGACACCTCCTACTGCACAAGCCTCCACTAGAGCAGACACTAGAGTAGGGGAGCAGTCATTAGTATAGAGAAGGAGACAGGTTACTGAGCGCTCTCTCCTCTCCAACAAATACTAGGGTTAGGATGCGGGGAGAGGGGTCTTACGGTTAGGCTACTTGGAGGAGTATCTTAGAGTCAGGTTGTGGGAAAGGGGGGCTTGGGGTTAAACTACGGGTAGGGGACTCTTAGGGTCAGGCTGTGGGGAGGGGAGTCTTAGAGTTAGACTAGTGGGAGGGTGGTTTTAGGGTCTGGCTTCTGAGAGGGGAGGGTTAGGATCAGGCTGTGGCGATTGGAGGGTTAGTTTAATAGAAGGGTAAGGTTAGGGTGAGAATTAGGAAAAGGGTTAGGGTAGAAGTAATACTCACCATTCGCCATGCAGTCTTTGCTCTGGGGATAATCAATTGCTTCTCCTCCTCAAGGCAGAAGCAATCGATTTATGAGCTAGTTCGCAACTGGCTGTAATGAAACGGTTCTTTTGGAAAAGGGCCATTCGTACTGTACTGTATGCCATCCATATTAAGGTGAAAACAATAATTATACACTTACATAACAAAAATGGTCAATTCATTTACATTTTGCAGCGCTCTTTAAACTAATAATTTAAGTCTTTGCAGTAGACATGAAAGAACTTATTGGTATTGAGGGCCCACCATACTCCACAGGGCACTATTACTTCACAAGCAACATCGGTTTTCTATAAGGAAACCATACACTTCACTCCTCATCAATGATCGCCGCTTCAGATTTTAGATGTGGACAGAGTTTTAAGGGTTTAGGGCATATGTTGAACATGAAACTCTTTCTTTTCTCCTGCATTCCTCATAAAATTATTTATACTGGTAGTTGATGGGCTTCATTACGTTGCACAGCATTTCGATAATTCCCTTAGCAGGAGGCTAATGGCACATCTCAGGACAAACTGAGAAACAGCTGGTCCTGCAGAACTTTAACTGCTTTTCCAAAACTCTGTTTACGTTTCAGATTCTTCATCTGTTTTTTATGTGTGTTTATAAGGAGATACCTGATGGATTAATTGCTAAGGGATCCTTGACATGCATTGGAGATTAAAGCTGTTGAGGAACTGATGTAACACTTAGAACTGTTTATATAACCTCTATCATATTATGCCTGTCCAATATTACAAAAGATACAATTTAGTCTGCATGCCAACTGCTCGCTCTTTTACTGTTGTAAGGTTTAACAGTTGTTTCACAGCAGCATTCTAGAGCTATCTAAAAGAGTCCTGTCATCTCTCTGACAACTCAACTCAAAAAGTCTGTTTTGCATGTACAGTTTTATATATTTGTGTGTGTGTGTGTGTGTGTGTGTGTGTGTGTGTGTGTGTATGTGAGAGAGAGAGAGCTCACAAGTATCCATATAACCTTATATTTATAGTCTGGTATAAATAAAAGGAGAAGGGTTCAATAAAAGTCTGTTATTGGTGCAGTACAAAGTTAGAAATGTTTGAGGTCTCAGTTACTTGGCTCACACACTGGGTAATGAATATTTTATAGGAAAGGAAATACTTACACTCCGAGCCTTTTTATAGTCTAGCCTCTTATAACACTGCTAACCTTCCAGATTTGCAGTAGGGAGAGATGGCACAGTGTTAGCCTTGCAGCCATGACTGACATCACGCTGACTATATTGGAAATATCAATGTTTTATTTTCTCATTTATTATAAAGACCAGTATTTATTCCATCATTGGAAATTGTAGTGTCCATATCTATATATCATTTCCTAGGCAAGAGTTGTCCAAGGAGCTGCCAAGGTGGAATATTGATTGATCTATTGTGTGGCCCCAGACTTGAGGGGTCCTCTTTTGTTCTGCTCGGACATAGGGTGACCTCCTGATTGCTTTACTGTATGAAATTGGGGGAGGGGGGATTTCATCAGGTATATCAGGCAGTTTTAGGGTGGGCTGGCAGATCAAATCTGCCAGGGCTGTATGGCAAGCCCCCCCTCATGCCGTGACCTTCAAAAACAGGTTCAGTGGGTGAGGAGGAAGAGGGGTGCATATTTAATAAGCTGCAGGTTTGAAAAGTGGAAGATGTTGTAAGATGATATCACCCAATCAGATTGTAGCTCTCACTTTCTTTTTACATACTAAAGAATGTCAGCTAATATCTGATTGGTTGCTATTGGGCAACAGCTCTACTTATTCCAAACCCGCAGCTTAGTAAATCTGGCCCTAAGTCACCCTTCCCCATTTGCACAGCTGCATACACCTAGGCAGACAGGCAACTTATAGTATTCAGTTGCACTGCTAGTTTGAACCATGCACCCCTTCCCACTCCCATGTGTGCAAGTAATGTCTCTTATACAATGCATATGGAATCTACCTGATTGCAGTTAGCTCTGTGTCTGCTTAGCACACTTTCTCCACCTATCTAGTTAATTTGTGCCACGTTAAGAGTTAAACTGTCCTGATTTATATTTCTCTCAATAGCCCCAGCCCTGTAATCTGCTTTCATTTCAAACTGAGCTGTGATTTATAGGGGAGCCTGCTGCTCCTGCTTAGAAATGAGCTGTTAAACATATGCTATGTTTGACATAAATTTGGAATTTATCACTGTTGTCAAAAACTGCCTGTTGGACAAAGGTGCTTATTAAGGCAATAAATGACCTTAAATAGGTTTCTGTCAGACTTCCTAAGCATTGTGCTCGCTGCGTGTTGGGAAAGGGGGAGAATAAAAAAAAAAAATTCCATTTATGCTATTAGTTCAGATGGATTAAATCCATACGTCGTCTTACTCAAGAAAATCCTTTCTTGATGCTTTGAATGGACGTCAAACTAATTTGCTACTAGTATAATATTCCGGTGGCTATAACAGAGTGAAATTTAAAAAATCTGCAGCGATCCTATTTTTTATTTTTTTGTTAATTAAAATTTAATAAACACATCTATAGTTCTTTTTAACGCCAGATGCATAGAATTCAGGTGTTCAAATCTTTGGATAATACAGGATTTGGATGGGGTTTATATTTTAGGGTTTAGTTACATCTATACAATCACATGTGAGACGTTGGAGCCTTTACAGTTTCACATATGAATGTCTATTCACGTGTACACACTATGCCAATTTAACAGCAGATCTGAGATAATCACCTCTTCTAAAGCTGGCCACACACTAGAGCGATTATCGGCCCAAACGCACGATTATCACATCTTTTGGAATTCCTAAATGATAATCGGACCCTAGCTGCGATTTTTGGAGGTACCTAGTGCTCTGCCCTCTCTCCCTCTGTGTAAAATGACTACTGGATAGACATTTAACACAGAAAGAGAGAGGGCAGAGCGCTGCAGAGCCAGGCTGCAGCGCTGTGTCCTTTCTCCCTCTGTCTGGCTATACAGCGCTGTATAGCCAGACAGAGGGAGAAAGGACACAGCGCTGCAGCCTGGCTCTGCAGCGCTCTGCCCTCTCTCTTTCTGTGTTAAATGTCTATCCAGTAGTCATTTTACACAGAGGGAGAGAGGACAGAGCGCTAGGTACCTCCAAAAATCGCATCTAGGATCCGATTATCATTTAGGAATTCCAAAAGATGTGATAATCGTGCGTTTGGGCCGATAATCGCTCTAGTGTGTGGGCAGCTTTAGAAGAGGTGATTATCTCAGATCTGCTGTTAAATTGGCATAGTGTGTACACGTGAATAGACATTCATATGTGAAACTGTAAAGGCTCCAACGTCTCACATGTGATTGTATAGATGTAACTAAACCCTAAAATATAAACCCCATCCAAATCCTGTATTATCCAAAGATTTGAACACCTGAATTCTATGCATCTGGCGTTAAAAAGAACTATAGATGTGTTTATTAAATTTTAATTAACAAAAAAATAAAAAATAGGATCGCTGCAGATTTTTTAAATTTCACTCTGTTATAGCCACCGGAATATTATACTAGTAGCAAATTAGTTTGACGTCCATTCAAAGCATCAAGAAAGGATTTTCTTGAGTAAGACGACGTATGGATTTAATCCATCTGAACTAATAGCATAAATGGAATTTTTTTTTTTTATTCTCCCCCTTTCCCAACACGCAGCGAGCACAATGCTTAGGAAGTCTGACAGAAACCTATTTAAGGTCATTTATTGCCTTAATAAGCACCTTTGTCCAACAGGCAGTTTTTGACAACAGTGATAAATTCCAAATTTATGTCAAACATAGCATATGTTTAACAGCTCATTTCTAAGCAGGAGCAGCAGGCTCCCCTATAAATCACAGCTCAGTTTGAAATGAAAGCAGATTACAGGGCTGGGGCTATTGAGAGAAATATAAATCAGGACAGTTTAACTCTTAACGTGGCACAAATTAACTAGATAGGTGGAGAAAGTGTGCTAAGCAGACACAGAGCTAACTGCAATCAGGTAGATTCCATATGCATTGTATAAGAGACATTACTTGCACACATGGGAGTGGGAAGGGGTGCATGGTTCAAACTAGCAGTGCAACTGAATACTATAAGTTGCCTGTCTGCCTAGGTGTATGCAGCTGTGCAAATGGGGAAGGGTGACTTAGGGCCAGATTTACTAAGCTGCGGGTTTGGAATAAGTAGAGCTGTTGCCCAATAGCAACCAATCAGATATTAGCTGACATTCTTTAGTATGTAAAAAGAAAGTGAGAGCTACAATCTGATTGGGTGATATCATCTTACAACATCTTCCACTTTTCAAACCTGCAGCTTATTAAATATGCACCCCTCTTCCTCCTCACCCACTGAACCTGTTTTTGAAGGTCACGGCATGAGGGGGGGCTTGCCATACAGCCCTGGCAGATTTGATCTGCCAGCCCACCCTAAAACTGCCTGATATACCTGATGAAATCCCCCCTCCCCCAATTTCATACAGTAAAGCAATCAGGAGGTCACCCTATGTCCGAGCAGAACAAAAGAGGACCCCTCAAGTCTGGGGCCACACAATAGATCAATCAATATTCCACCTTGGCAGCTCCTTGGACAACTCTTGCCTAGGAAATGATATATAGATATGGACACTACAATTTCCAATGATGGAATAAATACTGGTCTTTATAATAAATGAGAAAATAAAACATTGATATTTCCAATATAGTCAGCGTGATGTCAGTCATGGCTGCAAGGCTAACACTGTGCCATCTCTCCCTACTGCAAATCTGGAAGGTTAGCAGTGTTATAAGAGGCTAGACTATAAAAAGGCTCGGAGTGTAAGTATTTCCTTTCCTATAAAATATTCATTACCCAGTGTGTGAGCCAAGTAACTGAGACCTCAAACATTTCTAACTTTGTACTGCACCAATAACAGACTTTTATTGAACCCTTCTCCTTTTATTTATACCAGACTATAAATATAAGGTTATATGGATACTTGTGAGCTCTCTCTCTCTCTCTCTCACATACACACACACACACACACACACACACACAAATATATAAAACTGTTCTGTGCTGGTTAAAGCAGATGAGTAAAGTTCTGTGCTGGTTAAAGCAAATGAAAGAAAAAAAAAAAAAAAAAAAAAAAAGTACTTGCTTTATTTCCTCAAAATGGTTCACTTAGACCCATGACTTGCCTAAGGGACAGGATCATGTGTAGACAAACATAACCCCTCGTTCTCATAGCAGCCTGTTCTTCACAAAACAGTAAATTAATTATTGTAGTATGTATTAAATAAAAACCACAGGTTAAAACAGTTACAGGATGAACTTTGGGTTAAAACAGGACAGATTGAACACTTAAAAAAAAAAAAAAA
>WWET01000565.1:79512-98104 GCA_011038615.1 Limnodynastes dumerilii | reverse complement strand
CAATTCACTGCCACAAACTAGCAACAGCCATAAACACAGGTATGCTTTACTCCACAACAAAAGGGCCATGCAGTCTGGAAGGATGCTTTATTGGACTTGTCAGACTTAGGATAATAGTGAGAATTGAGGTTTGTGTAACAAAAGTACAAAGCGTGGAGCCTTAGCATTAAGCCCATTGTTGTAACCCCACCTTAGCACAAGGGTTAACCTCCCATATGCACTATATTATTTGGAGGAGCTACTAAACTTGCAACACTGCGGTTCAACCCAGTTTTATTCTAACCTTTGTCACATATGTAAGCACCTTAAATCAATAAGGCAACTGCTTAGGAGAAGTTAAAGTTAAAGTAGACATGTTTGGTAAATCTGCAGGTTAACATGGAAATACTTATCAATGCCTATAAAGAGTCAACATATAGGGGGTGATTCAGAGATGCACTTACACCTTTTTTTTTTAGGTGGAAGTGTACAGCTCGGCTAAACCATTTTTCAAAGTAAGGGGTGTTAATTAATTAAAAAATTTTGCATGCAGGGAAAATACATGCCTTTTGCACATAGCTCTAACATACTGCATAGATTTATGTTTATTCTATAAAATACAGTTGAGCTAAGAGACTTCACCTCCTAATTTCAATTCTGGTTTTACAGTTTAAATCTGCCTCCCCTGCAATTCAACATGGTATTGCTCAGGTCTACACTTGCACCTTAAAAAAGGTGTATGTGTAACTCTGAATCAGCCCCATAGTTTGTTTATGAACACTAAGTATCAATGAGTATTGGAGATGCCATAAACACTTAAAAAGGAAATCAAAGTTAAAAATTACTACATCTCATATTGGTAATCAATATATAGCCATGGTAATGAATTAGTGAAATCTAAACTTGTAATTAGTTCTACGCAAATCCACTTCTCTGGGCATTAGTTTAGCATAATACCGGTAAGACTTTGTCAGTTCATAATATTGTAACTCCACACATAGATCAATCATAACAACCAGCGACTAGTTATCAAGAGTTATCCTACTTTTACAATAGGATTTTTTTTTTTTTTTAAATGGCTGGTGTCCCTTTAATTGCCATTATTTGCTTTTAAATTATTCCAACTGTATCAATGAGAGACAGTCAAAGAATGACAATAACATGGCTCCCTAGATTGCCATATCAACATCAGACATGCACAGGAACTTTTCAGTGCAGCCAAAGGAGATGGAACACCACTAAAAAGAGACAGCTTAACAGAGCACTAATATATCATCACAAACAGGTCTTATCCTACTGTAGTTCATATCAAATACTTGCATAAGGTACTGTTATGCAAGGCTCAGGACAGTTTTCATAAAAATTACCATTCTTTACCAGCTAGATTGCCCATTCACACTCCACTCCTTTTATTTTTATCTCCATAAAATATCTAAATTGTACGTGTGCTCTTTAATAGAAAAAATAAATAAGTTTGGGCTAGATCAACGTTTCAGCCTTCTAATCGCTTAAGAAAGTAAAACACTATAGAAATCACCTGTTTCATGGCATTGGAGTTTAATGAATTACCAAAAAAAAAAAATGCCTGTGCATTCCAGTAAGCAAAAAGAGTTGACATATCTAAACCAAAGCTTGTAGCAGGTACACCTAATAAAACAAACAGGCAATATTTGCCCGCTTCATATCTCAAGACATGGGTTTATTCCCAGTATTAGCCCCCCAAAAAAGTGAGAGGTATCAATATTAGCACACAAATTCCTTACAGGACAATTCTCCTATCAAAACAATACTACCTACAGGTTATTAATAAACATAACTGGAATATAACCATAGAAAACTGATGGGTGGGGGGCACATTAGGTTTATAACAACATAGAAGTCACAAAACGCATCAATAATCGAAAGAAAACACATACACGTCCAGATAAAAAGGGTTAAGAAAACAGATCCCCTACAATAGCGGCTAGTCCTATTGTGTGGACAAAAGCAAGAATGTTTTTGTCTTTTGCGAAGTTGAAGCCAGTTATACAGTGTGAGGGTCACAGGGATAAATAAAGACCTGTACAAAGACCCAAATAAGCTATACCTTTTATTCCCCCCCCCTCTATGATGTCACCCAGAAAGAAGAAAAAAAACTAATATTTCCTCTGCACTTTAAAATACCTTGACAGAGCTTTAAAAAGTAAACACCTGTACTGCTTATCAATCAGGAGTATAAGATAATGCAAGGTAATTGATTACTGATTGCAGAACATGTCTACAATAGCAGTTTTAAACAGTAAGGGGGAGAAAGAAGAAAAAAAAAGAAGAAAAAAAGTGTTACACGTAATTTATGAAGTGTTAAAATATGGGCTACAGTTCACTTCTATCCCTAAAAGAGTTCTACTTCTGCTGGTGTGTATAGATGTGTAAGCATTTTGCAAAAGGAACTGTTAGGTGGTTGTTACAAAGAAAAAAAAACACAACACAATAACATCTCAGTGAGTAGAAGAGGGGGGGGGGGTATAAGACAACTATGGTATTATATTATTTCATGGATGGCTAAAACCATTATTGATCACACCTAACAGAAAAAAAGAGGTATAGAAGATGGGAACAAGACATTTTTGCTCATTAACTTGGTACAGTTAGCTTTTCTTGGAGCTGGGGAGAGAGACACCCATTGACAGAGCTGCTTTTGACGACTTGGAAGGGTTAATTAGTCACCTATTAAAAACCCTTTTATCAGTTGTGTATTGCCTAGACTCAGTTCCCTTTAAAAACTCCCAAACAGAACTAGTTTTGGAGAAAAAAAAAGTATACAAAAAAATAAATCAATGTTAGTGGTCAGCATTAGGGAGAGATTAGACCACAGGGTGGCATTAACCCTATTATGACGATAGGGAGATACAAAATAAAGGAGGGCAGGGGGAATCAAAAAAGACATTTTACAATAAATAAATAAAAAATAAATACAGAAGAGATACACTATCAAAAATGAGTTAAGGGATGTGCAGGTTAAAATAACAATAATAAATAAAAATAAGTACATCATGTGCTAACACAGAATAGATCTTTGCCTTTCCACCCCCCTTTTCCCAATTCACACACACAACAGACGCTTATAATGTGTTTTCAGAGCTGTCTGGCTACCACATGAAATGAATATTTGAATATTAAGTGGGCTACAGCATCCAATGGTAAATCTATGCTGCTGCTGCTGGTCAAGTTGTACAAATACACACAGCATACAAAATAAGTGAAGAAAAAAAAAATTACAGGTTTGAGGCTTTATGTTCTAATTTTTTGGCTTCAGAAATAAATATATAAAAGGGATGAAAAGCCCAAAAGGGTTGGTTTTAAAAATAAATACATACATTAGTTGACTAATAGAGTGGAAAAAAAAAGTAATGTTGTTCCCAGCTAAAATAATATCAATAAACAGGGTGGATATTTGCAATAACCATTAAGAGGAACAAAGGCAAAAATGAATCACCAGACAATAATAGCCTAAAATTCAACAGATGAGTACAAAGACAGTGAGGGAAGCACTGTGATATATTTATGCTACCCTGGAACAAACATCTAGCACAATTTGTCATTCTTCTTGCAGAAGATAGACAGATAATCATACAAGTGCAATAGGTGACAGTCTGCCTCTTTCAGTTCCCTTCCTCATAAAGCAACATATTTGCCAATCCCTCCAGACATAAACAAGTGATAATTATGTGTGCCATATCTCACTGTCCCCTATCACACCGCTAACAAGAACAAGCAATCCAAAATATCCAGCTACAGCCTGAATTCAATGAACAAATAAATAGTAAGATTATTAATAACAATAATAGAGCAATAGTGTTGTATATAGACACACACAGCACTTGCTTATTGCAAAAAACATCCTTGTCTTGTATCAGTTTTATACGCTGGAACAATGATCATCACCCAGTACAATGCCACAACTAAGCAACCTGCATGATGCACGTTACAAAATAGTGAATTATTCGTCCAGGAACCTTTGCTAGGAACAATGCATGCGGACAGGGGGGACCGTAATCCCTGCAGGATAAGGGGCTGCTAATAAATTCCTGGATGAAGTTTAGCAATAAAGCAACGGGATACAATAGAATTTATCTCTACCAGAGAAGCATCACATTAAGTTAAGAGAGATTATAGAGAGAGCAGTGAGAGTCCAAGAAGGGTTTTATTGTTTTCTACAGGGTGATGTTTAATATAGAGGCAGAAATAACTTGTGTTAAGCGAATGATGAATGCAACATGTATGCGCTCACAGAAAATAAAAAAGCTAAACTTTCAGCAGTGCGGAGAAGCTCACATGCATGTCCAGACGCTCACATGCAAGTCCAGACGCTCACATGCATGACAGTTTACAATGTGTCAGGATATAAAAGTGGGATTATTGCACTCTCCATCCTTCTGCATCTCACACTAAAGCCAATCACAGCCGGCTCTCCCGATGTATAACACAGACAAGGCATGAAGTAGGACTTTTTTTCCCCTCCAGCAGTCCATGAGATGGATGCACTCACCTCGCATGGGGCTGTGTTCTCCCCGGCTCTCTCAGCAGACATGTATGTGAGTGAAGATGTGCTGTTTAAAGCAGCAGCCCAGTCCAGCAGTTCGCAGTGCCCGCTCTCCTGCTCACTAGCTCCTCTCTCCTTTAAGGTTAGCAAATCAACACAGCGGTGACGTCACGGGCGGCCCCTCCCCCTCCATGCTGGAGCGGCCCGGCCACCATGTTTAGTGCTGGCAAGCGGGAGAGCTGGAGCTGCCTGCGTCCCGTTCTGGCTGGCTGCTCCTGCAGATGTGATGACTGGGAAGAGGAGCCTTGGAGGGGGGCTGTCTGGTCTGTGACACGCCTGTGACAGGATCCCGGTTAGATGTCCTGTCATCTTATGCAACCCGTGACTCTGCACCTATTCTGGAACGAGAGGTCCCAGCATGCTGGAGGTGGTAGCTTCACCTTAGCCACAGGTGGCATGCCTTATGTACTATAAACAAAAGAGCATACCGGGACTTCTAGTTCCACAGATGCAGGTGAACTGCAGGCACTCGGCTCACCTAAAGATGTTGTGGCAGTCGGGGGCTTGCTGTGGGACACCGGTCCCTGACTCACATAATGATGCTATGGCACCCTAGAGCTTGCCCGTCTGGCACAGGTGCCAAACTCACCTAAAGGTTCTAGGGCACCCGGGGACTTTGCAGGTGGGACACAGGTACCTGAGTCACTTAAAGATGCTATGGTACCCAGGGACTTGCAGGTGATGGACACAGGCACCTGAGTCACCTAAAGATGCTATGGCAAGCAGGGACTTGCAGGTGATGGACACAGGCACCTGAGTCACCTAAAGATGCTATGGTAACCAGGGACTTTGTTGGTGGTGAACACAGGCACCAGACTCATCTAAAGATGCTATGGCAAGCAGGGACTTTGCAGGTGGGACACAGGCACCTGAGTTACCTAAAGATGCTTTGGCAACCAGGGACTTTCAGGTGGTGGACACTGGTGCCTGATTCACCTAATGATGCAACCATGGACTTACAGACCCTCCAACATGACCCATTCCATTAGGTAAAATTTAATCCGCTCCTGAGCTTCCAACTGTCACTCACCTGGTTAAAATGAATGAACTGATATTTAAAAAACTATTTGCCTCCTCAACAAAGGTGGTTACCATAGTAACTGACAGTTTGAAACTGAGGAGCAGAGTATTTTGTACATAATGGAATGGGTCATGTTAGAGGGTATGGACTTACAGGTGGTGGCACCTGAGTCACCTAAATATGCTATGGCAACCAGGGACTTGCAGGAGGAACACAAGTACCTCTCTCACATAAAGATGCTATGGCGACCGGGAACATTTTTGTTTTTAATTAAAACCTAGACCAATGATTATCATAACTATGAAGATGATGATGTGACATTTGTTTGCTGGTATGGTATTATATATAACTGCCTCAGCCCCTCATAATATATATATAATATATCATTTGAATTAAATATCAGTATTAAATGTAATGTGTGGCCCTTTGAGTGCTTAGAAAGCTTCTGAATTTGCCCAGCTCTTTTTGGGTATACTGGGACTTGTAGTTGGTGAGACACAGATGCCTGATTGCAGTTTAGCAGTAGTTGGAGAGGCCACCAGAAGCTGCATTTACAGGATGTTAGAAATTGGGAGATAATAACATTGGTTTACATTGTGGGGTCTGAAGTGGTTGGTTTCAGGGAGAGAAGGTGCATCCATGCTAACCATGGACCAGATCCAGGCATCCACTGCTGCCAAGCAACAGCATAGATCCCTGTATCCTAACTTCCAGGGCCGCCATCAGGAGCGTACAGGTGGTATCCTGCCGTCAATACATGCTACTGAGAGCTGTTCTTTAACAGGACATCACATAGGGGAAGGGGCCCCACAGTTTCTGTTGGTGGCTCTACTAACTCCCGAGTGCCGGGGAGACCACGCCCCTTGCATGCAAGGGAGCTATGATCACAGAACCATACCTATTTATGCACCGTCCCCACGTGAAATGGGGACAACTACTTTCTCCATTAAATAAAAATGGCAAAGAGCAAACCATTGTATGGGTCATGGGGCTGGATCTAGACTTAAGTAAGTGCTTGAACTTAGTTGCTCCTGGGCTAAACCATGTTGATTGCAGGGGGAGTCATATTTCATCTGTTGCAAACAGTATTGGAGTTGAGAGGTGATGTTTCCTATCCCAAGTCTAAATAACAATGTGATAGTAAAGCTGATCACTATCTGTGTGCAGTAAGCAATTCAAAGATATATCCCTGCATGCAAAGAATACAATTACCTTGACTCCCCCTGCAATGAACATGGCCCAGGAGTAACTAATTTCAAGCATTTACTTAAGTCTGGATCCAGCCCATGGTTCTTGCAGTGAAATGATCGGCAATTTATTTACAATCTTCATAGTTGAAAGACAATATTTTTAGCATTTAAATTCCCCTTAAGTAAAGACTAACTAATAGTTCAAACACTATGAAAAGTATGAGTATTGTATTCTGAAAAACAAACAAGAAAAAAATACCCTGAATAAAAAGTAGTATTTTATCCCTAGATTAGGTATATGTTCTATTTATTTTTATTTGCATGTGGGTTCTCAAGGATACATAAGTGGGAACCTTTTTGAAAAACGCTGATTAACAGCTTGTACGCACTTTGCAATCTATTATTATCAAGGGCCATAGTGGCATTTTTCAGAATCAAATATTTAAAAAATATGATTCTTTTATACTAGGGGCACTAGTATGGATTACGGATGAGTATATTGTACATACAGTACCTTGAACTATAAGCAGACCGATATAAATGGACTACAGTGTTTATATCTAAGCCACATGTTCTATTTGCCAAGCACTTTAGTAGTAAAGTTACTGTTTCATGAGCTATTGAATGCAAAATACTGTGCAGCTGAATTTAACGCACCCTTTGCAAATTTTGGCTAAATAAATTCATTTGCAACTGGTGTTGTTTATTAACACAATATAGGCAACTGTCTTATGGCTAAGCAGTTTGTGCTATGTGGTACAGCAGGTGTTGCATGATCTGCAGAAATACTTTCTTCTTCTGGATAATCTACTTGTATTACTAGCAAAGAAGTGCTTTGTATATCAAAACTAGAGAGATGTTTAAATGCAGGAGTGTAGCAGACTGGCAGAAATGAGTCAATGAATTTGGGTCTGCAAAAGTCATTTTTTAAATATATGTGGCTCAAAATTACAAATAAAACATTTAATTAATATTAAAAGCAGTTTTTTGTTGTTTTTTTAACTAACACAGATTGGTTAATTCTTCAAGAAACAAAATACAGGTCCAGTGCTCCATACAAACATTATATAACACTATTTGTCAACACATACATAAAAAGGAGGTTTAGTTCACAATATAGCTATATTGGGTTAAGCTCACCTGCCCAGCATCAAGGCATCTCCTGTAGGTGAGTCCCTATCCATCTGCTATATGTGTACTCAGGAGGTCTATATGAAGACACTCCTGCCATTTGTAACAGTGTACAGCGGCCATATTGGGGAGGGGTCAGGCTCCCAAAGTAAAACTAGTACATCTAACAGCTCCCAATCCAATATATGAAATGTGTGCAAGTGTATATATAAATGGAGAGGTGCAGCCAAGGAGCAAAAGTTGGAAGTCTTATTCGTCTGACTGATTAAGAACGGCCCATATGAGGTGGGGCTTGTATGATGACTGTCGTCCTTTTCCAAATTCTATACAAAACTCTGGATCTGTTTCAGAGCTGCGCTTCTGTATATGTTTTACATGCGGAAGCGCAGCGTGAATTTGCACTGCGCATGCCCAGAACAGGAGTGCGCACAGAAATGTGGGCATAGTGTTGCCCATCGCTCTGTGTCCGCATCTGTCTGCTTTGCGCTAGTGGACCAAATAGTTTCACAATATTTAAATGGGAAAATTGATGTTTTTGTCATTTCAATAGGCGCAGTAGCAGTGAACCGTGACTACACAAATACGTGAAAATATAAAAAAAAAATTACATATCAATAAGACAAGAAAATAAAGATAAAGGATTTCCCCCCTAGGTGATATTGTTTACCTCGGTTTTCATTCTTAAAATGGCTCTGTTTAGCTGTTGTATTTGTCTATCAATGTAATAAAAAGAGCTTCACTGCAAACAATGTGACTGTGGTTGCCATAGAAATGAATGGTTATTAATAATTGCTTATTTATTTATAGCAGTTTGGAGAATTGTTTTTAAAAGGCATTAAGAAAACAACAGAGGACCTGTTTCAGAGTTGAATTCACAAGCGTTGTATGTGCTATTTAGAGTTGCGTGAGTTGCTTATCAGAAATACGCAACTCTGAATAAGACGTAGTAAAAATGGGCAGCAATGTCACCCCTGCAATCGGAGTCATATGGACAGTGGCAGTGGCTAGTACAGCTGCAGTCTCCGCCAGTTTGCTAAGCATTTAATACCACTTTCAGATTGCCACACGGCAATAACCCGAGTTTTTCAACCATGGTTTTTTGCCGGGGTTTTTCGTCAAAAAAAAAAAAACCCCAGGTGGGGTGGCTTAAAACACTGCAGGGTAGACTCGAGAAATTCTGGGTCCCGAGTTTGCCCTGACCTATGAAGGGGCTGCTTGTGGCTCCCGGGGAGGGACTTGTTTACTGTTGCATAGCAGCAGTAAACAAATCCCTCCAATTGGGTGCATTAGGTGAGACCTGGGTTTTTAAACCCATGTCAGCACTTTTCACATCACCACCAGACAAGGGAAAACCCCTTCTTTTTTCCAGGGACCAGGACCCCTGAACCTTTCAGATCACCACTAAATATCCAGGTTTTTGCAGAGACCCGAGTTTTTGGCCAAAATCTTAGTTGCAAAAATCAAAATTCTGAATAGACCGTACGCTTCAACTTAACATGATTTGATTTTTTTTTTTTTTTTATTTAAAGTCAAATCACACTTCCTAAAAATATATATCCTAGTTTTATATATATGTATATGTGTGTGTGTTTGAGCATACTTGCGACAATACGCTTAAAAATTAAATTAAATCATCATTTTAATCTTTGTATATTTTTAATAGGTGTAGGGGGCTGTGTTTTAATACAAATAATGAATGCCATTTAATTCTTGAAAACGTTCTCCGTCTTATGAGTTTGGAGCAATTGCCTAGCAATAGCACAAGACCAACCGCTTTATCATTTTAATACCGGGGAACACAGCGTTACACTAGCACAGAGCACACTGAAGTGAACACGGATGAATGGATAGCCTTGTGTCTACACTTTCTGTGCCCACTCCTGTTCTGCATATGCAGGAATTCCGCTGCTCCATTTAAAAAGTAGGTGCTGTAATAATCACAAAAAGTCCAACCTTTCACTTCTTTATAAACATTTCCTCTTTTGTCTTTCCCTTTATATCAATAATGTTGCACTGCTCAATAAAAGTAAGTTCTCCAACAGCTGTACTGTTGCCATTATTACCTACCTTTGCACATATTTCATATGACGTTTCTCCTTGTTCCTTCTGTGATTTGGTACTCTGATTGGCTGGTAAAAATGTCTTGTTGCTCTTCAAGCCCATGAAACTTGGCATGAAACATATGAGTAGTTGCATTAATCTTGGTTTTGTTCTTCAACAAAGATATCTCTCTGCGTGTTGACCTCTTTAAGCTGGCCATACACTAAGTGGTTACACTAAGTGGTTATTGGGTGACCAAATAAGCTGTGCCAATAACTGCTTGATCTATTAGTTGGGTAGATCAAAGATCCCCATTTTCACCCATTGCTGGCAATCATTGATGTAGCATGCATTCCAGAATGTAAAACTAGTGCAATACATGAAGATTCTCACAAAATGTCAATATAGGGAATATTGACCTGATTCACGCTTAAAAAGCAGCGGGGAAAACTACGCATGGCTCATTAAGGTAGCCCTATCGCACTCTTAAGCGCCATAATGTACCTAGAAACGGGGGATGGGTTAGGGGCTGCACGAGTGAGTTAGGCGCGGATCTGTCCACACCTAACTCACTCTTAGGGCCAGATGTACTAAGCTGCGGGTTTGGAAAAGTGAAGATGTTGCCCATAGCAACCAATCAGATCCTAGATCTCACTTTTCTATTACATACTAGAGAATGTCAGCTAGAATCTGATTGGTTGCTATGGGCAACATCTCTTTTCCAAACCCGCAGCTTAGTCAATCTGGCCCTTAGTTGTGCATCCGGAGCTATGTGAGTAAGAAGCCAGACAGAGATCCTCAATATAATCATGAAGACTATAGAAGTCTTCATCCCAGTCCTTTAGCATAGCATGAGCTTAGTGGAATCCATTAAAAGGGAGGGGTTTTTTTTTTACGGGTGTTTTTAGCCAATCAATAAATTGCACTATCCAATGAGGCTATTCTCAATATCACTCACCTTTTGGTATGTTTTAGTGTGAACTGGTCTATAAGCTTAGTAAGCTTGGTGGGTCGCTATGGAAGAACAGGAGTCACAAACCACCTCTATTGAGAGTATTTTCCAGGATTGCTTATTGTCTATAGTTCTAGTGGCAACCGAATCAGTAGCAATATGCAGGGCCGCCATTAGGGGGTCAGCCGGGACTATTATCCCGGGCCCTGAAGCTGATGGGGCCCATAAATACCATGGTTCTACAACAGCAGGTATCGGTGGTATACTATCGTCGTTACTTGCTGCTTAGAGCTGTACACTAGCGGGCCAGTGTGCAGGGAAATCCTTCCCTGCGCATCGGCCTGCTGGTAATGTAGTTCTCCGCCTTCTATTATATGACATCACGGATGACATTGTATAAGGGTGGGGCAACGCATGTGCCCCAGGCCCAAAAATATCGTGTATGCGCAGTAGTTATTGTTCAGTGAATTACGTCCGTTTATGGAAGACGGACGTAGTTCTGGATCTACCCCATTGTCAGTCTGACAGCCGAATTCCGCATTTTGCGTGCGGTGTTTGACTGTCGTTAGTAAGTGTGGATCCAGTCCAAAGTTGTTAATGAATCCCAGTATATTGGTGACCACAGGCATATTGTATCTGTAATTGATTTTTTAGAAAGGATGACCAGATATTTAATGAAAATTTTATTTAACCTCGGACTATTATCTTAGTGAAACCGTCATGACACGGATGCTAATCATTCCCTCTGATCTTATTGTCTTTTGTAAAAAGACATCTCTGTAATAATTTTTAGAACAAGAAAAGCCATTTGTTTTATTTTCCTATCCAGATTGATAATCACCTGGAAATGTGTCAGACTCATTAAAATAATATTTTACGTTTGCAATCAGGCCTGTGAAATACTTGTTTACCCTGCTGGCTATTGTTCTATACTTAATTCCAAGGCTTGGTCGTTGCGAGCCTTCTTTATTATGTGCAAATCTGCACAGTGATTTGAAATTCCGATCAGCATCTGCATTTGGAGAGTAATGTTGTCTGCTTTCTTATCTCTTCTGTAGGGCTTAAATCAGCAGTGTCCATTTTTCTATTTATTTCAATCAGAGTCTCTTTTGTTAAATTCTCATTTTGTTTATTTCCTGTTTCTGTCATTTTTGCAGTTAGATTTCTATATCATAAGTGAAACGCAGCCCATATATTGCTGTTTAATCAACTACACATCTTTATTATGGAGCCCTTGCTATTACTAATGCCAATGTGTTACACCTAACACTGCTTGTTATTCTTCAGAAACCAAATGCTTATTATTCCCAACAAACATTAAGGGTCATTAATCTATATAGTGTCTTGCAAATGGAGTCATACAGGTTCAAAGCTCTTACCGTGGTGTTTGCCAGCCCCCATCATAACAAAGGCAAATGGTACATAATGGCAGCTCGTTGGAATTAGGGAAAATATACATTAGAATGCATTAGATAGGTGCCACTCTAGATGTCACAAAGCCTATGAAAAAATTCTGTATTGTGTGATGGGCATTAGGATGGTCTCTGTATTGTGTGATGGGCATTAGGATGGTCTCTGTATTGTGTGATGGGCATTAGGATGGTCTCTGTATTGTGTGATGGGCATTAGGATGGTCTCTGTATTGTGTGATGGGCATTAGGATGGTCTCTGTATTGTGTGATGGGCATTAGGATGGTCTCTGTATTGTGTGATGGGCATTAGGATGGTCTCTGTATTGTGTGATGGGCATTAGGATGGTCTCTGTATTGTGTGATGGGCATTAGGATGGTCTCTGTATTGTGTGATGGGCATTAGGATGGTCTCTGTATTGTGTGATGGGCATTAGGATGGTCTCTGTATTGTGTGATGGGCATTAGGATGGTCTCTGTATTGTGTGATGGGCATTAGGATGGTCTCTGTATTGTGTGATGGGCATTAGGATGGTCTCTGTATTGTGTGATGGGCATTAGGATGGTCTCTGTATTGTGTGATGGGCATTAGGATGGTCTCTGTATTGTGTGATGGGCATTAGGATGGTCTCTGTATTGTGTGATGGGCATTAGGATGGTCTCTGTATTGTGTGATGGGCATTAGGATGGTCTCTGTATTGTGTGATGGGCATTAGGATGGTCTCTGTATTGTGTGATGGGCATTAGGATGGTCTCTGTATTGTGTGATGGGCATTAGGATGGTCTCTGTATTGTGTGATGGGCATTAGGATGGTCTCTGTATTGTGTGATGGGCATTAGGATGGTCTCTGTATTGTGTGATGGGCATTAGGATGGTCTCTGTATTGTGTGATGGGCATTAGGATGGTCTCTGTATTGTGTGATGGGCATTAGGATGGTCTCTGTATTGTGTGATGGGCATTAGGATGGTCTCTGTATTGTGTGATGGGCATTAGGATGGTCTCTGTATTGTGTGATGGGCATTAGGATGGTCTCTGTATTGTGTGATGGGCATTAGGATGGTCTCTGTATTGTGTGATGGGCATTAGGATGGTCTCTGTATTGTGTGATGGGCATTAGGATGGTCTCTGTATTGTGTGATGGGCATTAGGATGGTCTCTGTATTGTGTGATGGGCATTAGGATGGTCTCTGTATTGTGTGATGGGCATTAGGATGGTCTCTGTATTGTGTGATGGGCATTAGGATGGTCTCTGTATTGTGTGATGGGCATTAGGATGGTCTCTGTATTGTGTGATGGGCATTAGGATGGTCTCTGTATTGTGTGATGGGCATTAGGATGGTCTCTGTATTGTGTGATGGGCATTAGGATGGTCTCTGTATTGTGTGATGGGCATTAGGATGGTCTCTGTATTGTGTGATGGGCATTAGGATGGTCTCTGTATTGTGTGATGGGCATTAGGATGGTCTCTGTATTGTGTGATGGGCATTAGGATGGTCTCTGTATTGTGTGATGGGCATTAGGATGGTCTCTGTATTGTGTGATGGGCATTAGGATGGTCTCTGTATTGTGTGATGGGCATTAGGATGGTCTCTGTATTGTGTGATGGGCATTAGGATGGTCTCTGTATTGTGTGATGGGCATTAGGATGGTCTCTGTATTGTGTGATGGGCATTAGGATGGTCTCTGTATTGTGTGATGGGCATTAGGATGGTCTCTGTATTGTGTGATGGGCATTAGGATGGTCTCTGTATTGTGTGATGGGCATTAGGATGGTCTCTGTATTGTGTGATGGGCATTAGGATGGTCTCTGTATTGTGTGATGGGCATTAGGATGGTCTCTGTATTGTGTGATGGGCATTAGGATGGTCTCTGTATTGTGTGATGGGCATTAGGATGGTCTCTGTATTGTGTGATGGGCATTAGGATGGTCTCTGTATTGTGTGATGGGCATTAGGATGGTCTCTGTATTGTGTGATGGGCATTAGGATGGTCTCTGTATTGTGTGATGGGCATTAGGATGGTCTCTGTATTGTGTGATGGGCATTAGGATGGTCTCTGTATTGTGTGATGGGCATTAGGATGGTCTCTGTATTGTGTGATGGGCATTAGGATGGTCTCTGTATTGTGTGATGGGCATTAGGATGGTCTCTGTATTGTGTGATGGGCATTAGGATGGTCTCTGTATTGTGTGATGGGCATTAGGATGGTCTCTGTATTGTGTGATGGGCATTAGGATGGTCTCTGTATTGTGTGATGGGCATTAGGATGGTCTCTGTATTGTGTGATGGGCATTAGGATGGTCTCTGTATTGTGTGATGGGCATTAGGATGGTCTCTGTATTGTGTGATGGGCATTAGGATGGTCTCTGTATTGTGTGATGGGCATTAGGATGGTCTCTGTATTGTGTGATGGGCATTAGGATGGTCTCTGTATTGTGTGATGGGCATTAGGATGGTCTCTGTATTGTGTGATGGGCATTAGGATGGTCTCTGTATTGTGTGATGGGCATTAGGATGGTCTCTGTATTGTGTGATGGGCATTAGGATGGTCTCTGTATTGTGTGATGGGCATTAGGATGGTCTCTGTATTGTGTGATGGGCATTAGGATGGTCTCAGTATTGTGTGATGGGCATTAGGATGGTCTCAGTATTGTGTGATGGGCATTAGGATGGTCTCAGTATTGTGTGATGGGCATTAGGATGGTCTCAGTAGTGTGTGATAGGCATTAGGATGGTCTCTAGGATATGACCTGCATTGTAATTTAGTTATTTATATATACCAACACCAACATTTTATACCTTGTATTATTATACCTTGCATGATTTACCACAAGGCAGTCAGGGGTATGGATAGAAATGTAATGTAATGTACTGGAACTGTCCAAAAGTGGGAATCCCAGGGTAGGAGAGGAACACACCACAAATCCTCAGATGAACTCTTTGCCCAATGCTTGTGATGTGATGTGGCCTTTGTCTGAAGTTGTGAGCTTTAATCTACTCCTACACATTATTACTGACAGCTGACTGCAGCAGAGATGGCCAATGATCTCTGCGGACAGACCCTGCTGAAGATATAGATATTGGAAGTAAGGTGAAAGGAAGAATAGCAATCAGGGTAAAATGTCAATGGAAAGGGCTTTACGTTTTAAATGCACATTTATTACTTTTTAAAAGATCATTGTAGCCATCCCTGAAGTACTTACCTACTATAAATGCAAACAGCAAAAGACTTGGCATTAGAAAGTATTTTAACAATATATAATGGAATAATCGGACAATTTGTGATTTTTAGTGGTTTACACATTTATTTATCACCTTTATAAGAAGTGCTACTTTGCTGCCTACTGTCTTCTGTGAACCTTTATATATTTTAGGCATAGGTCGTCTACTTTCAATTCTCTTTATTTATAATGCACAAAAACATTTACGATCATTAAGCCATTAGAGTATATCAGTAGTTGATCATTATAGACAATGGCTGCATTTCGTTCCCCGTATCTGTGACAGAGTTAGGGTAACCACTAGCATCACTTGCTTGGACGTTCAACCGCATGACCTTACCTTAACAGTAGCCATTAGGTATTAAGTAATGTGGGCATTATTCCGTACTCTGTATGTGTGGAAAGTGGCCATATTTCAACACAGCGCATGTGTACAAACAGCTTCCATCACAGATCCGCTTCCTCAGGATCCAGGCTTTCGTGCTGGAAGGCTTCCCAATGACGTGGCTGGACAATCCACCAAGTGTATACACATGGTGGGAGGAGTGATGTATGTAAATCGTACAGCAAAGGCTTGGTTAAGCCCTTACATACGATATTCATTTATGCACCACTTGTGAAATGACCAGTTATCGTAAGTCTAAATCCAGTCTAATACAATGAAAAATGAAGTCCTAATGCATTAGAGATTGTGGACATATTTCCATTCTGTGCATGCACACACATCTGTGCCACCCAATCAGAACTTAGGAGGAATGGCAGCTTCCAATAGAAGAGCTGGGTTGTGATTGCAAGTGGGCGTGCCTTGCTGTTATATTGTACAGTATAGGCGTGTCCTCTCTCTGCACACCAATCCACACCACTGCCATTTGCATGATGGAAACCTTAAGATGAGCTATCGGAAATCTATTTATGCAAAGGGAGTGGTTAGCAGTGCGATCTTATGCTCAAGGAGATGATCGCCAAGCAATCAGATGTCCAATCCGACCATCCAGTTGGTCAGACATTGGATAAGTGTGTACACTCACATGACTGCTCGTTACATCCAATCATGGTCAAATGGTTGGGTAAACTTATTTTTAAACCTGCTTAAAAATAAGGAGACACAACGGCCAAACACCCGACCAATTTACAGGTGTGTATGCTCCTACGACTGCTTTGTCATATACCTCTCGTGTGTCTGACACCATGCACCAGCATCTTTGAAGGCAGTCTGGTGCAGATTGGATGAGTGTATACAAGGAGGCAATAGTTTGAGTAGAGTGTGTTGCATGGATTGGGTGCTGTATCTGAAACAGGCTGGTCTGGAGTTGGATCTGAAGGGGATTGGACATGTATACACAGCTTTGGTCTCTAAAATGAAACCTACCATCAAGAGAGACATTACAATAAGACGTAACAAGACAAAAGCATTGCAACTTCATTCAAATGGTGGTTACTTAGAACCTACAGACATAATTATAAAATGATCTTCTGTTTTAGTGGCTATGATGTTTTGGTGTAGTTGAAATGTACGAAAGGATCCCATTAATAAATGGTGCAAAATTTAACAGAACATTATTCCAGCCATTAACAGCCATCATTAAAATTCAATAAAGCTGAATATTTTGGTTACTCATATTTTTAATTTCGAAAGACCCTCGTACAACTGAATGCAGACTGCCAGCAGGTTAGAAAGTAGCGATGATCCGACTTGTGGAGTCACGAAGAGACATCTGCCGAAAGGTAAGTGTTTAACCTAACCCTACCCTTAACCCTTTTCTAACCCTAACCCTCCCTTTCCGAAAGACCATCGTACAACTGAATGCAGACTGGCAGCACGTTAGAAAGCGGCGATGATGCGACTCGTTTAGTCACGAAAAGACATCTGCCGAAAGGTAAGTGTTTAACCTAACCCTACCCTTAACCCTTTTCTAATCCTAACCCTCCCTTTCCCACAGCCTAACCCTAACCTTCCCCTTCTTTGGCCCTTTAACTCTAACCTCCCATGCCCCGCAGCCTAACCCTAATAGTCCATGCTCCACAACCTAACCCTAACCTTCCCCTTAAGACCTAACCCTAACCTTTTACCCGCTACAGCCATCTACCTGCCGCCACTGCCACAGAAAATAGCTACTGGGAACAGGGAAATAGCTGGCAGATGTATCATCAATAAGTCCTTTATTACACTTGATTATTGTTAGATATTTTTTAAAGTATAAAATTAAAAAAAAATTTTTATCTCAAGACAATGTTTTCCGAGATATTTCAGAGCCACTGAAAAAGAGACAATGATTGAAATGTTACTATTTTTTTAATTATTGTTAAAAAAGAATAACCATTGTTTGGGGCTGTTTGTTATCCTGAACTGTACAAGGTGCTTTGCAGCGCACTGATGCTGAAACCTGCACAGCTCCCTCAGTGCTGGACAGCGCTTTCCACTCCTCTCTGCCAACAACAAACATGGAGGAAAATGCTTTTCACAATCAATGAACCAGAACCAATTCATTCAGTTAAGTCTTAAAGCTGTATCGCTGTGCTTCCCCATCCCCCTTTCCTCCCACCATAGCAGGGCCTATACACTTTTTTTTCAGGATTTAAAGAACCCCCCAACCCCCTTCTCTATAGTAGATTCTACTTGGAAAGAAATTCCACACATTTTCAACACTGATCTCTCAAGTTAGTGCATTGATGTAGAGCTAAAAAGAGCACCCCCCACTCGCTAACCCCACACCACTTTTATAAGATTTGCTTCTTTGCTCTGTACAGCACAATAGGGGAAGTTCTGTGATGGGGCACAGGATCCTATTCAAGGTTTGTAGGAGCATTTAAAAAAAAATAAAGTTTTAACTCCTTCAACACTATGAAAAAAACCTCAGCATATTGTGATGGGGAATGTTAAATGTTGGATTTAATGCAATGAAAAATATTGTCTTCAATAGACATTTCAAATTTATAATTTGTGTTAAAATGAACTGGTTTTTTTTGTTCTACTAGCTCAAAAAGTTCTACTGAAATGAAAACTCCATATTTCAAACTGTTGGTAAAACAGTACATTAATAGTCATCTCATTGATCGTGAATATTT
>WWET01000565.1:60847-78623 GCA_011038615.1 Limnodynastes dumerilii | reverse complement strand
ATATATATATATATATATAAATATATATATATATATATAAAATCTTCATTTTACCTTCAAATAAAATATGTTAACTGCTATATGCATCATTATGTCATAAATCAGTGCCCGTTAACATGTTTTGTAATGTCGTAATGATTTTCTTTTATGCCTATTTTAGTAAGCTACATTATGTAACGCTCTCATCGTTAAACTCCTAGTTTGCATGCAAGTCAATTACACATTAAACAAAATGATAAATTATTCTCCATCAGACAGACTTGGAATACTCTTGTTCCATTTTTTTGTAGATAAATTAATATGTTTTTTTTTTTAGTTCCTTATTTCAGTGATGGGTATTTTTTATAATTGAGATAATGTTAAAAGCCTTGGGTCTTAAGATATGATCACAGTTTTAATGACATCCCATTGACTGCTAAATTGTTAATGATTGCATAGGCTATATGTGTTCTACGCTTGTGAATATGGCTTTAAAGGGACTAAAGAGAATAGCTTCTTTGACCCTGGATTCAAATAATAAATGCATTAAGCACATATATCCCTTTGTAAAAATAAAAATTAAGAATAAAAAAAATGAAAAAAAAATGATTTAAAATATTGTTCTATTGGACAATATATACAAATAAAAAAAAAATAACTTAGGTCTAGCAAAGATGAAGAAGAAACATGTAACATACCTAAATACAGGTTTTATTCTTGCAATTTGTAATTCAAGAATATACTGCTGAGCTCACACAGTGAATTTAACTGGCATATCCCAAATTTACCACTTGGCATATTGTGTCTTTCACTTGCAGCCTGACAAGTCCCTTTCACATTCAAATGAACTAGTTTTTTTTTTTCTTTCTTTTGGATTTACAAAGGAGAAACAAACATTTATCGATGCGAGCAGTAAAAGCACATAAATATATATATATATTTTTTTTTTATTTCTTTTTTTGTTCGGATACTGATTAGATAGATAATTGTCTTGGCTACTTGTATATGTGTTATATTATCAGAGCTATTTATATATATTTCTTAGTTTAACAACACATTGTGCGCCAGCCTGCTTTTAATTAGCAGTTCTGGAACTGAAAACTGGTGCCTGGAGTTGTAGACATGGGGATGTAGTCAGATAACAGTTTTCGCGGGGAGTTGCGTGCATATTTTTAGGATCGGATCAACTGCGCATGCGTAGTAACTTTATTTACGTGTTACGTTGAATAAATACCTGTAAGTGCGTTAGGCGCAGGCATGTGAATCGCACTTGGGGACATACGTGTGGATGGGCGGCGTAGAAATACGTACGTGGAAAATTTACATAAAAGTGGGTGGGGGGAGGCATTTAAATGAACACGTGGAGGGGCGGTTATAAAGAATCGCACGGACGGAGCACATATTCGCTCGGAAGTACACACGGAAAGAACAGAGTGGTCTAGGGACTCGTAACAATGAGAACCATACACCTAATATTAGAGACAAAACAGGTTCCGATGTTCCATATTAAACACTAAGACAATAACACTATGTATTATCACATACATCAATAGGAGGCTTAGTTCACAGTTTTGGGTCAAGCTCATCTGCCCAATATAAAGGCACATACTGAATGTGAGGCCCATCTGAGGTGGTTGAGGCCAATACAGTTGAACAGTGTAAACATAATTGGGATAAATATAAGGGTATCCTAAATTGTAAACTAAATTTGCGGGTAACTAGGGTCTAGGGTCAGTATAGTTTTGATTAAACAAATGGGCAGACTGGATGGGCCATGTGGCTCTTATCTGCCATCACTTTCTATGTTTCTAATATATTTCCAACATGGAGACAGTGGACAACTGTATCATGGCTGCATCAATGCCATAAATCATTGTAAAAATGACCAGCGAGAATGGGTATTATTGTATGCTGAGTGGCCCTATTTCGACGATTAGCCATTCCAAATAGCAGGTGGATTAGGGTTAGGCTGCGGGATATGGAGGGTTAAGGTTAGGCAGCAAGAAGGGGAAGGTTAGGGTTAGGTTGCAGGACATGGAGGGTTAAGCAGCTAGAAGGGAAAGGTTAGGCCCGTGGGATATGGAGCGTTAAGGCTAGGCAGCTGGAAGGGGAAGGTTAGTGTTAGGCTGCAGGACATGGAGGGTTAAGGTTAAACAGCTAGAAGGGGAAGGTTAGGGTTAGGCTGCGGGAGAGGGAGGGTTAGGATTAGACTGCAGGACAAGAAGGGTTAAGGTTAGGCTGCTAAAAGGGGAAGGTTAGGATTAGGCTGCAAGGCAGGGAGGGTTGAAGTTAGGGGTAAATTAACTTACCTGTTGCTGTTGAGAGTTTTAAAAAACCTTCTGTGCGCCGTCCCCTCGTTTTCTTGCTTAAGCCATCCCGCAACAGCATTGTCATCACTGTAGGGATGTGGATTTTCGCAAAACAGTCATTCTAAACAGCAAACCACTTCCAGAATATCTGTAGTAAGACAACTCCACCATTTAAAAAACCTGCAGCAGCCATATTGGGGAAGAGTCAGGCTTCTAAAGTAAACTAGTGATTAGTAACAACACCTGGGGAGCCTGAGTTTTCCTGTGCTTGAACCATAAGTATATGTCAATCCTATATTACTGTTAATACACTAGCAGCTGCAGGGCATTAGCAGATTCTTATAACATGACCCATCCCATCAGTACTCCGGTTTTAATAAATTAACTGATGTTTGAAGAACATTTCACTCTTTAGTACAGGGTATTACCATAGTAACACACAGTTGAAAACTCAGGAACAGAGGAACAGGAACAGAGTTTTTTGTACATAGTGGAATGGGTCATGTTGGAGGGTCTGGATTAGCTGAGCAGTAGCGGCTTGTGTGTTCCTCATCGACTGCCGATGTTTGGGTCTGTGAGCATTACCATCCCCCTTACCCCCCCAAACCTGTATCATGGTAACAGCAGGCTGGATCCAGACTTAAGAAGGAACTTGAAATTAAGAGAGGAAAGGGCTAAACCATGTTGATTTCAGGGGAGTCATATTTCATCTGTTGCAAACAGTATTAAAGTTGAAAGGTGTGCAAACAGTATTAGAGTTGAAAGGTGATGTTTCCTATCCCAAGTCTAAATAACAGTGTAAAAGTAAAGCTGGTCAGTATCTATGTGCAGTAAGCAATTTAAAGATATATCCCTGCATACAATTTACTTGACTCCCTCTGGAATCATCATGGTTTAGCCCAAGAGTAGCTTTCCTCTCTTAATTTCAAGCTCCTTCATAAATCTAGATCCAGCCCAACATCCCTATTGCACACATTAGTGTATGTGTATTTTAGAGGCATGCACAGTGCTAAGAACATAACACTAATCTTATTTGTATAGCGTTGCCTATATTTTAGATTTTACCATTGTGACCAGTTTGAATTAATTTATCCTTTGAACATTTGGAAAAGGAATCATTTTTTTAAGCACTTACTGTACTAAGGACATTGAACGCCATATACATACAGGAGCTGGATGAAAGGCACAGTACATTCAGTAAGTTTGACAAGTTGCCAACAAGTAACGATGATACAAATAAATTCCTAATATCTGTCTACATATTTAAGGCATGAGCTGAAGATATTTACATATATGCTTACAGAGTTCTTAAACATTCATGAGCCCCTTTCAAAGAACCAGATGCCTTATACTTAGTATTTAATGGGAGTTTGGCATTTGTCAAGGGGTTTCCTCTTTATGTTCTGATGCTATTTCTGGAAGTCTAATGACCGATAACTAATAACAGGTTATGTAAATACAGTTGGTATCATTAGTCATGTCCCTGTGTTCATGATACAAGAATACTAAATAGTGAATAAGACAGCAGCCAAAAATCATTTAGTAGATAGAAGTACTGTACAGGGAGACAGGAGAATGAGTGGGGCAAATGCATGGAAATATGGGAGGGTTTAGGAGTAGGATATAACATACTAACCTACTTTCTCAAAGGATCGTCCTAGCACATAGCTATAGTCTTGTAAAAATGGGTTTGGTTAAAATTTAATGGGGTGTGTTTTGGTTGCGTCATGGCTGAAGCTGGCCATACATGCAGATTATTGGCTCCAACAGGAATGGGAGAATTTCTCACTAGGGAAAGATCCTGGTATCGCTGCCACTCATTTCTCCTGCTGATACCGACAATCCTGGCAGAAGAGGGAGGTGCTGTTGAGACTGACTGCATGGGCCTCCTGTCAGTCTCTGCAGTAACTGTCTGGGTCTCTTGTCAATTTCATTACTACACGGTTGCCGACTCTCCCGGAACGTCCGGGAGACTCCCGGAATCCTGGGAGATCTCCTGTACTCCCGGGAGAGGACCCTTTTCTCCCGGAGACAATACAATGTCCGGGAATAGTATTATTATTATCATATACACAGTGCCCGGACCGCTGCACCCGGGCCCTGTGTATGTGATGCTATGGTAATACATACACAGTGCCTGGACGCAGCGGTCCGGGCACTGTGTATGTGTTGCCATAGCAACACATACACAGAGCCTGGACGCAACAGTCTGGGCATTGTGTTTATGTACCGCTGACGCTGCGTGACGCTGACGTCAGCGTCATGCAGAAGAAGAGGCACCGCAGAGAACGGAGGTTGAGGAAGAAGACAAAACAGGTAAGTGACTTATAAAAGCTTTTAGGGGGTTAAAGTATGAGGGAGAGAGGGGGTAATGTGAGATTATAGTATGTGTGAGTGTGGGGAGGTAATGTTTAATTATAGTAAGCGACACAGGGACCTCCCCCGGCGACGCAGGGACCACCCCTGGCGATGCAGGGACCGCCCCTATGCTTTTTACTTTTCTCCCTGAAATGATTTTTCAAAAGTAGGCAACCATGCATTACTATATTACTGCTGTTCTAGCCGGTAATAATAGAGTCACACGGAGAAGGTCCATCCAGGTGGTGGAGGCAAAATCGGCACCTTGGGTCTAATATAGTCTCTGCATGCCATAAGGTAAAATGATTGTACCCAAGCATTTTTTGGCTTTTTAGCACCAATAGGAAGAAAATGCAGCCAAAACACTACAGCGATTTTTGGTTCCTATCACCTGATGTTTAAATGATCGGACCAATAATCTCTGTACAATAAGACCAGCTTTAGCCTAATTTGCTAGATATGGAATAAAAAGCATCTGCTCTTACCACACATGTACTGTATGTTTTTTTGATTTATAATCCAATGACAATGGGCCTGATTCAGACTTAAGAAGGAGCTTGAAATTAAGGACCTGATTCAGAGATTGAAAATAAGAGAGAGAAGTTACCTCTGGGCTAAACCATGTTGATTGCAGGGGAGTCATATTTCATATGTTTCCTATCCCAAGTCTAAATAACAGTGTGATAGTAAAGCTGGTCAGTATCTGTGTGCAGTAAGCAATTCAAAGATATATCCCTGCATGCAAAGAATACAATTATCTTGACTCCCCCTGCAATCAAAATGGCTTAGCCCAGGAGTAACTTTCCTCTCTTAGGACCCGATCCAGCCCTACAGGCGACAAGGGAATTTCGTACAGCATGTATGTAATTCCCCTGTCTAGAAGGTTCTTACGACGCCGTATAGGTCGGCATATGTAATATCTGATACGTATGCCAGCTCTTACAAGAAAGGGGCTGCCCCCCCATTACGAATGTTGTATCTCCTCCGTGAAGGCGGAGATAGACATGGTAATGAGGGGATAGGGCGGGGGAAGCACGGTTATGATCAGGTAACATGAGGGGACGTAAGTGTCCAGATTTACCACCGAGAGCAGGTAGTGCACCACTCCCCGCCAAGAGGGCGGCCGCAATGACCTCAGGCACCCGTAGGTCTGGATTCGGCCCTTAATTTCAAGCTCCTTCTTAAGTCTGAATTAGGCCCTAAAGATCTGAACCAGACCTACGCTCGCAGGCGAGCTAACGCTGATCGTAAGTGTAAAAACAGCAGAAAAAACGCATTGCGCATGTGCATAGTGACAACTTCCGGTCGTACCAAAGGTCGTACCGGTCGTCCGTATTGTTTGCGTTTTTATTTACGGATGCTGGAGTTAAGGAATGTAGGCGGGGGGACCCATTTAAATTGTACAGAATGGGCGTGCTTAGGCCGCTACGAACAGCGCGTCGCTACGAAAATACGAACACAGGGAAAAGTTAGGGTAGGGTTCGGCGGGCGTAATGAAAAGAAGGTAAGGGGAGTTTCGTGGGAGTGAAAGTTTTTACGCTGCAGCGGTAATACACTCCGCTTTCATTCGTAGGTCTGAATCAGGCCTGAAGGGCCAGATTTACTAAGTTGTGAGTTTTGAAACAGTGGAGAGTTTGCCCATAGCAGCCAATCAGATTCTAGATCTTATTTAACTATTGCATTCTAGAGAATGTCAGAATGTCAGCTAGAATCTGATTGGTTGCTATGGACAAACTCTCCACTGTTTCAAAACTCACAGCTTAGTAAATCTGGGCCTAAGACAGCAAAGTTACTGACAATTTTTACTCTACGGCTTTCTATATAGCTTCAAAATGATTACTTATTTACCCAGCATATATTTTACTTAATGGTTATTTCAGTGTCTCTGTATTGGCATGGATACTGTAAATGTTATTTATTTTTATTCATTGTACAATAATGTGACCCACAGACATCCAGAAATGATCACCACTAGTAATCCCAAGAATTACCATAAAGGTTCAGCACTCCCATATGACACCTGATAAAAATGTGTTTTAATCTTACAATAAAAGCACCATTACATATTGAGAGACACAGCCACCATTAATAATAGCCTAGAACTGAGCATTTCATGAAAAAAGTATGTCCGTATTGCATATTGCACTTCAAAAAACCTCTGAACGAAGTCAATAACTCAAAGCTATATACTTGGCAATCCATCATATAGCTCTCCCCGACAGATGTTTCGGCTCCTGCCATCCTCATCACTTGCTTAGAATCAGCTGTGATAAGTGAGCTGCATGCGCTCCACCCTGGTGTCCGAATAAGGTAGAACTCCTCGACATCGGACAGACGAGACCTCCCACTACCCACTGTGTGTCATGTGATCTATTGCCCTGAGGGAGTTCAGGGCCGCCTTCAGAAGTTGTGGGGCCCGGGACACATCTGCATGGCCCCACCCACTTTGTGATGTAATCAGTGATGTCATATGGACGGGGCCCCGTGGACCTGCCCGGTAATGATGGTGGCCCTGGCTTGAGCAATACACAAAGAACGCTGCCTGAACAAGATATAAAACCAGCTCAGTTAATAATCATATATATATATATATATATATATATATATATATATACTATACAAGTACAAAACATTATACACTAAATATATCATCTTGTTAATTTGAGTGATTATGCCCCTTATCTTCTACAGCTTTTGCCATCTTCAGTGGACCAATAGTCCATTACACTTGCATATTGTTAACTAATGCCTTATTTAAGGGTCCAGACAACCTTTAACAGACTGGCACCCTACCACCAATACATTACGAGCTATGCCACCCTGTACATCTCAGAGCATGAAGGCCCGAAAAGGAAAAAAAAACTGTGCCGTGGCCTTGGTTTGGTCCAGGTCAGAGCCAAGGCAAGTCCTTTGTGGGTCTGCTGGAATACCCCTGTATGTTAGTAACTAAGGGCTGGATCCAGACTTAAGTTTACTATCACACTGTTATCTAGACTTGGGATAGGAAACATCACCTCTCAACTCTAATACTGTTTGCAACAGATGGAATATGACTCCCCCTGCAATCAACATGGTTTAGCCCAGGAGTAACTCATTCCAAGCACTTACTTCAGTCTGGATCCAGCCCTAAGCCTGGTCCTTGGCCTCCAAGGGGTAGCTCCAGCTCTGTTTGAGACAAACTTGATGTCATTGGTTTTTATTTAGTGCCAGTATTTTATGTTGCCCTGATCAATGGCACGAAGAGTGTCCACAGAACTTTGTACCCTAACGAGAAAGTTTATAAAGGTACAATATGAATAGTGTTTTTATGTACTTATTTAAACCATAAACAAAAAAAAAAACTCTTAAATTCAGTTTGGCCTTAATAACATAGACAAAAAACCTCTTAGATTGAGTTTGGCCTTAATTCTGTAAAACATAAATAAACAGAAATAATTCAGACTCTACTCTTTAAGAGCCTCCACGATCACAATGCTTGGTGTTTACGGGCTCTCATGCTGTTTATTTTCTTAGTGGACCAGGATATTTTGACATGATATTTTCGGTTTGACGCCTTCTATGTATTCTATTACAGTTAGCACAGTATACCAGGAAAAACCTGAATGCTGACCAGGTTATTTTCACTATTAATGAAAGTACAGTAAAGTACACAGGAAACCTGGCTTCAGTAACCTGGGCTGGTACCATGAAGGGAATTATTGTTAGATTTATAATATTGTGGCTGAATCACAAGATATTTCCATACAAGAGCCAATCGTTTTAAGTTGTAAACAATTTTTCAGTGGAACAGTAAGCTTGACGGCTAACCAAGAATTGACTTATAGGCCGCTGATCATCCTCAATAGTCTTTAATGTGTACAAATGTGTCTTTTGTTAATCTGATATTTAAAGTACACTTTGCTTTCCTTAAATGTTGACATTTGTTACTGTGCAAATTTAAATAAAGTATTAAAAAAAAAAAGGAGAAAAAAATTATTTTCACATCCCCACCCCTATAATAACCAGAGATTTTCAACCCGGGTTATTGCTTTGACCCTTAAAACGCTGCAGAGTAGACCCGGGATTCCTGGTTCTGGATCTGCCATGACAGTGTGAAGGGCTGCCATAGCAACAGTAAACAAATCCCTCCAATCAGATGTGTTAGGTGAGACCTGGGTTGAAGCACCTTTCACACCACCACTTACCAGGTTAAACCCTTACACCTTTCTTTTTCCCGTGTCTTTGTCCCAGGTCATTAGACCCCAAACCAGGACCAGCAAACCCAGGTTTTTGAAGCCTTGACCCAGTTCTAAGACTAACAACCCGTGTTTTTAGTGGTGACGTGTCCTTATAGACATTGCATAAGGGCCACCCATTGGGTTGTTTATGAAGTACATGCTATACATAACCCAGTAAAATCCGCACAAGAGAGGGGGACAGACAGGGGAGCTCACCCCTCTGAAAAGCAAAACAGTGGAGGATGGGTCTCGTAAAAGCTGTGAGTTGACGACCATCTTCTATGTGGACTGCCAGACGTTCGTGTGCGCGTTAAACACACAGAGGTCAGGGCCTAGTCCATTATCTGTAGCAACTAACATTGGGCTGGATCCAGACTTAAGAAGGAGCTTAAAATTAAGAGAGTAAAGTTACTCCTGGGCTAAACCATGGTGATTGCAGGGGAGTCATATCAGTGAATCACTATGAATACAATTAACTTGACACCCCCTAAAATCAACATGGTTTTGCCCAGGTGTAACATTTCTTTCTTAGGGCTCTATTTACAAAGATCATTTTAGTGCAATAGGGCCAGTTTTCACTTCAAAACTGGCCCTATCGCATTAAAATGAAGTGGACCATATTTACAAAACGTCGGAGCGGAGTTTTACACTCCGCCCCCGGCGTCAGACTAACGCCAGCTCAGGCTGGCGTTAGTGACAATTATTCTGGCGATGTCCCCATATACCCCTCTTTTCCTCCCCCTAATAGCTGTTATTAGGGGGAGGAAAAGGAGGGCATGTATGGGGAGACCGTCGGAATACATCACAATCGTGCCCCAGTAAAAAAAAATAATAATAAACTTTTTTTTTTTATAAGTAAAAAATAAAATAAAAAAAACCCCATAGAAAATAGGAATAAACATTACTTACCTGTCCGGGCGTCCCGTCGGGCTGCAGCTCTCCGGTCCCAGCATAAATACACTGCACATGCGCAGTGTTTCTCATGTCAGGACTTAGAAATTTCAGTGCCGACATGAGAAACACTGCACATGCTCAGGACATGAGAAACACTGCACATGCTCAGGACATGAGAAACACTGCACATGCTCAGGACATGAGAAACACTGCACATGCGCAGGACATGAGAAACACTGCACATGCGCAGGACATGAGAAACACTGCACATGCGCAGGACATGAGAAACTCTGCACATGCGCAGGACATGAGAAACACTGCACATGCGCAGGACATGAGAAACACTGCACATGCGCAGGACATGAGAAGCTCTGCACATGCGCAGGACATGAGAAACACTGCACATGCGCAGGACATGAGAAACACTGCACATGCGCAGTGCTTCTCTTTAGGCACTTTGAAATTTTTCAACTCCTGACATGAGAAACACTGCACATGCTCAGGACATGAGAAACTCTGCACATGCTCAGGACATGAGAAACACTGCACATGCGCAGGACATGAGAAACACTGCACATGCGCAGTGCTTCTCTTTAGGCACTTTGACATTTTTCCAAGTCCTGATTGAGAGATACTGCGCATGTGCAGTACTTCATTCAGGGATCACACGAAGGAGAAGCACAGCACCGACCTGCGGCTCATCGCGGCACCTCGGAGGAGGGGTGAGTATTTGTAAATCATGTGAAGGAAGCTGCCAGGCTCGCTGCGATGATAAGCGAGCCTGATGCAGCTTCCTTCACAGGGAACGAAGAAGGTAAGTAAATAGAGCCCTAAATTACAAGCTCCATCTTAAGTCTGGATCCAGCCCATTGTGCAAAAGTCAGACAGTATGGAAAGGCAAACGTCACCAACTGTAATTAATATTAGATGCATTAGGAAACTAATTTATTGAAGCCTTTGGAATACAAATACTAAAAATGAATTTCACAGCCTTGTTGACGAGGGGCAAATGTGATACAGTATACAGTAAGCCAATACAACAGGGCATCTCAGAAGATAGTTTCACTGAGTCAGCTGATCAAGCATTTGAGAGAAAGGGCAAAAACAGGTGCAAGTGTAAACCTAACTAACTCTAACTCCCGAAATCCGGGCAGTACTCCCGGTATCACGGGTGAGCCAGCAAATCTCCCGCAAGTGACTCCTGCCCCCTGCCTAGCAACACTAGTATACTAGTGTTGCTAGGCACAGGAAGGGACTTGATGACGCAATTTGCGGCATCAAGCCCCGTCCCGACCACTATTTCAATTAAAAAACGGGGCAGTATGAGCCAGGGGGCGGAGCCTAATGACACGATTTGCATAAACTGTCTCATTAAGCCCCCCCACCCCGCATGTGTCGCTAGCTTCTCTCCGGGATCTCCCGGAGGGAAGCTGCCAAAAGTCGGCAACCATGTGTTTAATATGTAAATAGAGTTAAGTTAGGAACTACATTCTGTTTCCACAGTTTCAGTTTGCTAATCTGAAACTCTGAATCAGCCCCGGACAGTGCACTTATCCTCATATGTGGTCCCATGACCCTGCACCTACTTTCCCCTGACCCAGGCCCGTGCCCCTCAGTGGCACACCCGAGGGGGGGAGGGGGGGTTCTGGTTGCCCAGAAACCCCCCAGTTTTAAAAATTGAAGAAAAAAAATGTTAAAATGTGCAAAAAAAGGTAACATGTCAAAAAGGGGCGTGGCTTCATGGGTCCCGCGAAGGGGCGTGGCCTAGCGGCTATGTGGGGTAGACTGTCATGGAGGAAGATGTTCCTGGCCTGTGCTACAATAGGAAAGCAAGTGAGGATGATAAATGTGTCACAACATATTCAACAATGCTTATGCACTGACACAAGCTCTGGTCCATTGTGTAATGTGCTCTACTAATGCATTGTATACTGTTATTGCAATTAGATCTGTTCCTGCAATATAAAATTACTATTTTAATGTGTAAAAGAAGTAAATTATAAATTACTGAAAAATATCAAAAACAGAACTTGTTACAGACCATAACAACGCAATTCCTTAATGTAGATTTATTTTATTTTTATTATTTTTAAATCTACATGATAAACCTCCTGCTTTCACAAAGAACGTCAATAGACATCTTAGATATTTTGGCAGTCAGATAGTACGACCGTATTATCAGTATTATTATTTTGCATATGTTTTTATTAACATCATATTAATTAGCTCTTTACAATTTTAAACAGTACTTCAACCTCTGCCGCATTACAGTCTAATTCCCTAACACACACGCTCACAGTGGGGGCGGGGCGGGAGCAGAGCTTGAATGGGGCGGAGCTTATTTGTCACTTTTTCGGACTCCAAAATGTTGGGAGAAATGCTAATATACCCCACATGTATTGCACATATTGGAAACCCCCCTTTCAAAATCCTGCGTTTGCCACTGCCCCTGATACAAATATGGGGCCTGATCCAGACTTAAGATCATTTTATGTGTGCATGCGTTCCTAAATTACGCATTACTAAGTATAATGCCCGTCCCCTCGCAATCCCCTAAAGCACAGCGTATCGGCATGTATTTCCCCTGACACTCCCTCCTGTCCCAGCGTATTTACCCTTGCTTACACCGGCTGAAGGCTACCCTAACTTCAGCCGGCGTAAGCGAGGGTAAATACGCTGGGACAGGAGCGTATTTACTAAAACACCTCCCTCCCTCATTAAACTACTTCCCACCACCTACCTACACTTAGCTTTTTGTAGTAATGGCAAGGGACGGCCCCTCAGCCGTTACTACGCTGCTACTACGGATGCCCGATCCTCGATCAGGAGTTGCTGTAGTTACGCCGGCAAACATCTGGCCGGCGCATGCGCAGAATGGCTTTTCAGCCGTTCTTACGCTGCCGCCTGGCGTAAATACAGTGAGCGGCGTAGGTCTGGATCAGCCCCCATGTTTCCAAACCCATGTAAGGAGGCTTTTATATAGCCTTTTCTTAGACATAAAAAAAAAAAACCAATGGTCAGAGCTGTGCTGTGTCATATCCAAAGGTATCAACAATTAAGTTGTAAGAAGACATGCATGATAAAAAAAAAAGAGAGTTTGATTGTTTGAAGGTTAAACGCTGCCTTGGATACGTTCCAACTCTGCTTTATATTTAGAACGCAGGTCTGACTAGACAAGGCCACTGCTCAGGACTGATACATGCGTAACAGTATGCATCATCTATTTTTGGAACCAGATACGATTCCCGATTTCAGATGACAGAAACAAAACTGGTTCTCGGGACGGGGAATTAAGGGTTACACTACGGCAGCTATTTTTTTTCCCCTTGCAAACTACATGCCTCCCGGCTCCTGTGCTTTAGGAAACGTTCTGTTCTCTACTGCTATCAAGTTTTATTTTTTTTGGCTGCTATTTCTGTACACGTTACGCAATTTTCTTGGAAAGAAAGAACTGGACAAGACTTTGTAAACAACGACTCTTACTTTTTTTTCTCTTTGCTTACAAATTGGTAGAACGAAGTTATTTACTGATGGGCTAATGGTACACTGTACACTTGGGTTCCTGTCTTTGGGTTATTGACAAGGAACTGTCTTTCCCATTTCATAACATCCTCATCTGTCATGTCCTTGTGCCATTTATTTTTATTTTTCTTGCTGCTGTATAATTTAATCTGAGCCAAGTGGTATTTATCATATCTAAAGAATCTTTTTTTTTTTAAAAACAACAACATTTAATCCTATATATAACTTTCTTTCCATATAAAAAACCTCTTTATATAGGAATGTATTGTTACATATCTTTGTTCTGTTACATTTACGTCTTTCTCTTTTCACTTTATATATTTAACTGATGTGTAGTTTCTAGGCTTTGTAATCTGTTTATCGGCGGCTGTTGCCTGCAATTGTAGAGGAATGTAATTACCACCAGTGTCCTTGCACTAAAGCATCAAGCTAGAAACATATTCTTTATGTATAAATTCTCATGTTGTGTTTTATATTTTTTATTACACATACATTAGATTGTTATAATGTGATCTTTAGTCTAACACATGTTTATAGTTATGTATTATTAGTAAAATTTGTATATTATGAGGACTGTTTTCTCTATTTCTCTTGTACCTATATTTATCTATCATTTCATGGTGATTGCAAAGAAATCTAATTATCATCTTGCTGTACTTACATTTCCCAATTAAACTCGCTGTGTATATGTTGTGTACATTCTCATCCCACAAATAAAGTAAGAGCAGTTTGACATTTGGAATGGGGTGTTACAAGTAATGAATTTCCACATGGAAATGTAATAAGATAGAGCTTGGCAATTAAACTGTAATTAGGGTCACACAATTTAGGGGCATTTAAATTATAGTTGAGTGTGCAATGCCGCATGGCAGTCTAAAACAGAAATGAGATCTCTGTGCAGTTGAATAACCAGTGCTTAACGTAACCAGGCCCACTATAACTGGACATTGATACCTGTTTACTCCGATCTTGTAAAAATAAAAGTGGTTTTGTCATCTATTATTTCTTTCCTGAACATGTGTATAAAGGTAGTACCAATCCTAGACTTAAATTTCAAACATAGAAAGTTACAGCAGATAAGAGCCACATGGCCCATTTGTTTATTTAAAACTATACTGACTCTAGATCCTATTTTACCCTTAATTTAGTTTGAGATTTAGGATATCCTTATATTTATTCCAAGCATGTTTACACTGTTCTACTGTGTTACCCTCTACCACCTCAGATGGGAGGTTATTCCACTTATCAACCTCCCTCCAGTTTATACGCATGCCCTTGTGTTCTATTACACCACTTCCTTTTCCTCTAGCCGATCACAACATGTGAAAGCTGCTATCATATCCCCCCTCTCCCTTCTCTGCTCCAAGCTACACATGTTTAGTTCCTCTAGCCCTTCTTGGTATGTTTTGTGACACAGGTCATGGCCCATATTAGTTGCTCTTCTTTGCACATTGTGTTGTGTTGATTGTCTATAATATATTTATGTCTTTCTGGAGATATAGGCCCAGATTCACAACACCGTACGGCTTCCACAAACATCTGTAATTTGCCGATAGTAGTTACTACGCATGCATAGTAACTATTTTACATAATCTACGTATCGTTTTGTTACGTAGATTGCGTCTTTAAGAGCATCGGACTTGCCTATCAGAGAATTAAATCAAGTGTAACGGAGTGGAGACAGGATCAGAGGGTGAAGCGTATGTGAGGTCATGAACAAGCTGGTAAAGATGCTCAAGTGGTCAATAAGGAATGCAGTTAGGCAGAAACCAAAGCAGAGCTAGATTATAAACAGGAAGTACAGTAATCTGGCAAGGAGGAAGTTAACAAACTGGGTTATATAGGCCAGGGGGAAGAGCTAAACACTGAGGGAATAGAGGGATCTGTCCAGCAGCCAGAATAGCTTACTCAGTAGAAGAGCAATCTCCAGAGCCAGATTCCTTGGGTTCAAATCCTTACATCAATCTGATGCAGAGAGGATTGATAATTCTGCCCTATATAACGTTATGATTTAGGACCAGATTCAGATTTCTTTATCCCCTTTACTTTCAGGGCGTTCAGACTGGATTGCTTCCACTTTTCCATTTTGCACATATGAATGCGTCTGGTCTACCCAGTGCTTTTTTTGTAAAAAAAAAAAAAAGGTGCCAGAACTCACATCAACACCGGCGTGACCACACGACCAATCACAAGCTGAGCAGCGCCACAAGCTGAGCAGCGCCATCACAACCAGCACAGATGAGGTACGCATGCATCGGACTCGACACACAAGCAGCCCTCATGCACCGTTTTAATGATTTTGCTGCCGAAACTTTTAAAACTTCGGAAATCCATCGGAAAAACTCCATTCTGGTGCATTCTATGACTAAAAAAAGCACTGGGTCTACCCGTTCGGAATACATTAGACCTGATTCAATTGACAGCGAAGTGCGCCTATTCCCGTCTATTACAGTAAGAAAATTTTGCAGATTTTAATACGCTCCTGTATGAGGTGCGAGATAAAATCCGCAATGTAAACTTGTGAAAAATGCACTGCAACCAAGCTACGTGGACGACTGAATCGGGCCCATAAAAACTGAAGGCTGAAAAGTCCAACAGAGGGACTGGGTTTTAGTCACAAGCTTGCAGTGTTTAGTATAACAGTGTACAGTCTATAAGTTCCCTTTCTCTGTGTATCAATCCACACTTCCACACTGCTGTCATTTGCGTTTGGAGGAAGCAAAACATTTAAGGCAAATATAGTAAGCCCTGGTTTCTATGGAAAGTCCATTCCTGTGAGGGGTGTGGTTAGCAGTGTGATCCATTCCTCTGGAATCTGATGGCATGAGAACCTTTGTCAACAGTGTCACCATCTTCAAGTCTTGTGTCGTCTATGATGACATTCAGGAGCGGAATTGCCAGAGTTAATGGAGTTGGCCGCCTCTGGGAGCAAAGAGTGAGGTACAGTCCTCCTTTATGCCCTCTCCTCATAAAGGCGGGACAACATTCATCTTGTCTGTGGGCAACTGGGATGAAGTTACGGCTTGTAGTTTCCCAATACCTGGAATCAGAGGCGGAACTATTGAGTTGTGGGCCCAGGTGCAAAAAATATGCATTGGCCCTGATGATATCCCAGGTAACCCGGTGGGGAGCTTTGGCAGTGCGGTGATGATGGCTGTGGGCCCTTGTATCAGCATGGGCCCCGATGCCGTTGCACCTGTTGCACCAATGGTAGTTCCACCCCTGCCTGGAGTACCAAAGCTGCTGACTGAGAGGCAGACAAAAAAACTTGCTCACAAGCAAGGGGTCAGGGGGCAACATTCTCTACCTGCCTCCAGGCCATCAGACTGTGATTAGCTGTCAGTAGGCTGATTGATGGCTGGAGCTATCCACCAATCAGAGTGCTGACAGCTATTCACTGTATGGAAGCATGTAGAGACTGTACAAAATTGTAGGTGGAATAAGTTTACAATTATTTCTTTTAATTTGGGATCTATTTTTTGTGTGTGTGTGTGTGTGTGTGTATATCTGGGTTGTGCTTTGTGTGTGTGTGTGTGTATATCTGGGTTGCAGTACGTGTGTGTGTGTATATCTGGGTTGTTCTGTGTGTGTGTGTGTGTGTGTGTATCTGGGTTGCACTGTGTGTGTGTGNATTGAACATCTAGGATCACTTGTATTTTGATTATTATTATTATTATTATTATTATTAATATTGTTTATTTATAAGGCACAACAAGGTGTCTGCAGCTCCATATAAAATACAAAAACAAAATATAGTACAGACATACAGGGCAGCGATGGACACCATAGTACATAATAAAATACAATATAAATATAACAATATTACAAAAATACAATAAAGTGAAGGAAGCACAGAACGCAAGGTAAAATGCGAGGTGTCAAGCTTTGCAGATCAGGGAGGAGGGGATAGAGCGCAGTGAGAGGTTGAGAGGGAGCCACCAGGTGGGGATGGGGTAAAAGGGTATCAGAGGGGGTACGAAGTGTGAGGGGAGTGGTGGAGCAGGGAACAACACTAGGATGGAGAGCCCTGCTCACATGAGCTAACACACTAAGTGGGAGGGATGAACTTACAGAAGACATAAGAAGGATGGATGCCACTCTTGTGCACTAGAACAACCTTATTTTACAGAGTTTCTCACAAGTGGGTCAGTGGCAGAAGGACGTTTGCAACAAATATTGTGTAAATCTGCAGCAGGAAATGATAGATCTGTGAGACAGACGTCAGTTATTCAAAGAAGTTCTCAGGGTTTCTTGTACACAGTCATTTAATAACACAGGGGTCAGCTCATACTTATTACTCAGTAATGTTCACATAACAATATGAGAGTACGATGAATTAGAAAAAAGTGTGCACATGGGCAGGGTTGCCGAGTCTTTCGGAATATGTGGAGGATTCTGAAATTGGTATCTCCCGGTATCCTGGCAGAGCCGTCAAGTTTCCCACAATGGTCTTGAGGCCACGATTTAATGCAAATCACGTCCTCAAGTCCCACCCCC
>WWET01000565.1:50493-60838 GCA_011038615.1 Limnodynastes dumerilii | reverse complement strand
AAGCCCCCCCCCCCCCCCCCTGCCTATCATTGCTGTAAGTCCTAATGTTACTATAGATTGGGTGGGGTTTAATGGAGTCATTTGCATAATTAAGCCCCACCCCATCCCTAGTAAAACCGTTAATAGTAGTATTGGTTGACAAGGGCGGAGCTCCAGGGTACAATTTGTATAAAATATGTAATCAAGCTACGCCCCTTTACCATTATCTCTTTCTTCTCTGCGAGATGACCCGGAGGGGGAAAGAGAGAGTCAGAATCCCTGCCCATTGGTAGATAACTATTTGAAGGCTACAATTAAAAGACAAAATATTTTAGTGGAATATTACAATGATTAGTACAGTTTTCGTAATGTTATTAGTTACCTTATATACAGTCTGTGCAGTAAGCTATGCATATTTTTTGATATTTATAATCTATACTGTATAGAGTAAGACAGATTAGTATGACAGGGCAAGATAGTAAATTCCTTCTGTATGATTGAAACCCAGACTTAAGATATGTAGGTATTCCAACAGACACATGGAAGGTTATGCATATAGCAATTGTAATAAGTATGGTAATTTAACATTAAATGAGCTGTAATTATGGAAACCTGATATAGCCAAAGAAATAATATCTGACAGAAAGCTGTGTAACAGCTGCACAGACATATGACATAATATTTGAAAAGGGTGTTAAGAAATACCTATTATACAGTCATAGCCCGTCCATTATATAGGTCACTTGTTCAACCATTCTGAGCCAGAGTTTATGGTTAACACAAAAACAATTGCTTTTAAAAGCTTTGGCAAAACCAGACTGAGTTGCAGGAGAGTCAAATGTATACTGTGCACATAGAATTAGAGTTTAAAGTTAAATTTGTCTAGTATTTGTGGGCAATAAGCAAAAAGCAAAGTCTTTTAAATGTATGGATAAAAATGATAATACTAAGAGTAACTTCCTCACCCTCACATTGCCACCTGAATCGTCCAGGTACAGACTAGCCAATGGTGGAAGATCTTAGTTTGAGCTCTGAAATATTTATTAACATGTTTTTATATAGTGTTTTTTTTTTTTTTTAAATGATCAATCACATCAGTAACTGCCACAATGGAGCGAACAGTGTAAATCCGCTAACACAGAGATGCAGTCGAGAATTACTGAGCTGCTGATTAACTCGCTACAATTTTTTAGAGTGTGGAAGTAAAATGGAAATAAAACCCTATAAGACAATATACAAACTCCACACCAATAAGGCTTTGTCCGAGAATCGAACTCATGATCTCGATGCTGTGAGGCAGAAGTGCCAACCGCTCAAACCATTGTGCATAATGGGCTGTATTCACAGATCCGTTTTCACGTGAAGTTGCGTGCATATTTTTAGGCACGGTTTAACTGCGCATGCGTAGTAACTTTATTTATGCAAGTAACGTAGAATATACGCATGTAAGTGCATTAGGCACGGACATGTGAATCGCACTCGGGGACATACGTACGGATGGGCGGGGTTGCAACACGTACTTGGAAATTTTAATAAAAGTGGGTGGGAGGGAGGCATCCAAATGAACGCTTAAGGGCGCGGTTATAAAGAATCGCACATACGGAAGACATATACGCACGTAAGTACACACGTAAAGAACAGAATAGTCTATGGTGTCGCATGTCTACGATTGCATGACCATGAGAGGGGAGTGTCGTGAGTGTTGGTGGGTGTGGCCTTGCTACGTGCGTGAGTATAATTGCGTACTTTTAAAAAACTGATCAATATCACTAAAGAGCAAGCTATAATGTTCAGATCCCCTGAGTTTAAATGGATAAAAATGTCCTTGCCTTCATACATAAGGTCACTATTTAGTAGCAGCGCTATATTGCTGATCCTCTGGAGACACATAAGTGAAACAGGAGGATGAAATCAGTCAGCAGTAAGCTTTATCTCTGATATTAGACACTTGTAGGAATAACTGAAATTAAATTTTTTCATTGTAACCCTAGAATTCCACTTACTTCTTTCCACATTGGGCTGGATCCAGACTTAAGATGGAGCTTGAAAGTTACACCTGGGCTAAAGCATTCTGATTGCAGGGGAGTCGTATTTCATTTGTAGCAAATAGTATTAGAGATGAGAGGTGATGTTTCCTATCCAAGTCTAAATAACAGTGTGATAGTAAAGCTGGTCAGTATCTGTGTGCAGTAAGTGATTCAAAGATATATCCCTGCATGCAAAGAATACAATTAACTTAACTCCCCCTGAAATCAAAATGATTTATCCCAGGAATAACTTTCCTCTCTTAGGACCTGATTTACACTTAAGAATCTTCTTAAAATAAGAACTTTAAGTCACTCCTGGGCAAAACCATGTTGTTTTCGGGGGGAGTCAAGTTAATTGTATTCCTTGCATGCAGGAATACATCTTTGAATTGCTTACTGCACACAGATACTGACCAGCTTTACTATTACACTGTTATTTAGACTTGGGCTGGAAAATATCACCTCTCAACACTAGTACTGTTTGCAACAGATGAAATATGACTCCCCTGCAATCAACATGGTTTAGCCCAGGAGTGACTTTAAGTTCTTATTTTAAGAAGATTCTTAAGGTTGAATCAGGTCCTTAATTTCAAGTTCCTTTTTAAGTCTGGATCCAGCCCACTGTGCATAGGTCATTTCAAACTGAGCCAACAAGTTAAATACTACTGTGAAATGTAAGGACTACTATGTGGAACATGTTTGGTTCAAGCTAGTATAGTACTTTTTCATTAAGCATAGTAAAAATATATTGAAATAAATATGAATTAAATCACATAACTTAGTAATGAGCATAAATAAACCTATATAAAAATGTAACTCAGTTGTATTATATCAAATGCATCTAAAAATAACATGTAGTAAAGTCTTCCCATGCCTTTGATGTACGATATAAACATTTCAATTATGTCTTACTTTAATTACTGTACAAATCACTTAACAGGTTCCTCCAGTAAAAAGAAATAAATAAATATACATATTTTCATAGTCATTTTGCTTATTGAAAACTGCTCTATTGTGAATATGTGTAAATGAGGCAAATTAAGTTTTCAGAGTTTTTTTTCTCCCCTCCCAATCCCTTGGGTGTTCTTTAAGTCTTCCGGTGCAAGTAGTATACTGTAAAACAATATAGCTAATTAGTGGCTTAAAGCCCTAAGCTATCCCACACTCTAAGGAACCATTGTGACTCGGGTCTCAGAAGGGCCTACCTAACATTCCAGCTTTAAATCCCCCAAACAAAAGGGAGTTTTATCTCCCATGACTTAGTGCGATGAGGTAAAAATGTGCGCATATCCCATGTCTTGGTAGCCTTTGAACTGAGCTGTTTGTGTTTCTAACCTGGTTGAAATGTCCTGATATAGTGATGTTTACCTGTGAATGTGTCTTCACATCTCCACTTGTGTAATCTTACCACACCACAAAACTCAGGTAACTTGAGTTTACCTTTAGTCTGCAAATTTTGTCCTACCCCAGCAGGACTAGATTATATTGACCTGTGTGTTTGCCATTAAAGGATTATAATATGTCTCAAGAATGTTCCTAATCTTCCTTTTCTTAATCTGACATTGTAGGAGGCATACATGTAAGACAAGACATGAAGGTTCTAGTGTGTGGGACTTATAGCAGATACAAGTCATTATGATTGATTGTTAATATTAGGAAGATTGGTCTAACCCAGACATAGACAACCTACAAGCCCCAATATGCTTTTCCAGGAGCATGCTGGGATTTGTAGTTTTACAACAGCTGGAGTGCTTAAGGCTGTCTATTCCTGGTATATCTCTGGCTCTCTAGGATTACTAATTCCATCATACTCTGAGGGTACCAGGAAGCAGAGATAGATTTAAAACTCATGGGGCCCTAGACAAGATGCTGGTTTGGGGCCCCCCAAAGGATCCTACATGTTGAAAATGACAGCTGTCATCTGATGAGGCTGCATGGGTGCTTAACAGTGTAAGATCCTAGGCCCCTGGGGCTCTCCAGGCCTTAGGCAGATGCCTAGGTTGCCTTGTGGATAATCCGGCCCTGCCAGGAAGAAGATATATTCTTGTGGCAGCACAATAGTTGACGTGATTAGCACTTCTGCCTCATGACAGTGAGGCCACGAGTTCGATTCTCGGACAAGGCCTTATCTGTGTGGGGTTTGTATGTTCTCCCTATGTCTGCTTGGGTTTCCTTCTGGTGCTCTGGTTTCCTCCCACGACTTAAATATATACAAGCCATATATTCTGTCTTAGCCACTACTGTAAGAGATACTGTCCACATGAATAATTATATAGTGTCCTTAGAATATTGCTATGTGTGTTCAGCACACACTGTACCACTGCTAGTTTAAAGCTGGCCACACACTAGAAAGATTTGTGTTCACAGCAGGAAGTATACGATAATCGGGATAATTTCCGTCGGGAAATTGGTGCCACACACTGTGAGCACTTATTGTACTGTTGCTGGGGCAAACAGGCCCAAAAAAATGTTTAAGGCCTTGTACACTTGTTTTTGAGGGCCTCCATGCTTCCTTAATGGTGTCTGCAGCAGTGGCTTGCAGGGGCCCCCCCTCAGTACCTTGGGGCCAGTCACAGCTGTCCCCCTTCTTCCCCCCTGTCGCTGGGCCTAGTGGCAATCCCCATAGCAACTCCATGCTCGCTAACTGGTCCGATATCAGTCAGGAAATCAAAATGATCAGATTATCAAAGCCAAGTGTTTGTGGGGCTGTTTAGTCGTCAAAAATCTGCCGGCATTACACACTACGGCGAATGTTGGTCCAGTGTACCGATCATTGGATGATCGGATCAATAATCACTCTAGTGCAGGAATGGCCAACTTGTGGCTCTACGACTCCCAGCATGCTTTGTCACGTATCAGCTATGTCTATGCAGTTAAAGCATGCTGGGAGTTGTAGTTCCACAACAGGTTGGCCAGACCCGCTCTAGTACTTCGTTAAGGTGCTTAAAATTAAAGAACCCCTTATCCCCAACAAAAACAAAAAAAACAAGACCCTGTATGCTTTTATGGAATCGATACCTGTATTTACTACATATATTATCCAATACTAACATTTACACAGCTGTACCAAAACTGACTCAGGTATGCTGTGACAGATTAACACAATGAGATATGCTTAGGTGGAAGAATGTGGCCAGACTCTTTCTCTATGTCCTTGTGTCTGGCTGATTTCAGGGACAAACAGGCAAGATTTGACACATAACTTTTCCATTTATACTCATTTGTGACATAGTGACAATTAGGGCTGTTATCTTAAACAAGGCATGATTTTTTGATAAATAACTTGTGTCTTTCTTTCTTATTGATTTCAAGAGGACCCTAATTATATATAAATTCATCAGCCAGCCCGCTTTGACCCTCAGCCTTGCTATCATCGTTAATATATCAAGGTATTATCTTCTGTGTGCTCAGGCAGGTTATTAGACACTAGAATTGTTCTTAAAGTTGAAAGGCTACAGGGATCTATCATTAAAAGGTGGAATCATGCACGGTTTATCTTCCATCCTGAGCTCTTGTTGTTTGGCTGCCTTTGTTTATTCATTCGAGGGGGTCAGAGTTCATTTACCAACCCAGAGTGGTTCAGCTGAACTGTATAATCCTCCTCTTTCATAGGAGGCAGGGATTCTTAACTCTTTAATAGCCAGCGGTTGGTGGTGGGCACAGGAAGCTCTGGGGTAACGTGTGACACAACGTTTGTTGCACCCAAGCTTGAGATGGAACGATGCAGTTTGGTTATCGGCGTAATCGTCCATACACCACGTATACAGTCTTCTAACAAGGATAGCCTAGTATAAAGTAATCTGCATTTAAAATTCCCTCTTGTTTAGAAAACAACTTCATGTGAATGAATTCACTCAATTGGGTTCAAGAGCGCTAATTTACCAAGTACAAGGGGCCATGTTGGATAGTCTCACCTATATAAATATATTGTGAGGTCATAATAAACAATTAACACAAAATGAAAGAAAAAACTGATTTTACCCCAATATATATACACACACACACACACACACACACACACACACACACACACAGTGTTTGAACAATGAATTAGGAAGTAAAAGTAATTATCAAAGATAAGGGTGACCCAACCAAGTATTAGTAGAAGTATATGCTGACCAACTGCATGCAGAAGCTGTTACATAAGTAATATGTTTATATAAATTAATAAATATATTTGCAATTATTTTTATCAAAATATTACAAGAAACTAAAACATTCCTAATTCACTGTCCAACTGTATAATATATATATATATATACCAATATTCACCACCAATACACAGTATTTTCTCTTGTTATTATTTTTAGGGTTATTGGCTGTTCAGTATATGGGCTTATATTTTGTTACATTTCTTTGTCTATATCTCATGTTTAGGAAATGAAAATGTACAAAATACGCTATGCAGGATTGGATATACTGTACATGTATTGTTATTCTTTTGTTATTTATTTTGTTTGTTGTTATTTTGTAATAAAATGTATAGATTTTTTTTTTTCTATCTACTTGTAGGAGTTTTTAAGTTTATGTACCCTTATCAATCATTTCCTTAAATTTTACACCAAGTGAGGCTGCACAACAAAGATCAAATGATGCTTAGCATATATTTCTTCGGGCATATAAGACCGTTTACAGCACTTAAAGTTTTTGCACTGCACACGAGAGCTTGTATTCATGTTATTCACTGTAACATATGAATCTCTAGAATAAAGCTAGGCACGCAATGGCATTTTCTGTAACGATCCAACATCGTCAACGCAATTAGTCACAATTCTGCTTCTGATGTCCACACTCAAAAGATTCCCCATTGGATCGTTCAGTTTTATGATGTAAGAAGCAGACATCAGGTTGATTTTGGAAATTAGAAGCTCCCAAAAATCAATTCCCATGATGCAATGCAGTTTTAGACGATTATTCGGCATCATGGAACAGTACACACTGGTAAGATGTCAGACCTATTGGACGATTATCATGTGATCTGCATGACACTGGCAGATAACCCTCCAGTGTGTTTAAGTTGCAATATGTAAACTTATTAGGTAAGCTTCCTGGAGACTGCAGGAACATAGTCTTACGAACATAGTCTTATGTACCACAAAGCTGCACTGCACAGGCAAATCCCACATAAGACCCCTAGTGGCTTATATTGGGAATCACAAGGACAAATACACAATTTGCCAACACGTGTTTATAATTTTCAGGCAGAAGTTGATGCTGAGTGTTCAGCCCAGAGGAGTGACCACATAGCCCCCTGTAGGCAGTGTGCAAAGCTTAAGCAAAAGCCCATAGTAAATAAAGAGGGCCGGCGACAGGGGAGGGGCAAGGGGGACAGCTGTGATGAGCGCCATGGTTCGGAGGGATTCCTGTAATACACTATTGAGGAGGGATGGGGGCCCCCAAATACATGAGTGTACCGGGCCCACAGATTTCTGTTGCCAGGCCTGTGTAGAATAAAAAAAAAAAAAAAAAAAGGGGGATTCATTCACCCCTCAATCATCTCTGCACAAATGCGCCGGAACAGTGAAGAATAGACATGGACCAACTTCAGAACATTGGACCCAGAGGGCTGGATCCAGACTGGAATAAACACCCAATGGTCCAACCTATCTGTACTTTTCTTTGCACTGAGCATGCCCAGGACATATGTGCTCATAGTTACGGCAATCAAGACCCGGCCCGACCTCGGCAATGCTGAGATTGCATGCGCTCAGAGGGGCGTTTTGTGGGTGGTAAAGGGTGGAGAATCGTAGTCCATGTCCAGTGAGGGTGCGCTCACAAAAATGAACACATTGCGGACCCCGGGTAATTCATTCCTAACTATAAACCGGATGCAGACGTTCGCAAAATGGTCATTTCCGGCTCACAAGGATGGTGGGGCCTGTGAGGAAATATTAACGTAGGATCCTGGGAACACAATCCGGCCCTGTGAGGGGAGTGGTCTCCCTTCACACACACTCAGAAAGACGGATACAGCGGTGCAGCTTGCGATCTTCAATGCCACTGTGCTGCATTCATAGCTCCAGGCACAACAGATATAGAGGTTTCAATCCGATCCTATAGTTTCCTACTGTCAGATTGTCAATGAAGCAGTCGCATGAAGCAAAACGCTTTCTAATATACATAACAGTGAAGAGCCATTTGGATCCCTGGGAAAGGCAATATATCCGGGAGCACAGCTGAATTGTGTTAGGTTGTAATGTATCCATAGGCAACCTCTTGTACATGCATAAGACATGGTTGCCGAATCATCCAACGACCGGGAGATGGCCAAAATTTAGGCATAGCTCCCGGTATCCCGGGAGAGCAAGCAAGTCTCCCGCAATGGAAATCATAGCCTCATCCCCCGCCCCTCTGCAGGATGCAGGATGCCTAGCATTACTAAGGATAGGTGGGGCTTGATGACGCAATTTGCATAATCAAGCCCCGCCCCATCCCTAGTAACAATGGGCCTGATCCAGATCTCCGTCCTAATGCAGATCCATGTGAAAGTGAATACCGCCACACACTCACTTTCATCTGCATGCCTTGCGGGCATTAGGCATGCAAATTTGGTGGACGCGTCTCCTAGTGTACGAAACTCATCCGTGTCGCAACATCTGCCCCGCGCATGCACAGTTGTAACGCTTCTGGAGACATACGCATGCGGCTTGCATAAGTCCCCTAACAATACTAAATCTGGATCAGGCCTTGTATGAATTGTAGGTTTGACTGGTAGGGGGTGGGGCTTCATGGCACAATTTGCATAAGCGTGTCATCAAGCCCCACCCCCATACAGCATCTCTTTCTTCCCTCCAGGAAATCTTAAAAGTCGGCAACTGTGGCATAAGAGTTTAGAGCTGCAATTGGGGGCCTGGAGTGTCTGTTCCAGGGCCTCAGATCCAGGAGTAGACCGTGTTCCCTAGATTGGATATTTTTCACTAGTAAAACAATACGCTCTAAGAACAGAGAACCCACGTGTTCTATGCCCACGTGTGCATGCTGTCTTGTGAAAGAGCCTTGGTTTTAGGAAGAGCTCCCAAGGACAGTCCTGCTCATGGGAACATCAGGAAAATGTGACCATTGTCTGCAAAAGCAAAGATTTGTCTTCAGCAACACAGTGAAAGGTTTTTAAGCCATTCACGGTGAGAAGGACCCTCCCAGTTTAAACGTGTGAATAAGTGCTGTTAATGAGTTAACACACTACTAATGAGTTACTAATTCACTGCCAAAGTTATGTAAATCAGGCTGTGAGTAAACAAAACAAAGTGTACTCTGACATGGCAGCAAAGTAAATACAACCTGATTTCTAAAGGTATTGTAATAGGATGTAGGAAGAGATGGGATGACAGGCTCACTATATTTCAACTACAAATTGGCAAGCAACGCCTTGGGTTTATTAATAATTCCTTCTATTCAAATGAGCGATATAGAGCTGTAGACTCAGGGAGACCCTGGGGAGATTTGGTGATGCTAATTGTCTTCTCTCTAGCAGACAAGCCTTCAAAGTCTCTGTGTAACTCTAAAGAATCCCATTTCTTGCTTTGAGATAAGGATGTTGGCAGGGACTGGATTCACACAGGATCAGTAAATGATTTGTTTAGACATAGACACAGAGCTGTCAATAATACAGGATGGGTCCATCCCCATGTTCCCAGATGATTGTTGTGGTAGGCTACAGTAGAAGGTGCTTACCTTGTACATCATTTGCATGATGAGAATGGATTAATGGTTGTGATTGTTTTTTTTTTTTTGCATGAACAAGGTACTAAAATATGGTGAGTACCAATACTGAAGCCTATTCAATTGCCCCAGTGCAGTAAAAAAAAATAGTTATGCCCTCAGTTCTTGTTATGGCCTAGTTCCGGTCCTCCCCCATTCCGGTTCTTGTTATGCTGCATTGTACTGCCAGAACACCAAAGGGATCCTCAATTCACCTGACTGAGCTGCTGGACAGGTGGTGGTATAGAGTACCCCAGAAAAACAGGACTGGATTAGAGTGCGTTGAGTTGGTCCATAGTCATACCTTACAGTTCTGAGCAGTGGCTTAATTACTGTGCGTGCAGAGAGTGCAGCCGCTACAGGGCCCAGAGTGAAGGGGGACCCAAGGTTTCCAAAAACCCAGATTTATTGTCCCAGGAGGAATCCCAGTGATGATGTTCCCGGATTTGTTGTCCCAGGAGGTATCCCAGTGATGACATTCCCCGATTTGTTATCCCAGTGATGACGTTCTGCTGAGCATCTCCCCCAATGGCCTCAGGTTCTCTTCTGTACATATATATATATATATATATATATATATATATGGGTGGGAGGCTCCTCTGTGTATATACTGTACATGTATCTATATATATATATGTATG
>WWET01000565.1:12844-47276 GCA_011038615.1 Limnodynastes dumerilii | reverse complement strand
GAACTCAATGAAATTGTACCTCTGGCTATAAGTAAAAATGGACAGAATGAAGTCCTCTCTGACAGTGGTGGATCTACTATGAAACTAATGAAACTTAAGCTTCGAGGCCCTTAATCCCAGAAGGAACCTGAAGCAACTTAGGTTTTTTACTGTATGGTCCACTTCCACCCCATCACCGCATTCTCCATCGTTTGGGCCTTTGGGTACACCATGCACCTTTTTGAATATATTAGGATCAGAGCATCAATGGCTAAACCACTTGATGCATGGATCTGAGTGGTTTTGTAGCATGGTGTTGGTGAATCATTCCTTGACGGTTATTGCCCCATAATCTTGCAGACCAGAAATTTGATGGTTGATCTTGCCCAACCGTCATATAGGGCCAGATCCAGACCCACGTTCGCATTACGTTTCATCGTGTAGCGTATTTACGCTAGCGTATTTTCTAGGCACTTCCCTCGCTCGTACGTACTTTGTCCGTTATACTCTTGCCAAACCCTACCTTAACTTTTCAAAGCGTAACTACTGACGTACGTAAAGCCTTCACGTACATAGATGTCTAAGCACCGCCCATACTGCATGATTTAGATGGCTCACCCTGACTCCGAAGCGTAATTACGGGTGTCGTATGGTTGTCACGCCCCCTTTGTACGTAGTTATGCTGTTGATACTAGGCTGGTATGTACGCTCAGAGTTACGTGGCGTAACATCTCGCACATGCGCAGTACATACAAAATAGCGTTTTTACGTCACCGGCTAGCACACTTAGTTATGGATCTACTCCATAGGGTAGCCAACTTTAGAGATGTGTTGGGCACAAGCCCTTTTTACAGTATGTATATACTTAGTAATTACTTATTTCTAAAATAAAACACAAATAACAAAAACAATCTATCTATTAAATACATTAACCTAAAAAAAAAAGAAACTAAAAAAAAACAAAACAAAAAAACTTTAAAGCAGCAATGTGGCAATAGTGACATTCTCTAAGCATGTATGACATCAATTTTCCTGTACCTTTTGTTCAGTACTCCGATTCCTGAGACTATGGCTCATACAATGTTGCTCAGATGGAACAGTAACTCCAGCACGCATTTTTACATGGCAGCATTGTAGTGCCACTGGCCTTTGTTAGACTGTTCTTTCCCTTCCCCCCCATCTACTCTTTTAGCTTTCACCTTGGGGTTAAAGGGCAGGATTTCCTCAGTGCTAAGGTCAAACTCAGCATGTCTTTCAATGGACAAACGCATGCAGTTATTTCATTTTGTATGGGTTACATATTTTTGATGCAAATAAGTTCTAGGAGTTTGGAGACTGAAGTTATATCAAAGGTCAGTGTCCTCCATAAAGTGAACAGATACCCTCTCTCAGAATAAGGAGTGTGTTATCTTGTTATAATCCTCAGTATTATATTTTACTGTGATAATAACATTAGCTTTTAGGATAGAAGAAAGAGTATTTGGGAGAGAGTCTGTGAATAAAAGAAGAGGAATGATGTTTAATGGAAACAGATCCAGAGTTCGAAAATAAGAGGAAATGAGGTGGATAGTTACACCTGGGCAAAAACCATGTTGCATTTCAGGGGGAGTCAATTTAATGTAATACTTTGATTGCAGGGCAGATACTTTGCTTATTGCACACAGATACTGCATAGTTGCCGATTCAACCGGAACGTCCGGGAGACTCCCGAAATTTGGGAAGGTGTCCCGGGAGAGCCGGCAAATCTCTCGCAAAGGGACTTGCCCCCCCTGTCTGGCAACACTAAATTACTAGCGTTGCTCTGGACAGAGAAGGACTTGATGACGCAAAGTGCGTCATCAAGCCCCACCTCCATCCCTATGAAACCCCGAAAGGGGTAATTGATAGTTAATCACACTGTTAAGCTCCACCCCCTACCTGCATCTGTGGCTTCCCTACGGGATCTCCCGGAGGGAAGCTTTTAAAGGTCGGCAACCATAAGATACTGGCCATCTTCACTTTAGTATCATAGGGCCTGATCCAGACCTACGCCGATGCACTGTGCTTACTAAAGCACAGCGTATCGGCGTTCACTTTGACCGACACTCCCCCTGTGCGGGCGTATGGCCCCTTCCTTACGCCGGCTGAAGGCTACCCTGACTTCAGCCGGCGTAACTGTGTGTAACTACACTCACACAGGAGCGTAATCTGTGAAACCCATCCCTCCCCTAATTACCCTCTATCCCCCTACCTAGCTTCCATAACTACAGCATAGTAGTTCCTGATGCCAGATCCATGGCCTTGAACGTAGGGACGCTGGGGGACGTCCCCTCCAGCGTCCCTACGGCGCTGCTACGGACGCCCGATCCATGATCAGGCATTGCCGTAGCGACGCCGGGCAGCATCTGTTTTTCAGCCGATCTTACGCTTACGCCCGCCGTCCTAGCAACGGCGGGCGTAAGTCTGGATCAGGCCCATAGTACATGTTTTTCAACCTACTTTGGGAATTGCTTCTTTGTACTCCTTTTCTATTTATTTATTTCTGAACAACCAGGAAGCTCTCCATGTGTTTTGAAACTACATGCCCCAGCATGCTCTGCTATTTGTCTGCTATGTCTGCGCTGTTAGAGCATTCTGGGACTTTTCTGGTAGTTTCAAAACAAATGCAGATCTATTGAATGTCCAGGTTATCTTTTGTGCATCATTCAGTTTTTACAATGTTCTCTGCTTAATCTTTTTCTGAAAATAGTTATGTACAGTGATGTAACTGCATTTTTTTGGCACTAAACAGACAATATATAGTGTAGATAATTAACAGCACCACATTAGATACTACTGAGGCGGAAGGGGATCTGTGAGTCACTGTTTCATGTAACTTAAAGGTAACAAAGCAATGTAACAAAGCAATGAGAAAGGCAAGTCAGCTGCTTGGTTGCATAGGGAGAGGAATTAGTAATAGAAAGAGAGAAGTAGTGATGTCACTTTATAGGTCATTGGTACGACCTCACCTGGAATACTGGGTTCAGTCCTGGACAATAGACATACATATATCAGAGACTGTGCAAACAAGGGCAGCTGAAAAGGTGCATAGCCTGTGTCAACAAGCATTTGAAGACAGAGTACAGGAACTAAACACAGGGCTGACGACTCCCCTGGAATATCTGGGAGATTCACAATATTCAGTCTGGGAGTTTATTCAAATCATGGACATAAGCACATATATCAAGGGGTGTAACCAGGCACAAGAGTGTGATGGAGTGTGGTGGGTATAGAAGAAATGTCTTTACTGAAAGGGTGGTTGAAAAGTGGAATTTAAGCTAGTCAACAATATAAACATGCTTGAGAAAAATAAAAGGATAGCCTAAATTTAAGGTTAAAGTAAATTTAAGGTTAAATAGGGTCTAGAGTCAATGGGCCTGATCCAGACCTACGCTGGCTGGCGTTAAAACACCAGCCAGCAGCGTAAGATCGGCTTAAAAGCCGATCAGTAGATGTCCGCAGCTTCAGCGTAGTTACGCTGGAGGGGGCGTCCCCCAGCGTTACTACGCTGAGGTTAGTACAGGTAGACGGGGGGAGGGAGAGTAATGAGGCTGGGAGGGAGGCGTTAATGTACTAACGCCGCCGTCCCAGCGTAGTTACACTGGGTTACGCCGGCTGAACTTAGGGTAGCCTTCAGCCGGCGTAACCCAGTGTAATTACGTTATAGCAGGGGGAGTGTCGGGGGAGTGTAACGCTGTTACACTGAGCGTTAGAACGCTCAGTGTAACAGCGTAGGTCTGGATCAGGCCTAATGGACCGGATTCACACCTAAGAAACTGAGGCTTCTTTGTTGCATATTTTTAAGAATTTAGCTATTGCGCATGCATAGTCATGTTGACTATACAATCTACGTAGCATATTGCATAGTGGGAGGGTGGGGGGAGGAGTCATTATAATGGGACTGACAGGGCGCGGTTAGGAACCTCTGTGCATATTTTACCTACTTAAGAGGGAAAATACTCAAGGGAAGATAAGAATTGCCTATGGCGCTACCCCTAAAAACGGGGGAGTCGGGGGAGGTGCTATTAAACTTCGGTGCAGGGCAATGCGAATCAAGACGTCCTTAATCCATACTTAAGTGTGAAACAGGGCCAATGTGGTTTAAAAAAACAAACCTGGGCAGACCGAGTGGGCCAAGTGTCTCTTATCTGCCGTCACATTAATTATGCACATTCTGGCCATGACTCACACTTAAGAAGCTGCGGCTTCTTAAGTGCGTATTGGTCCGAAATGACCTGCTGCGCATGCGTAGTGGGTCATTTACGCTATCTACGTAGCCGATCGGCACGTAGATAGCGTAGGTGCGGTCTGTAGTTCATGTCCCTAGAGAAGGCGTTGCGCCGCCTTAGGACGTTTTTAGGCAGAAGTGGGAGGGGGGAGGTATTTAGATTAGATGGGGAGGGAGACGGGGAGGTGCAGTGTCCGTACGGACATTGCACAGAGACTTAAGGTAGCACTATGGCACTTAAGGTAGCCCTTATTGCACATCTGGCGCATCTGGTAAATCAGGCCTCTAGTGCTTAGACTAAAGCATTGCAATCAGTATGCAACCTATGGGTGCAAGGTATGTTTAGAATGCAAAAGTTGCTTAAATCTGGCTAGCTTATTTAGCGGCAGTCAGTAGAAATGTTTTGCATCTTTCACCAAATAAACCTGTTGCTGCTTACGTAAGCCTTTTAACCCCAATAGGAAGTGAAATAGTGACAGGAATGGAAAATATATACACGAAACATTCAGCATTACACACCCATGAAATAGACCAAATGTACGTGTGAACTATAGTGTCTTCCAAGAATTTGTAGAGGTATAACAGTTCTCTATTACACATGCAACCTCTTAATTTCCTGCGCTGTGATTAACAAGTTCTTTAGGTTCCTGTTCGGTGTGATTAGGTGGGTGGAAAAAGAGAGCCAATGGTGCCGATTATAGACTTAAAGACCTCTTCTAAGGAAACACGCTGAACATCAAGGGTCTGATCCAGAGGTTGAGAGTAACAGCAAATGTAGACCCGGACAAGCCATGGGCTGGATCCAGACTTATGAAGGAGCTTGAAAAAATATATATCCCTGCATGCAAAGAATACAATTACCTTGACTCTCCCTGAAATCAACATGGTTTATCCCAGGAGTAACTTTCCTCTCTTAGGACCTGATTCACACTTAAGAATCTTCTTAAAATAAGAACTTAAAGTCACACCTGGGCTAAACCATGGTGATTGCAGGGGAGTCATATTTCATCTGTTGCAAGAGTGTTGAGAGGTGATATTTCCCACCCCAAGTCTAAATAACAGTGTAATAGTAAAGCTGGTCAGTATCTGTGTGCAGTAAGCAATTCAAAGATGTATTCCTGCATGCAAAGAATACAATTAAATTAGTTCCCCTGAAATCAACATGGTTTAGCCCAGGAGTAACTTTAAGTTCTTATTTTAAGAACTTTCTTAAGTCTGAATCAGGTCCTAAGAGAGTAAGGTTACTCCTGGGCTAAACCATGTTGATTTCAGGGGGAGTCAAGATAATTGTATTTTTTGCATGCAGGGATATATCTTTGAATTGCTTACTGCACACAGATACTAACCAGCTTTACTATTACACTGATAGTTGCACCCACTTCCCTTCATTTAAATGCCTTCCCCCGCCCATTTTTATTTAAATTTTCACATGCGTATTTTTGCATCACATATCCGTCCGTATGTCCCCAAATGCAATTCACAAGTCCGTCCGTGAGTCACTTCCACGCGTATAGTCTACGTGAACTACGTAAATAAATTTATTTAATTGCGCAGTTGAAACGTACTTAAAAATACGCACAGAAATCGCAGTGAACACGGTTCTCTGAATATGGCCCTTAATTTCAAGCACCTTCTTAAGTCTGGATCCAGCCACATGTTGCAATGTACGGGTTTCACATTAATTGGTATTACTATTTTGGAAGATACTTTACTTTTTCACGTAGGCCCTGATTCACACTTAAGAATGTGCCTAAATATACGCACGTACGTATCTTGGCGGTTTCATGCGACTTGAGCAAGCCCGATCCAGATGTTACGCACAGAAACCCGTTACACGCAGTTTTACCTCGTGCCTAATCAGATCCGTAAGAAGGGGCTTGCCAGTACTCCGTTAGTAGGAAGTTAAGAAAAGTGGGCGGGGGAGGCATTTAAATAGGGCTGTATGGGCGGGGTTTGCAAAGTACGCACATACTTTAGCAACATCCACACAAAGAAACGCACAGAGAGTTCAGATAGCCCTATGGAGGCGGAAGTCAGTGAAGATCTGTGAGACAGAGGGGAGTGTTTTACATGGGAGGGCACTTGCCACGTAGTTGTGTATTTTTTCCAATCCACGTGTAATTATTTCCTTCTTATCTATGGATCAGGTCTCTAGACCTCAAATCCTGCATAGCTTTATGCTTAAACTTCAGTTGACTTAGGAAACTTGTTGAGGTGAGCCAGGAAACTTCTCAGCCTCTTACCTCAGTTCTTTTTTCAGTTTAAATGTGCATCACCGGCCCCTGGCGTGAACGGCCTTTCCGATAGTGGGACCTTAAGTTGTACAATACCTGTGTAGATAAATGGATGATAGCGTTAACACATGTCTATGCTGTATGTTGTAATATGAAGTCCCTCAATGTTACGATTGTCTGTGTCATTTCCCTTAAATCTAGATGGGTTCCAATTGGGTAGCATGAATGCGTTTGCACACTTGGGTAAACTTTGTGGGTGCAGGGGATGCAGCTGCTACAGGGCCCGGAGAAGCAGGGTGTCCGAGGCAAACTGTCAGTGGCTGGCAGGTTAAATAGCGCTGAGCTCTCAAAATCTATGAGTGCTGAGCACTGTTTAATTATAACTTGCCAGCAGCCAACAGCTTGGCACTGCCCTCTGCTGGAGATGCACCACAGGGGTGTGTGATTACCACCAAAGGGGTGTGTCCAGTGACTAGCTCAATAGCTTTTACTGGATGACGAATGACTGACCCCATGACTTTGACATGACCTGAAGTAGGTGGAAATTTTTAAATATAAAATAACCTTTGTTATGTCTGCATTCTGACCAGGATCGTGTGCACTGGCCTTGGTCATGACCTTGCTATACATTGACTACGTCCCTCCACCCATTCCCTCTCCCAACACGCCCCTCAGGGTTGCACTATGGTCTGAATGACACGTGTCTGCCTGCTCTTCAGTTCTGAGCATTCGCAATAGCAAATCACGCAAAGAAACGTCACACCAGCTGGCATACATTTAGATCTGGAGCGGGTCCTGTGTGTGAATAGAAGATAAACTGACTTCCTATCTTCATAGAACAGTGAAAAGTAGGTGACACTGCATCTGATTAACAAGAGACCAAAGTGAATTTTTCATTTCTGTCTCCATTATTGAAGTCATGTTTTCTTTGATTCCACCTCGGTCTCCATGAAAATGGCCACCTCCAAAGGCCTCACTGCAGGGACACAATTTCTAAATTCTGTCCATCATACCACAACGACTTCTGGAACTGAAATAGCCTCAGGGAGATTGGCAAACACTTTAGAAAGTCAGGGAGATCACTTTCTCTTCAGGGAGTAGTTAACTATGGTGAGTATGGCTAGAACCAGAGTAGTCGTTATGGGCAACAGCTCCAATTTTTATCTAGAAATTTTATAAACTATAACCCTTAATTCTTTTTAAGTTGTATTTATTGTTTTATTCATCCCTCTCCATGATTTTTTGGTTCTCCACCTTCAATCCCTTTGACCAATGCTTTGCTTATGATGTTTCTAAGGTAAAAATAAATAAAATGGTGCTCTGTGACATGCACCATAGTACATAACATAGAAGATGGTGGAGGTGTTGCTGACTAAGAGGGGAGGCTAAGGGATAAGACTGAAAGCTTGTCTCTCATGATGATTCATTACGACGAGGAATCTGAGAAACGATTATGAATACAGCATAACAGTAAGACATAACATGGTTTCAATCAGAACATGATTAAGGAAATGAATCATAACTAATTATTATAAAAGAGGAACTGTAGAAGATAATTAATCAAAAGGTCCAAAGAACTTGGTAGACTAAAATCAGATACCAATTTCCATTACAGTAAGAGCTTTCTGTGTGGGGAATTGGCACCTTTAGGCATTTTAGTTGTTGTGAAACTACAAATCCCAGAATGCACCAACAGTATACTGCTAAAGAAAGGGCCTCTTCTAGGCATGCATGTAGCAGCACATGTGCAGTCGAGTCCACACTTTTAGCTTTTTGAGTGTAGAGCAAAGGGAACCAGGAAGGTGGCTCTGTGTTTTGTATATCACCAATCAAAATGTGCTGTGTTTTGCATGGCGCTCCTAGGCTTCTCCGTGTGGCAGCTCCGACACAGGTTATACCGAGGTTATCGACTCTCCTCGAAGTTCTCCTGGTATCCTGGGAGAGCCGGCAAATCTCCCGCAGGGAACCGGGGGTTTCATGCTAACCACAGCCTCAAATCCCGCCCCCCAGACAAGCAGTTAGTTTAAGATCAAGCCCTTAGCCCATCAACTGCCTATAACTTTCCTGGCCGCGTCCTTTTACAGAAACTGGGCTGTATTCAGAGATCCGTTTTCACATGGAGTTGCGTGCGTGTTTTTAGGATCGGAGTGACTGCACATGTGTAGTAACTTTATTTATGCTGTTTATGTTGAATTTACGCACGGAAGTCCATTAGGCACGTACTTGGGAATCGCACTTGGGGAACTACATGCGGAGGGGCGTGGTTGAAATCCGTACGTTCAAAGTTACGTAAGACAGGGCGGGGGGATGCACTTAAATGGGCATTTGAGGGCACGGTTAGATGGATACGCACGTTCGTACTTTGATGTATGCCCGTAACTACGCACATAGATATAAGGGTGCCCTATGGAACTCGTAAGTCAACGAAAACCCGTCAGTGTGAGGGGAGTGTCAGGGGTGTGGCCTTGCTATGTGCGTGTGTATAATTGCGTGTTTAAAAAACGAATCTCTGAATGAGGTCCACTGTCGTCAAAAGAGACGCAATACAGACGCTCGAGTAGGCTTGAGTCCTGATTACTTGTGTGGCTACATCAATTTTTCAGTTGTGCCGCTGACCAAAGTTTGTCAGCCTGTCCCAGTGGCAATACATTTTTTTTTCCGTTAAAACAAAAATAACTGTCTACTAAATAAACCGGTTCCTACGCATACGTTTCATTTCCAAGTGATTTACATTTAATTGGTACAGTTTGGTATGTGGTGTGACCCAGATTTCGCTGCAGAAGGTGAGACCTGTGGTCTGAGTATTGGTGTGAGCTAGTTGTATTCTAAAACTGGAAGCTTCCCCGATCAGTAGAAAATTCTGAAGTGTGGTTTGCAGGCCAGGAAACAAACCGGTTAGGCTTTAGTGGGTTAAATTCTCCTTATCTATTGTTAACTTCTGGCCTAATAACTCTCAGGAAGGAACTTTATTTGCTGAGGGTTTCACAGGTCTCTTGTACATTCTCTGCACTGCGGTCACTAACACAGGTAGGACAGAAATTCAAATTGGAAAAAGAGCTGAAACACACACAGTTCTCCTTCTGTCCATCGCTGCCCATAACCAAGTTACCAGCTATTTATTTTAAATGAATTCCAGTCTCTGGCAAAAAAGAGTGCAGAGAGCAGTACCCTAACAGATGTTCTACACTGGGTGGGAGAGACAGGCATTTGATTTTTTCATTGGATAAAATGCCTTGTGGCTATATGGTTAACCCTTTAACCTATACGTGACCTACCTCATGCAGGATAATTGTCATTATAACCATATGTGACATATCAACAGCTCGGAACAGCCCTAAGGTGACCTGGTGTCATTTCTGCAACAAATAGTATCTCTTGAGGCTTTTGGAATTTGTGCACAATTGCCACTAAATTAGAGTCCCTTTAAACTCACTCCAAGATATCGACCTACTAATTTGCTGATTAAAGTAGTGATGGCAAGATGTGTTCATGAAAGTGTAATTTGTCATTATACACAACTATTATAAGATGGAGTACCTGATGCTATAGGTATGCATATGTAAGCTCCATGGGCCTGATCCAGACCTACGACCGCAAGCGAGCGTACGCCCATCGTAAGCGAAAATTAGTGGAAAAAAACGCACTACGCATGTGCAGTATGACAACTTCCGGTCGACCGAAGGACATGAGCATACAGCGAGCGAATTTTCAGCGTATTTTTCGCTCAAGGGTCATGCGTTTTTTACGACGATAGGCTGGACGCTCAAGTTACTACACAGAGGCGGGGATAGCCATTTAAATTGTACAGTATGGGCGTGCTAAGCCCTTAAATCTCCCACAATAACTATCTCACTATCTATCAAGGAGATAAACAGCTTAGGCCATTGGGGTGGATTGCTGTAACATTAATAATAACTTCATTAGACACAGATCCCGGATCCCTGTTGTGCGAGGCTACATACATAGTAACCGAATTAAAAACAAATTAATGAGTAGACTCACTTTTTTGCTGCCTGCATGGAGGGTCTCAGGAAGCTCCATAATTCATTATATTTTGGCTGAATTGTGTTTCTTACATTAATGCAAGGTAAAAAAAAAAAGAAGTAGAGACATTCCCTCAGACAGTGTTAATATTTAAAATACCTCTCGGAACAGATATTTTGAACAGCGTTAGTGAAATTCTTAATCATTGCTCTGGCTTAGAATGGATTGCCGGGGGGAGGGAGAGTCTGGAAAAGGCCATTAAACTCCACCACAAAAACAAATCAGGAAACAGGGACGGATAAGTGTTAGTGGGACAATGCTGGCAACTAACTCGCGTTTACGTTGTGGTTCGCTGGGGAAAGCGGTTGCGTTTTGTAACTTCCTTCATAGAGAGTGTGAAACCAGCGACTCATGACGATTCAAATGCTCGAACAGCGGCATAATATTCCCTATAATGGGCCGTATTCAGAGAACCGTTTTTGCGGGGAGCTGCATGCGTATTTTTAGGATCAACTGCGCATGCGTAGTAACTTTATTTACATAAGTGGGATTGAATATACGCTCATAAGTGCTTTAGGCGCGGGCATGTGAATCGCACTTGGGTACATACGTGTGGATGGGCGGCGTAGAAATACGTGCTTGCTAATTTACATACAAGTGGGTGGGGGGGCATTTAAATGAGCGCATGGAGGCGCGGTTATCAAAAATCGCACGGACGGAGCATATATACACACGTAAGTACACACGGAAAGAACAGAGGGGTCTAGGGACTTGTAAGTCACCGACCGCACGTTTCCTTGCTCCGGCCTTGCGTATAATTGTGTACATTAAAAAAACCCAGATCTCTGAATAAGGTCCAATATGCCCCCATATTATCCCTTTATAGGGGCATAGAAAGTCCTATTAATAATGGGATTCTATAGTAGGGTGTAATATAAATATAAGCCCCTCCCCCCTGATATTATATTATATTATATTATGAAGCTATATTAAAGCATACCAAGTCCTATTTTGGGGTCATATATTAATATGGCTCATTTTGCTTCAATAGGAACCAATCTAAAGGCTAATGTAAAAAGCCATGCAGCGTCCATGCCCCACGTACGGGCAGGGCCGGCATAACCCGATGCAGTGCATCCCGGCGCCATGCTAGACAGGTGCCGGACATCCCCCCGCTCCCCACTATGGACACTGCAGCCCTCATACAGGACGAGCTGCCACAGTAGTTACATAGAGCACTGCTCATACAGTAGCTTCCTGTATGAGCTCTGCAGTGTGCTGCCTGTATACAGCGCGTGTCACGCCGGCCGGCCAGCACATCCCGCCCACCCCATCTCAGACGTCTGTCCCTGCCACCAGGAGAAGGGAGCAGCGCCGCGGAGGAGGAAGACAAGGTAAGTAACAAAGGAGAGGCTAAAGAAACTGGTGGTGAATACTTAGAGGAATACTAAGAGGTCTGGAGGAACATAAGGTGGAATACTGAGGGGGGCTGGAGGAACATAAAGGGGAATACTGAGAGGGCTGGAGGAACATAAGGGGGAATACTGAGGGGGTCTGGAGGAACATAAAGGGAAATACTGAGAGGGCTGGAGGAACATAAGGGGGAATACTGAGGGGCTGGAGGTACATAAGGGGGAATACTGAGAGGGCTGGAGCAACATAAGGGGTTAATACTGAGGGGCATGAGGAACATAAGGGGAAATACTGAGAGGGCTGGAGGAACATAAGGGGTTAATACTGAGGGGCTGGAGGAACATAAGAGGAAATACTGAGGGGTGAGCGCTGCATTCCCTTGAGAAAGCCTGCTCGGCGAAACGTACGTTGGGGTAAGGGGGAACCGAGGTGCACCTCGGTGAACCCACTTTGTACACTGTGACCTATTTTCATTCTAATGCGGTTTTGGCTATTTGTACACCTGTTTATACTACCGATAATAATTTTTATTGATTTTTCTGCCACCTCTGCTGTATAGTAATTATAGCTCCTAAATGGTGTCCATTTAAATCTATACCACTCCAATTTTTATTGTCTATAGTGGGTCTGGGCACTTTATTGCAGGAGAGGGTAAGGTATACCCCCCTGTGGGGCAAAGTTCCACCGTGAGGTGGCAGGCACATTACTAGGTTCAGTTTATATATTTTCAATTTAGTGCAGGGAGTCTTACAATTGGAGTGGATTGTTTAATTTATTTTCATTCATTCTCCCTGATGTATAATTCATTACTATACCTGGTATGTGCATGATTATTTCACATTATTTCATTGGTGTTTAACAGGATTATTTTCCCGCATTCTTATCAATAGGTTGCAATTATTGGATTTTAATATTTCGCCATTTTATATTTATTTATTAAAAGTTATGTTTTATATTTTCATCTAATATTGTTGCTTTAAACCTTCACAATTATTTAATATTATATACTGGAGTAATGCTTGTGGTGTCTCCTATTAGTGGTCCACTTCTCCTTGTTCTTTCAAGGTTTCTCTTTGTGCAATATTTTGTGATCACCCTTGGAAGCACCCTCCTATCAATTCTAGGATATATTGTTCTTCAAATTATATATTGTAATCTTTCTGTCTGTGCGGTCCCACTCCTCCCGTTTCCTTGTCCTTTGTTTAATCTACGAAATACTGAGGGGGCTGGAGGAACATAAGGGTGAATACAGTTTTGCTTCATACGCTCAGCAAATCCTACCCTAACTTTTCTGTTCGTAACCGCAGGTGTCCATGTGGTCATTGCGTAGTTACGACGCTTAGCACGCTTATGCTGTACGATTTAAATGCCTCACCCCGCCCCTCCCTCGGTGCGTATTTACGGATTTCGTAAGGCAGACTCGCCCCCTTGAGCGGTAATACGAAGCGGTATCAAGGCCCATACGCTCAGATTTTCAGACCGTAACATGAGCATAACATCTGCCCCGTGCATGTGCAATAATTACAAATGGCCGTTTTACGCTTGCGAAAAAACGCACACGAGCGTAGGTCTGGATCAGGCCCATTGTGGTAACAAGAATGTTGAATTTGTTGGACAGTGGTCGGAAGGATGCAGTCTGTATTATATGGTGGCCTGTATGATATAGTGGTCACTAGGATAATGGGGCAGATCCAGAACAACGCTTCTGTGCGAGTTTTTACGCGTGGCGGACACGTAAAATGTTTGTATGTACTGCGCATGCACACGACAGATAATACGCTACGTAACATAACGTAAATGTGAGTGTATGGGTCAGTCACGTATTGCTGCGTAAATTCGTACGTGTGGGCGTGCCAATTTTACGGGTGGCAAAACTACGCCTAAAATACGCAATGTAGGCGGGGGATTTCATTTAAAGTGTACAGTATGGGCGTGCTTAGCTGCGTAGGTCCGTGTTGCCCATCCGTACGTGTGCAGATAACAACGGTTACGCGGCCAAAAGTTAAGGTAGGGTTTGGAAAGCGGAACTTGGTCAAAATACGTACATTCAAGGGTTGTGCCAAGGGGAGTGTATAGAAGGTACGCACGCGTAAATACGCTACGCTAGTAAACGTATTTGATTGCAAGCGGAGTTCTGGATCTACCCCAATGTCTGTAAGGTATGAATTGTATAGTGGAGACTAGAATGCTGCCTGTATTGTATAGTAGCGCCTATGATTTGCTCTCTTTTATTGTGGTTACAAGATTGTGTTTTATGACGCTTACATGGATACTATACTCTAGTAACTATAATGATAAATTGTTAAACAGGTGGGCGCAAATTTAAAGTTTGCAGGAGAGCGCTGAACACCCTAACACCGGCCCTGCTTATGGGCCAAAATAGTGGAGGTGGAATGTGTGATTCACAAGCGTGCAGAACAGGACCTCTGGATGGGATAATTACCGGGTATATCGTACGCCCGCAAAGCGTGATCAAATCCGTAGTGTAGTGTAGGATTGTATATAAAAGGGTTGTAAAGGTTTCAATGTAGGGAACACTTCCGTCGCGATGCTTCCAAACTTACATAATGATGGGGTTTTTTAAAGATTTTTTTTAAGTTAAAAAATATGAAAACTTATTTTGGGGAAAACTTTTGCAGAAAAAATATGAGAAGACAGCACAATACACCAGCAGCGACTGCATGATAGTTTTTATTATATCTTTTATATATTTATTTGACATGGGAAAAACCAAGCTCATGGGTGCTAAGGATCTGATTCACACTTAAGAATCTGCAGCTGTTTAGGTGCATATATTTAGATTATATATATTAATATACACAATTTACGTAGGACTTAAGAACGGGGCGGCTCTGAATCACCATTACCAACCTATTTCTTCTAGGTTTCTAGGGGCTGATCCAGACCTGAAAAGCCGTTCTGCACATGCAGGGATCGGGCGTCCGTAGTATCAGCGTAGGAGGCGTTCCTCGCTGTTACTAGGCAAAGGTTAGTGTAGGTAGGCGGGGGGAGGTGGTGTAATGAGGGAGGGAGGGATTTTAGCGAATACGCTCCGGTCACAGCGTATTTACCCTCACTTACGCCGGCTGAAATACGCTGGGACAGGGGGGAGTGTCGGGGGGAGTGCATGTCTTTAGTATGCACAGCGCATCTGCGTAGGTCTGGATCAGGGCAACATCTCCACTTTTCCAAACCCCCAGCTTAGTAAATCTGGCCCCAGGTATTGTAAAACTACAACTCCCAGCATGCTTTAACTGCATAGCTATAACTGATACCTGACAAAGCATGGTGGTAGTTGTAGTTTCACAACACCTGGAGAGCCACAGGTTGGCCAGGCCTGCATTACTGTATATATAATAAGATAAACTTCTTGTTGTCCAAGGCAATTGCATGTGCACTTCGGTTGCTCTGTGTGAGACAGGCGGCTGTTTGGCGCCAGACAAGATTTTACCTTAAAGGCCTTAAATTGTAGTCAATCCCACCTCCAAACTCGATGGGCTCCCCTGGAGCAACAGTACATTAAGCCAGACATAAGAAACCTGTGTTATTCCAGCTGCCAGATTTATTAAGCTGTGGGTTTGGAAAAGTGGAGATGTTGCCCATAGCAACCAATCTGATTCTAGATGACATTCTCTGATGTGTAAGACGAAAGCAAAAGCTAGAATCTGATTGGTTGCTATAGGCAACATCTCCACTTTTCCAAACCCGCAGCTTAGTAAATCTGGCCCCAGGAGTTAAAGGAGACAACACAAGACAATTCTTATTCAACTATAGTATTTAATAATGAATGAAGCAAAGTGCATGAATAATACTTAGCTTCGGCTGGTAGTTATTGCTTGATAATGATCAACAGGTATTTGAGAGCCCCTATCTTGATTGTTGTCAAGCTGGAAAAGTCAGAGGGCACTTCTGCACTCAGTCAGGTCAGTTCCATTAGAAGCCGGGGAGCTTGTGCCAAGCCCTTTATACCTCGACAACAACAGAGCCAGAACTCCCTACCTTATTAGGTTATAATCATGCTTTAAGCAAGTTATTTGGCACTTTTTATCTAACTCATTTCTACATTCCACATCTGCGCAGTATAGGCTAGCTTTGTATAATGTTAGTATCACATACCCTCTGCTCCCACCATGCTGCCTTATCAGCATGTCCTGGCCTTGAACGTCTGTTTCTACACAGTATTAATAACATGTTCGCATTAAAAGCACTTTAAAAATAGAGAACTGCAGCCATCTTTGGCTGCCCGGACATATTTTTATTTATTTATTAACAGGTTTTTATAGTGCCCACAGATTACATAATGCTTTACAATTTAACAATCAGTATAAACAACACTGGGTAATAACAAACAGATTGGGTAGGTAGGAGGACCCTGCTAACAAGCTTACACTCTATAGGACAGTGGGTTTGATACATAAGGGCATGTGCTATATATCACACAATGGACCAGCCAGGGTCTATCACAAAAGTGCTCTCAGTGCTCTGTATGATCCAGCCACACAGCAGTGTTAGTAACGGATATGAGGTAATTGTAGAATAGAAAGAGAGAATGTGCGGGTTTGTGTTAATAATGTGTAAAATAAGAAGTGGTTGTTAATATGGTACTTAATGCTTAGGAAGGTTGTGGAATTTGGTTTGCTTGTCTGAAGAGATGAGTTTTAAAGGAACGCTTGAAAGTTTGTAGAGTAGAGGATAGCCTTAATGGGCGAGGAAGGTTATTCTAGAGAGTGGGTGCAGTAACTACTAAGCACTTCCCCGACACTCCCCCCAGCCAGCCGTAGTTACTCTCGGTTACGCTGGCTGAAGTCTACCCTAACTTCAGCCGGTGTAAGCGAGAGTAATTATGGCTGGCCGGGAGCATAAGTAAGCAAACCCTTCCCTCCCTCCCTCATTAGCCTCCCTTCCCCGCCTTCCTTCCATAACTCCATCGTAGTTACGGAGTTCACCGCCCCTTCCTTCGTAACTACAGTGGAGTTACGGAAGCAAGATTCAGAGTTAGGGTAACACGTAAAACCGCAAAGAAACATCTGCCGGGATCATTGTTAACAGACATTGGCGTGCAAACAGGCCATTTTTGTGTTTGGAATGAAAGCAAGCGATGGCTAAGGCAATGGTAACCCCATATAAGTCTTGGCTATCTCCATATTAATGACCTTCTTATGCTTAGCTTCTTTTTTTCTCACCAAAACCATCTGGTCTCACCAAAGCTGTAGAAGAACTATCAGTAGTTAAAAGCCGTACACAGTCAATGGAAAGGCAGGGGGGGGGGACGTGACCTGTCTTAAAAAAGAATGGAGCAGAAGAAAGACAATAGGAAACAAAAACTTACTAAAAAAAATTCCTATATTCACAACGTATACTTATAGCCCCTTATAGAGCCTCATGTGAGGGCATCTTCTAAAGATCTATTGTGTGTTTCAGGGCCATTTGAACTGAGCGCGCTGGGTTATAAGTATCCTTATATTGATTCTTTCTGGTTGCTGCCAAAGGTGAAAGGTCAAAGAACACCTACTGACATCAAGTGCCGTTCATTCATCTCTTAAATACCTGTTTAGGCTGCAGAAAGTTAGTAAGTGTATAACTTGTGACCTTTTATATTCGGATATAAGTCGAAATGTTTAATAAAAATAAAAAGTATTCATTTTACAAGATATAATTTCAGAACGCTGATAATTATGTGTTCTTACATGCATACATACATTATAACTTACAATGCATCTCTTCTATAAATGTCATTATAGAATCTCCCAATATAGGCTACATAACAGTATTTCCAGAAATAAAGAAAGATATAAATATGTAAAGAGGATATATATTAAACTTACAGTTATGAAAAGAAAATGAAAAAAGAAGGAAAGTTTAGGTACTGAAACTAAGGGCCAGATTTACTAAGCTTCGGGTTTGGAACATTGGAGATGTTTCCTATTGCAACCAATCAGATTCTAGCTCTCACTTTCTTTTTACATACTAGAGAATGTCATCTAAAATACAATATATAGTTAATCAACATTACCGACGACTAATGAACATGCCAACTCATGTATACACGCTGGATCAGATTCATACTTCCACATGTGCATGTCAGATGTTACACAATACATCTCCAGGTGTAGTGGAAGGGGGGGGGCATCTAAATTTTACAGTAAGGGTTGGGTTTAAGTGTTCCATGCGGAACAGCGGTTGTATAGACCGCTAATGCCCATGGAACACTTAAGGTGGGGTTATGGCAGTGTAAGTGTTGCCAAATCCTCACAAGAGAGCAGAGCGACAGGGAAGATCTTTTCCCATTATCCTCTGCTCTCACAAAAGCCAGAAAGTAGATACAGAATCGTCGGACAGAAGTTCAGGACTGCGGACACACTTCACATTTGGAGCAACATCATAACATGTTTGATTAGTTGAACAAGGACTTTCAAAATATCTAATTAAGCAATGTGATGTTCTTTCATATGATTAGGCTTGATCGATGGAATATACACACCATAAGATATCATTTAAAACACTTGTTTATCATGTGATCTACACAGTAATCATGTGAAATACATGTAGGACCGTCTTCACAACTAAGAGGTGCGTATATTTAAGAATATTACTATGGTGCATGTGTATTCATACTGATTACGCAGCATTTAAGAACTTGTTGAACTACGTGCATTCTTTTAAGACTGCACGTAGTTACTTAAGTAAGAAGAGGGGTGCCACGGCAGGCTACGCAGCATTTAAGAACTTGTTGAACTACGTGTGGTCTTTTAAGAAGAGGCGTGCCACGGCAGCCCCGTGACCTTTTTAAAAAAAGTGGGTGGGGGGAGGGACGGGGAGGGCTTGGGGAACGATCTCTGTGCGGATATTCCTTCTTAAGAAGGTAAATACACACTGGCACTTAGGGCAGCCCTATGGCACTCAGTGTCTTCACCTACTTATCTTGTTTGGTCCTGTGAATAAGGTCAATAGAGTGACTCTCAAAATGTACGTAACCAAAAAGAAAGTTAGTAAACCACAGTTCACAATTGTGTACGGAATGATTTACTGATTCCCAAGTTTTGTAGAACCAGAAAAGTCAGCACGAACTCTCCCTGGACTCGATCCAAGATGGTGCCGTGATCAGATCCCTGCTCTTTCCATGCAGGGCTGCCATCAGGGGGGGACAGCCGGTCCTAGTGTTTCCATGCCTACCTTCAAGCTCATGTGTCATCACTCCCATCCCTTGTTCCATCCTAGGGACCCTACCTTTTAAACTACCATTCTGAACTCCCTTAAATGGGGTTGGAATGGAAGTCTGGATAGCATGGGCAATGTTAAACACAACACTTTGAGGGAGTCTTAATCCGGTCCATTTGGATATAGAATTTAAATTTGATGTAACTGGATCCCCAAGCAAAATATTCTGATAGATCTCCAAGCAGAACTGTCTTTAGCAGTGTTGAATCGAGTCCCGCGCCCCAGGCCCAGCGTGCCCCTTGAGCTGTCCATGGCCTGCTATCTGTTATGGCACCACTCAGTTGCTAGGGGCCACTCAATAGCTAGGGTTGGCCCTGCCACAAGCGATGAGCCACACAATTTACACACCCATGCGTACGTTTTTTTAACACACTCACAAACTTCTGAAAGTCAGGACACCCTAAATCTGTAGCATATGTGAAGTCTGGAAGTCTGAATGGATGTGTGAATGGATAGGGAACGCCTGTACTGGACTAACCAGGATCTTCCATTTTCAAAGACAACCCAACCCACTGTCAGAAATATCATTCCTCTCAGTGTGTGCCTCGATGAGGCATAGCAATCGATCCCCGGAGCACCGAACACGGTGAATAGAAAACACTACCCCAACCCTGGGCCACTCAATAGCTAGGGTTGGCCCTGCCACAAGCGATGAGCCACACAATTTACACACCCATGCGTACGTTTTTTTAACACACTCACAAACTTCTGAAAGTCAGGACTCACCCTAAATCTGTAGCATATGTGAAGTCTGGAAGTCTGAATGGATGTGCAGAAATAGGGAACGCCTATACTGGACTAACCGGGATCTTCCACTTTCAAAGACAACCCAACCCACTGTCAGAAATATAATTTCTCTCAGTGTGTACATTCCTTGATGAGGCATAGCAAACGATCCCCGAACACGGTGCTCCGATAGGTGAATAGAAAACAATACCCCAACCCTTCCCCTAATTCTAACCCTAACCCTCCCCTTCCATTACCCTAACCCTCCCTTCCCCTGCAGCCTGACCCTAATCTTCCTTTCCCTGCAGCCTGACCCTGACCCTACCTTCTCCCTAGCCTGACCCTAATACTCCCTTCTCTATAGCATAACCCTAAGACCCCACTCCCCACATCCTGACCCTAATTCTCCCCTTCTATGGCCCTAACCCTAACCTTCCCTTCTTAAGAGCCTAACCCTAACCCCCCCAACACTAAAAGTACCTGGAGAGTTTACTTACCTCTCCGGAGCTGTTAGCGGCAGATGCGGCTGGTCCTGTTTTTTTTAAATTGCTGCCTATTCGAAATAGAGACAGCGGAGCGGGGACTGCAACTGTATTTGGCCAATCCCTTGTGTAAGGTTGCACAGATGAAGTTGTATTGAAATTGGAGATGAGTGGTTTGAATTGTGGGAAATCTGACAGATCTGAATTTAGAGGTTTTAAGGTGATCCAAGGTGGTATTCGGTTCTTCCTGCCAAACTCGGATTGCAAATAAGGGCAAAACTCCATTTTTCTTCATTTGGATCTCTGATTTTTTTATCCAGATATTGGGTTTTAATTCCCATATAAGACAATGTCAGCGGCCATTTTAGTGCTATTTATCATTATATATATATTTACAGACATCCTATTGATGTTAACATTACAGTATAGCAACACAAACAGGTGCGAATTACATGACTTTAGCACTATTTAATTTATCTAATTTTATTTTGATTTAAGAAATCTAGATCTAATACCAGAACCGAAATCAAAACATGTGAGTATTTTTGTTTTTACTAAACCAAAACCCGAGGTTTGGCGCTCACCTCTAACTGAAATATAAATACCCTCTTGACCATTCCTCCAGTCTACATAGATCCTCACTCATTTTAATGACCCCCTTCTGATGTGTGATTCATGTCCAAAAAGACCAGAATCCAATTTGGCATTGATGGAGTCTGCAGCACCAGAACAGTACAGGGACGCTGTCAGGTCATTACAGGGTATACATTACAGTGTACTACCTTGCTTTTATGCCACACACATGGTCGCAAATCTGCAATAAGCTTGGCTTCTCTGTGCCCCCTGCATGCATGCACCTCTTTCTATTACTTACCATTTCATGCAGATGGATGGCATAAAAGCAAGCCCCAGGCGCCATCTTCTACAGCGGCAGTAATGTGACTCCCACATTTGCGAAGAGTGATTCGCGGACAGGTAAGCACTTGTATCGAATCCCTACCCTTAATCCTCCCCTAACTCTAACCCTCCATTCCCTGCAGCATAGCCCTAACCCTAACCCTTCATGTGTTGCAGCCTAACCCTAACCCTCCCTTCTTGAGCCTAAACCTTAACCCTCCCTTCTTGAAGTCTATCCCTAACCTTCCCTTCCTGAAGCCTAACCCTAACCCTCCCCTTCCCTTCTTGAAGCCTAACCTGAACCTTTCCTTCTTGAAGCTTAACCCTAACTCTCCTTTCTTGAAGCCTAACTCTAGCCTGAGCCCAACATAGCCACCACAGCCTGTCGCTGGGTGGAAATAGTTACCTGTTCCCAACAGCAATTTTTCGCAGCATTTCGGCAATGACACAAGCCACCATTAAGCTAATGGCTATATCATTGTCAGAAGTCAACCGGCCAGATCGGCAACTGCATCCCCTTCCCTGTTACCTTGTATTATCTCTGTAACTTATAGCAGATAAACTTCACTTATTTCTTATGCTGTAAGATGAACTATAGACACAGCTGCTTGGAGCAGGAGTTATTGAGAGAGTTACTAAATAATTGGGGATCTTTTCAGAGACCTTAATGTTAATGGTAAGAGTTTGGTAAGTGAGTGTTATATATAAGGCGCACAGAAGCTAAAAACCATCACTCAGTGATCAATATAATAATATGAACACGTCTTGCTGTCATAGCAAGGGAGGCAGTTAACTGTGATCTTTTATATGTCGCTACAAATAGCCTAATTATTTGACACTGGACGAAGGCAGTCACTACATAGAGAAAGAAATTGGATATCTTTGTGAAATACTGCTGCATTTCACACTGCAGTGATTTCTTTAGTATGTAAAAAAAAAACCCCACAAGTCTGTGAAACGCGTAGTCAAATGGAAATAACATGACTTGTGTCTGCATCTCTTCAATCTCCCAGCTTCAATTTTCTCCTGTGACAATTTACAGCTTCTTTTAATGCTTTGGCAGTCTGCAGTACTAAGCATCCAGTCCCTTCCCTGCTGGGGCACATCCGAAAAGAACTCCATCAAATAATTATCTTTCCTTTTTATTTATTCTCTGTCTTTTCACTTGATCTGCATCACCATAAAAAAATATTCCAGTCGCTTCCTCTTAACGCACAGCCTACTGTGATAGTAAAGTGTATTTATACACAGCATTTAATCCTCTCTGTGCCTTTCAATCAGGATGATTCGTTCATCGAAAGGGGCTTTGCTTCTCTGTCCTCCTTGAAGCATGTTATGCTTGTAAATGCCTTTCTTGCTATTTAGAAGAGTCATTTGTGCCTGAGGAATATTAAACACTTTATTTACGGATCTCTTAGGGCTGTGATTTAAAGTTAATGATTACTATCTATCTATCTATCTATCTATCTATCTATCTATCTATCTATCTATGGACAGTGCAGAAATCTTCAAGTAAGGGGTCACCCTGCATAGGTCAGTAGCGTCGGCTTGTCTGCATGGATTTCTTAATGGGTTATCCATCATCGGACCTTCAACCACAGCGGTAGTGGCAGGGGTGTTTTAAGAAGTGAGGGGGTCCAAGTGCATTGCACACCCTGCACCCATTATAGATACGCCAATGGGTCGTGGATATCTGGATCAGGTCCTTAGTCTCGGAGCACTGTCCAACCTTCTGACAGTTTAGCGCTGTTGCTCTTGCCATAGCAGCCATAGACCCTGCACCCCTGCTTACACCAGCATATCCATTAATGTGCCAAGGCTCACTTTTGAGTTGCGACTGTCATTTACGTTTTGATGGCCTCTATGCAGAAGATCATACTTGGATGGTTATATTATGCTACTGAAGGACATAGGGCTGGATCCAGAATTAAGTATGAAAAGCAATTCGTAAATTTCTGCAAAGCGCCATTCTATATTCCGGACCTGCGAGGGAAGAGCACTTCCTGGCTCTCTTCTCACACATACTGAACATTCGTTCCCTGGTACCCTGCAATACATTAAAGATGATGCTGTATCTTGTATATTATGGTGAATAAATGGCAATAACATCTGCTTATTCAACAATGTGGGTCAGCACCTCCAATGGCTCTTTTTCGAAAGGGCCATTTTCTACCAGCCCACAGCAAAGTGTCTGGGAAATCGATTGCTTCTTCCTCACTGAGGAAAAACAATCAATGTTTCCCAGGATGCAGATGCAGCAGTGAATGGTAAGTATCCCTCCTCCTAATTTTTACCCTAACCATTCCAATACAATAGCTTAACCTTCATCGCCCCTCAGCCTGACCCCAACCCTCTCCTCTCCGCAGCCTGGCCCTAAGACTTCCTTCCCCGCAGCCTAACCATAAGACTCTTCTCCCCGCAGCCTAACACAAAGACTCCCCTCCGCGCAGCCTAACCCAAAGACTCCGGTTCCCCGCAACCTAACCTTAAGACTCTTCTCTCCGCAGCCCAACCCAAAGACTCGCCACCCTGCAGCTTAACCCAGAGACTCCAGGTCCCCGCAGCCTAAACGTCTCTCCTCGCAGCCTAATACTAAGACCCCTCCTCGCAGGAGTCTCCATATACTCACCTCTGGTCCGGTGGGTCTGCAATGGGTCAAGCGGCAGTAAGCAAATGAATGAATGGGTAGGTATGCCGAAAGGCACGCTTACCCATTCATTACTTAAACTTTCTAAATAGTAATGTTTTAGAAATACAGGCAGACAAAAATGAGCTTTTGGCTGCCTGTATTTCGAAAATACAATTTTCTCATCCCGTCCAGGGAAAGGCTGCCATTGCTGTCTGTTTGCTGTGGGACTACAAGTTCCCGAATAACCTTCCAATAATTTGTAGTATTGTGAAAGCTAAAGACTAACTGGTTAACCAAAGCAGCTGTAAACATGATCAAACCAAGCTTTAAGTCAGAAATCTGACATATTTTGAGGGTCTTTTTGCCAGTTTAACCACAGCCCTAGTTTACACATCACATGATCACAGCATCGAAAAACCACACAGCAAACATTGGTTTTGCAACCTGTGATCTTGTATTGTTTGTGAAATGATAAGCAAGAGTTTGGGTAAACTGCTCTTCTTATGTATTGTCTTTAATATTTGTGTTATTTCATTCTCTGTTTTTTTTTCATGGCAATCTGTGATTTTATCCTGTAGTATTAACAATTCATTTCTTTCCTGTTTCATAGCGGAACAACTATTCTCTTAAATATCTAAAACCCTGGGCCTGATTCACAATTAAGAAGGTGCTTAAAATAAGAGAGGAAAGTCACTCCTGGGCTTAACCATGTTGATTGCAGGGGAGTCATATTTCATCTGTTGCAAACAGTATTAGAGTTGAGAGGTGATGTTTCCCAGCCCAAGTCTAAATAACAGTGTGATAGTAAAGCTGGTCAGTATCTGTGTGCAGTAAGCAATTCAAAGATATATCCCTGCATGCAAAGAATACAATTAACTTGACTCCCCCTGCAATCAGCATGGTTTAGCCCAGGAGTGACTTTCCTCTCTTATTTTAAGCACCTTCTTAATTCTGAATCAGGCCCCCTATGAGTAAAGTTGTTAAAATGTTAAAATAAAATAGGAGAGAGAGAGAGAGAGAGAGGCGGCTGCAAGTTTTTTTTATTTATTTTCTCTTTATTTCAGGTGTTTCTGTTGCCAGCCGTTCAAGAAAAATGCCATCTCTGGGGCAGTGTTCAGCGAGTATTACCGTGGCACCCAGACGCCTGCTCTCACTTCCCTCTTACAGATTCCATGCTCTAGGCTATGGTCAGCGACCAGGTAAGTAAGTATATATATATAATTGTAAAGTAATATATATTGTGTGTGTATGTGCGTGTTTGTACTGGGCACATTTGGGAGATAAATGTTATTTAGGGAGGTAAAACGTATCTCAAGTTACCCCCTTTCTGTGTCTGCCAGAGGAGAAAGCAGTGCTTTGCCAACTTTGCGTGGCATGAAATCCATGCCAATCAGGACCTACTGAGTCTGTCCTGGTAATGACGTTCAGGTGTTCTTCCTCAATGGATACATGCAGGCAGCCTGCTTTAAATAGCTTGTGTTCTTGCCTACTTGTTAAGTGCGCCCACCACACATTTAGGATGTTAAGCAAGTCAACAAATTACCAGGCAGGATAATTAATTCAGGTCATGCAAACACAAAACTCAAATAGACCATGATGTCCCTACTGCAGGAAGCCTGGAGCCTTTTGGCACCAACATTTCTATGTATGATTACTGAGCAGCGTTAAACTCCCTAAAAGGCACCTTCTATCTCACTGACAGCAGCTCGGCTTGGCATATGAGAGTCTTTCATCCTTTGTCACAGGAATCTAATATTCGGTTATCAGTTATCAGGTCATTATTGGTTTAATTAACATACAGGGATCAATACACTCGTTTAAATCGCCCGTGTTGCCGTAGGAATGAAGAGGTTAAGATGTGTTGAAGATTTATAGCGAAACTGCAAAGAAACAGCCCCTAGAATTAATCTCCCAGGAAATATCTAAAAAAAATCCGTAGACCCATATTTCAGCTCAGCATTTAATAATGGCCTTGAGTTTTAAAAGTAAGGTAGTGTTTCCATGTAGTTATTTACTCTGCAGTAGAAAATATTCCCCTGAGATGTAGGATGGATAATGTAACTGATTATTCACACCTGCCCAAAGAAAGCAAGCAAATTGTTTTTGTTTTTGGGCCAAACCCGACGGGTAAAATTTAACCACTTTATAGCTGTCAGAGTTATTCAGCGGATCTGTGGCAATAGGTCATTTTTATATACGTCTTCCTTGGCTGCATTCTTGGCCCTCGGCTGAGACCACTGGGCCAGATCCAAATCTCCGTGTGTTTTCCTTATGCATTGAGATCTGGAGTCCGAGCTGCTTATCGACACCCCACTGGCACATCATTTACATGCCTATCCCCACCTGTCCGGCTTGCGTAAGTCCTTTACTGTTATTAAATGAGGATCAGACCCACTGTTTGTGGGAAACTTGTGGACTTTATAGGGTAAAAAACATATTGGATGAAACTTTTTTATTGGATCCTTTCCACTCCAGTATCAAACAGTTGTAACACGATATGTGCATATAAGCATCGGTTCACCCCTTGCTACCAAATCCTTTTCCAGCTCCTCATCCCCACTAACAAAGCTCACACCAGTTCCACTGCTCCGTACATCTCCAACCTCATCCCCACTCACACTCCCTCTTGCCCTCTTCATTCTGCCAACATCATCTCATCTCATTACCATGTCCCATTCCCACATGCAAGACTTCTCTCGTGCTGCACCTCATCACTAGAATGCACTCTTACAATTCATCAGATTATATCCTAGCCTACAAATCACTCAAAACTCACTACTTATTAAACTTTTTCCACCCCTCCATCTAGCCCTATCCCCTTGCCTCTTATACCCCATCCTCACCACCCTCCTTTATTATTCATCTCCCCTTCTCTCTAAACATACACAACCGATACTCTCTCTTATCATCTTCCCCTCTCTTCATCTCCCCATTGAGTGTCATCTATCTGTCCTCCCTGCCCAATTAGATTGGGCCCTTCATCTCCCCTGACTTCATCCCCATTTCAGCCTAAGCCCAGGGTTCCTCAGAATTGCAGTTGCATTGGGTTTCTCTCTCTTGTTTGCTATCATTCTTTACTGGACAAATGTCATTTTTATTGTTTATTTGTGTTTACATTTTTCTCCCACTAACATGAATTCTAGCTTGCACGCAGGATTCACAAATGCACATGTAAATACATTAAAAACAACCTAGAAATAAGTTGGTTTTATTCAAGACCCCACATTTAAAAAACACCCCACACTGCATCAATACCTCTACAATTCCATATTATCATAAATATTGACCTTGTCTATTTAATGTCAGAATGATATGGTGGCAATTTTAGAAAATCAAATCCTTTGCAGGTGTTATCAAGTCATTTATAGCGAATCTTCACACCTCCTTGGCTTCCCAGTTCTCAAATGTTGGCAGGTCTGTTAATAACACAGCATTATGCAAGATTAATATCTGGTGTTCTGTATGCAAAGTAATTTAATATATTAAAGACCAATTTTAATGCCACAAAAAAGCATCTTCACTACTCGCACGTGTGGATAATGTAGCAGATTTCTTATAGTAATCCTTTAGTTATTGTAGTTGGGTTTTTTTTATTAGTGGATTTTTACATTACAAAGCTTATGAAAAGTTTATTCTCTGGTGGTTTCGTCGGGCATGGCCAGAGAGAACCTGTTGATTTTGCAATGCAGACACTTCTATAATGTTAAACAGGTGATCGCAAACTATGGGAGAGCTAAAAGCTGGAGTCTTACTGGACTTGAGGACTTGATGCACTGTGACGGTAGGGGGTCTACATTAGCTTGTGAGGCTTCAGCATGACTTGGGAGGAATCACGAGAGTGTGACTAATGTGTATGCTTTTTATCTATTTCCATATTGATTTGAGACTGTTTATCTCTATATGACGAGTTGTCATAGAGGTATTTTATCCTTAAATGACATTGGTATTTCAGCTTTTGCTACCAAAATGCGCTTCTATATGACGCTTGTCCAGAGTTTGAAAGTCAAAGGAACAATAGGTTTAAAACTGCATGTGGAGAAACATAATATGAGAGGGTGTAGCTCGACACTAGGATGGTCTGTTTTGCGACAAACCATATTGCAGTTGGGTAACGATGACTGTCGGCAGTTTCCTGCTCAACAGCAGCAGTCCTGCGACTCCTGAGGCCCTGAAGACTCTGACTCCAAGTAATTTATCATTCTTGCAGCCTAACCTTAACCTTCCCCTAACCTCCTTTACTCACAGCCTAACCCTAACCTTCCCATCCCCACAGCCTGACCCTAAACTTCCCCTTCTATCAGGCTATCCCAAACCTTCCTCTTCTAGCAGCCTAACCATAACCCTCTCCTCTCTGCACCCTAATCTTCTCTGCTTCACAACCGAACAATAACCTTTTCCTTTTTTGCAGCCTAACCCTAACCTCCCTAGTCCACAGCCTAACCCTAACCTCCCTATTCCGCAACCTAACCATAACCCTCCCTTCTGTGCAGCCTAAACTTAATCTTCTCCACTTTGTAGCCTAACCCTAACTTTCTCCTCTCTGCAGCCTAATCTTCACCCTAACCCTTACTGCATGTGGAATGGGTAACTTGTGATGATGCCCATTCTATATACAAAAAAAATCTTTATGAAACAACTATTGGCACTGATACAGCCAACACTAAGCCGTCCGCTGTATCATTGCCAATTTTCACTACATCCTATCCAGCATTGCGAATTTAAGATTTGTGGATTTGCCCTTCTGCTGGATCAGCTCCAAAAAACTTATGTTTAGATTATTACATAGAGAATACTGGACAGCTTTAAGCTTTAATCATGGTTGCTGAACTTTGCAAAAGAATATCAGGCAGATTGTTTTAGCACTGTGAAGGTGCTGTACCAAAGGGGTGTGTCCTGTATCATTAAAGACTGGTGTGTCCTGTGATTAGCCCCACCCATGGGTATGTCTAGCGATGCCAGGAAAACTATTTTCAGTAAAAATGGCAGAATTTTTATTTATTGATTGTTAAATTATCAGTGAATAAATACTTTCCTTATTTATTTATTTTTAGGAGATCCGATGACTTCTTTGTCTTTATAGAAGAGCTAAAGAAATTATGTGACACTACAGCTGATTAGAGACTAAGGACCAGCTAAACTTCTCAAAAGGAAAAATGTCTAAATTTTGTCATCATACAGCAATGACTTCTTGAACTGAATCAGCATCAGGGAGATTGTCCAACACTTCAGGGAGTCAAGGAGATCACCCACTCTTCAGAAGTCTCTTCAGTTGATTCTAATTTAGTTTGCCCAGTTTCGGCTTTTCTCGCCTCGTAGTTAAACATGATTCAAAGAGCATATTTCCACCCGTCTTTGCTGTTACTTACAATTTAGGATCAATCCTTATACCAGGCATTTGCAAACTTTGGCACACCAGGTGTTGTGAAACTACAATACCCATCATGCTTTGTTGGGTATCATCTATACCTGTTATATTGGAGCATGCTGGGAGTTGTAGTGGCAAAGATTCCCTATGCATTCCCTTTTAGAGTATGTGACTGGATGACTAATTTGACTTTCTAACTAATGTACCTCTACAAGTTCCACCTGCCTATGACAATCTTTATTGACAGCTTGCCTGCCCCTGAATAATGGTGTCAGAAGACACGTTGGCATTAAAATATTCTTAATTACTTTTTCATTAACAAAAAATGCACCTTTAGACTGTAAGTTCTCAGGACCAGGGCCCTTTCCCATCATGTGTTTTTCCTTCCTTACTTCACATATACCATCATCTCCTCCCAAATGCCTACAATGGAACCTTGGGTTCTGCTGCCCCTTTGGGTATTATATCTGAAGATGCAACAGCAATGTTTCAAAATCATATCCATGTCCTGAAATGTTCTGCACTCAAATCAATTATTTCCTATTGCTTTGTTCATACTGATTCTGTTTCTGTGCTTTGTAAGGCACTGTGGATTCCTTGTGGCACCATATAAAGGATTATATATATATATCAGTTAAATGTAATTAGTATAATTAGTACACAGCTAGCAATGCACAATGTATAACAGATAAGTTTCTTTTCTTTGTGGATATTTCTAATGCACCATGAATGACTATTGCTGGGTAAACACTTCTACCATTTCCCTGATTCCCAAACAAAACAAGTTGATAGTCAAGAAAATCGTGAAGAGTGCGAACAAGACCCAGCGATCAGACCCAGCACCCAGCTGCGGATCGCCATGGATTATGGGTTGAGTGCTTTCCATTTTGTTTGCCTTCTAGCGAGTCTACAAACTGTCCCATTATTGGACTATCTATCTGATAATAAAGAAATAAATGGAAGCATTACATACAATAAATTATACACAAATCTATTCTGTTTCTGTGCTTTGTAAGGCACTGTGGATTCCTTGTGGCACCATATAAAGGATTATATATATATATCAGTTAAATGTAATTAGTATAATTAGTACACAGCTAGCAATGCACAATGTATAACAGATAAGTTTATTTTCTTTCTAATGCACCATGAATGACTATTGCTGGTTAAACACTTCTACCATTTCCCCGATTCCTAACAAAACAAGTTGCAAGTTGATAGTCAAGAAAATCGAACAACACCCAGTGATCAGACCCAGCACCCAGCCGCGGATCGCCATGGTGTTGACTGGATTATGGGGTGAGTGCTTTCCATTTTGTTTGCCTTCTAGCGAGTTGGTCTACAAACTGTCCCATTATTGGACCAATCAGCAGATTATCTGCTAACTGTATAGTGTGTACATGGCTTAAGGTGTAATCATGTAATCTATCAGATAATAAAGAAATAAATAGAAGCATTACATACAATAAATTATACACAAATCTTACAAATATAAAAGTAAAGAATTATACCAAAAACAATAAAATGCAGTTATTCTCATTGGGATGATTTTTTATTGAGGACATACAAGAATCTGGCCCTTTAAAGCTGTGTGTCTTTATGTTGCTTTAGTTCAAATACAATTTGCAATATGGATACTGGTGCCAAAAGCCATTTCACCGAGGCACCCAGTCACCCCCGTTGCAAGGCTGCAAGCTTTCCTTTAAAAAATATTTACTGGAATAGCTATTATAGTCACAGTGGGGAACCATCTATCTAGGTAAGGTACTTTTTCATGAGTAAAACGCTCATTAAGAAATCAGACAACAAATAGGGAGCAGGTTTATGGCTCTTGAATGGTTGTTTCTATAGGAAAAGAACAGACAGTGCCAGCTGCCTGTTTTGGCACGGGCAGGCCTGCCTCTTGGAAACGGCATGGTATTAACAGTGCAAATGAGGCTGGCTATCTACAGCCATTGTTAAGTGGCATTGGTGCCCTAGGGCAATGATGTGAATGACTTGCTGAGTGGGCATGGGGCCATTGAAACAGATGGACAAGAGCTCAGCCAGACGAGGAGACATGGATGTGTTGGAAATGAGTTTATGGAGGCAATGATTTCCCAATGGGACTGCCCAAATGGTTGGTTATCACAAACGCAATGCGGGCACCTATAATTATATCCACTGCCTGCGTACCAGTTGGAAAATGAGCACGCAGAGCTGTGCATGATATCAGACATATCTGCGTAATCCGTACAGCTGAACTTAGTGCCAGTTGGACATTTAAATGTAGTAAACATGTGTACCATATGCATGGTTACTGTTATGGGGGATTATATCTCCATTATAAAAATATATGACCGCTACTGGTTTTTAAACGCTCTCTTGTTGTATTAGTAAAGACCTTGAGGTATAGTATTATTTCAGGATCAGGCCCCATATAATGAATTTTCCAGAATTTGAGAAATTAAATAATGCATTAATTAAATTAAATTAAATGTATCCTAAGACCTCTATACATAGACATTGCTCTGTTGCAATAAAAGTATAGAAAGCAAAAGTAGGATCATCGCCATTAAGAGATTAAACCAGTTTAATTTATATTTCAAGTTATAAAACTAACATTCCTTGTTTTAAAACAGGGCCTGTAGGATGGCAGCCGCTCCCTCCTACACTGTAAGCAAGCTGTCAGAGGCTGACTGCTTAAAACAGCGCTCAGCGCTCCATGTATGAGTACTGAGCGGTGTTTATAAATACATTGCGAGCAGCTCTTGCATTTGTAAAGATCCCTCAGCATTTATACACGGAGCACTAAGCTGACAACGTCTATCGGGCAGCAGCCCCTCCTCAGTCCCGCCCAACTCTGACCCAGCCCTCTAGCTCCACTTAGCCCTGCCCATGCAGATCCAGGCCCCGCCTCCTTGCTATGTGGCCCAAGTCTGTCACCTTCTGCCCCTGGCAATAATGATGTTTTGGGCAAGTGCATAAGAATTGTCAAGATGATCTCAGGATCATTGAGAGGGTGTCGGGGCAACGACAGAAACTCACCAGCATGGAAATCTATTGTGCGCAGTGCAGTCATCACCCCCCCCCCCATCCCAATCCAGAGACCTGACGACACACTTTACTAATCATATCATGGTAAAAATAGAAAAATAGAATTTGCTTCCATTAAAACTTTAGGTGGTATTCAATGTCCTACATTAATGGAAATCTTTGCAATGTGCAGTCCAATATGGTAGTTAGCCGGCATGATAAATTTAGGACATTCCTATGCAATGCCTTATATAGACTATGTATATACTGTATGGGGCTGATCCAGTATCATGTATATACTGTAAAAGCTGATCTGCGCATGCGATGTTGCCCGGCGTAGCTACGGAAACGCCTGATCGTGGATCTGGCGTCCGTAGAAGCAGCGTAGTAACACTGGAGGGGGCATTCCCCTCCGTTACTATGCTGCAGTTAGTGCAGGTAGGCGGGGGGAGGGAGGGTAATGAGGCTGGGAGGACAGCGTTAGCGTAGCGTATTAAAACTCGCTTACATCGGCTGAAGTTAAGGTGGCCTTCAGCAGGCGTAAGCGAGTGTTAATACGCTGGGGCAAGGGGGAGTGTCGGGGGAGTGAAGCGATGGTACGCTGAGCATTAGAACACTCAGTGTACCATCGTAGCTCTGGATCAGGCCCTATATGTCCAAAATGTGTTCTGAGATTTGTTGTCATGTTGGTTCTCTTTCCATGATTCCATAGTTCGTTAGACAATATCAGCATGGTTATGGCAGTATTATTAGTCTAAGACTGTAAAGCACATAATCACTCATTCACATGCGCCTCAAACCATTCATGGCTTAAATATCTTTTAAGTTTACTCCATTAATGTCAGCCCATAACAGTCTATTTAAAATTTTGAATCTTCAGTAGCCGTTCAAGGGGACCTTCTCCTACATTTCAAATAGTTTATGGCTTTGCATTAGCGCAGGAAAAAAAAAGTGTTGGATTAATTAGAAGGCCATAAGTCGCTTTATAATGGCAATAATTCAGACAATATTGGCTGAACCGTGCAAAATCTCCCATAATGCTATTTGCAGATACAGTATCAATGCAGTTTGTACTAAATTGATTTGTCCCCAGCGTGTGAGCCTCGCATGAAAGTAATTGCTTATTCGTTTATAGAGTTACCCAACATGCACCATATCAGCACACATCAAACCAGATCATCTGTAACATAACTGCCTGTCTGGGAGAGGGCATAACATACATACAAGTAGAAACATGGCTATAGGATACATTGTGAGGCTTCTGTGTCAGGCCATTGTTTGTGGCTTATTATAGTTAGAGTAAGCACTATTAGTAGGTAATGTATAGTCTGAGCCAGAGCTGTAAGTAGGAATTTTAGCGCCAGGGGCAAAAAGAAAAAATTGTGCCCCCTGACCCTGAATTCCAAGCCAACTTAACCTTAAATATTCACTTACTGCTGCCCCCTTAAGCTTTGCGCCCTGGGTGGCCGCCCCATCGCACGCCCCTAGTTACGGACCTGATCTGAGCTATCCTCATTTTATTTGGGAAAACATAGAAATATTAAGGTAAGGTCCTGAATATGTAAACATAGCATCTACGCCGGAGCTTGAGCACATCGGAGAGCCAATGCCGGATTCAATCCGATGCTCCAAGCACAGCAGAAGCTGAGATCTGGATCCAGTCCTATGGGATGTATTAGTAGTAGAAGTAGTAGTAGTAGGAGTAGTAGTAGTAGTAGGAGTAGTAGTAGAAGTAGTAGTAGTAGTAGAAGTAGTAGTAGTAGTAGTAGTAGTCGTAGTAGTAGTAGTCGTAGTAGAAGTAGTAGAAGTAGTAGTAGTAGTAATAGTAGTAGTAATAGTAGTAGTCGTCGTAGTAGTAGTAGTAATAGTAGTAGTAGTAGTAGTAGTAGTAGTCGTAGTAGTAGCAATAGTGGTAATAATGGACCGGATTCACATATACGTGTTTACTAAGTACACGTTTTTATGCCCATTTAAATGCCCCGCTCTCTCTCACGTGACTTCAAAAGTACGGAAGACAACCCCACCCCTCTGTACATATGTCCCTAAGTGTGATTCACAAGTCCGTGCCTAAAGGATTTACATGTGTAATTACTGCGTAACTTGCGTGGAAAAAGTTACTTAATATGCGGTCCTATAATAATAATCATCATAGTAATAGTAGTAATAATAATATTAATAATAATAATAGTAATAATAATAGTAATAATAGTAATAACAATCATAGTAATAGTAATAACAACAATA